>PVJO010000051.1:0-371832 GCA_004026905.1 Hystrix cristata | reverse complement strand
CCCCCTCCTCTCCTTATTTACAACAGCTTTATTTACATTTTTCCATTTTTTGCCATTTTTCCTTTCCATTCTTTCTAATTCTCCTTTCCTCTCTTTCTAGTTCTCCTTCCTTTTGAATATTTTCTTTTACATAGTATCTATTATACCTATTTGTCCTTATTTACACTTACCATTTCTCATTTTAGAGAAACAATTCGATGTGTACTCATGTGTGTCTGATTTATTTCACTTAAGAGAATGTTCTCAAGGTACATCCATTTACCTATAAATGTCTCATGTTTCTCCTTTTTATGGCAGAGTAGTACTCCATTATATAGAAAAAACAGATCTTTAACCATTCATTATTTGTTGGGCATTTAGGTTGTTTCCAAGACTTAGCTGTTACAAATTGTGTTGCTATGAACATGGTTGTGCATATATTGCTGTGGTATGATGTTTTTAATTCTTCTGGGAAGATACCAAGCAGAGGAATAGCTGGATCCAATGGAACCTCTAGTTGTAGTTTTTTGAAGCGTCTCCACACTGATTTCCACAGTGGCTGGACCAGCCTACATTCCCACCAACAGAGAGTTCCTTTTTTCCCCCCACAGCCCCGCCAGCATTTGTTATTGGTTGATTTCTTGATAATAGCTGTTATTTCTGGAGTGAGATGGAATCTTAGCATTGTTTTAATTTGCATCTCTCAAATGACCAGTGATGTTGAACACTTTTTCATGTATTTATTTTTCATTTTTATTTCTTCATCTGGGAAACGTTTATTCATTTCAGGTGCCCATTTTTTGATTGAGTCTTTAAATGTGAGGGGTCTGAGTTCTTTATGTATTCTAGATGTTATACCTTTGTCTGAGGAACAGCTGGCAAAAATTTTTTCCCACTTTGTGGGTTTTCACCCCCACTCTTTTGGTGATTTCTTTTGCTGTGTTAAAAGCTCTTCAGTAGAATGTGATCCCAAGCCCTGATCCTTTATTTCCCATGCAGTCTGAGTTTTGTTCATAATTTTTTTTTCCTACACCTATGTCTTCAAGAGTTCTTCCTATTCTACCTTCCAACAGATTTAGTGTTTCTGTTTTAATGTTTAGATCTCTGATCCACTTCAATTTTAGTTTAGTGCATGGTGAGAGACATGTGTCTAGTTTTAGTTTTCGGCATGTGGCAAGCTAATCTTTCCAGCACCATTTGTTAAAGAGGCTATCTTTCTTCCAGTGAGAGGGTTTGGCTCCTTTGTCGAAGATGAGGTAGTTGAGTGTGTTTGGAGTTGTTTCTGAATGTTCTAACCTGTTCCACTGATCCTCACGCCTATCTTTTTGTCAGTACCATGCTATTTTTTGGGTTTTTTTTATCACAGTAGCTTTATATATAATTTTGGGTCAGGGATTGAGATGCCCCCTGCCTTGCCCCTGTTGCCCAGAATTGTTTTTGCTATTCTTGCTCTCTTCTGGTTCCAGATGAATTTCATGATTGTTTTCTCTAATCCTGTGAAGTATGCTATTGGTATATTGATTGGAATTGCATTAAATCTGTACAGTAATTTAGGAAGTATGGCCATTTTCACTATGTTGGTTCTTCCTACTCAAGAACATGGGATATCTTTCCATTTTCTGATATGCTTTTCAATTTCCTCTTTTAGAGTACTGTAGTTTTCAGTGTAAAGGTCTTTTACTCGCTTTTTTAGATTGATTCCTAAGTATTCCAATTTCTTTTGACACAATTGTGAAAGGTGTATCTTCCCTAATTTCTTTCTCAGTGAGTTTGTTGTTTGTACATAGAAATGCTATTGACTTTGGGTGTTGACTTTGTATCCAGCTAATTCCAAAACTGAATTTAGTTATTAAATTTAGAAGTTTTTTGGTGGAGTTTTTGGGGTCTTCTATGTAGATTATCATGTCATATGCAAATAATGATAGTTTAACTTCTTCCCTTCCTATCTTTATTCCTTTTATTTCTTTCTCTTGCTTAATTGTTCTGGCTAATGTTTCCAGAACTGTATTGAATAATAGTGATGACAGTGGACAGCCTTGTCTTGTTCCAGATTTTAGAGTGAAAGCTTTCAATTTTTGACCATTTAGTATGATGTGGGCCGCTGGATTGTTATAGATAACTTTTATCAGGTTGGGATATTGACCGTCTATTCCTAATTTCAGTAGAGTTTTTACCATGAATAGGTGTTGGATTTTGCCAAATGCCTTTTCTGCATCTATTGAGACGATCATGTGATTTTTGTCTTTGACTCTGTTGACACGGTGTATTACACTTATTGATTTGCATATGTTGAACCATCCCTGGACCCCTGGAATGAATCCTACTTGGTTGAATTATCAAGAGTATAATCTTCTTGATAATTCATTGTATTCTGTTTGCCAGTATCTTATTGAGAACTTTTGCATCTATGTTCATTAGGGAAATTAGCCTGTAGTTCTCTTTTTTTGTTGAGTTCTTTTGGTTTTAGTATCAGGGTAAGTAGTATCACTGCTTCCAGGAATGTTTTGGGGGATGTTGCTTCCCTTTCAATTTCATTAAAGACTTTGAGGTGTAGTGGTATTAGCTCATCTCTGAATTTCTTGTAGAATTCAGCTGTGAAACCATCAGGGCCTGGGCTTTTCTTTGTTGGTAGGTTTTTAATTACCTCTTCAATTTCAATGGCTGATTTTGGGTTATTTAGTATTTTTATTTCTTCTTGATTCAGCTGTGGTAATATTTTGACATTTTAAAAGAAAAAGCCAAGTGTGGTGGCACATGCCTGTAATCCAAGCACTCTGGGAGGCTGAGGCAGGAGAATTGCAGGTTCGAGGCCAGCTTGGTTAACTTAGTGATTTAGGGAGCCCTGGTTTAGAGAAAAAAATTTTAGAAGGCAGGGGCCATCTGGGGAATGTAGCTCAGTGTGAAGGACCTGGGTTCAATCCCCAGTACTGCACAAAAGAGGAAGGGGGCAAGTGGCCTGCAGGCTGGACACGTCTGCCGGCAAGTAAAACTCCTTTACTTTGGCAAGAAGGCAAGTGTTAGCTAGGCATAGTGGCACACACCGTAATCCCAGCACTCAGGAGGCTGAGGTGGAGGCTCATGAGTTCAAGGTCAGCTGGGCTATATAGTGAGATGCTGCCTCAAAAAATTCAGAAGAAGAAAGAAGAGGAAAGTGGCAGCTTGGTCAAAGGATCCAGAAGGATCACAGTTGCACCACGTCCCTGGAGCCTGGCAGATGACGCAGGTGGAGAGGAGAGGTGAGCAGATCCCATGTCGGTGCTCATAAAATCCTAGCTCAGCATTCAAAGGAAGGCTGCTACTTGTGTTTGATTGCAGAGAAGGGGGGATGCTGGAGTCAACCAGACCCAGGCCTGAATTCCAGAGCAGCCCTATGCTGTCATATGCCCCTCAACTCACCAAACCTCAGTTACCACATCTATAAAATGGGAAATAAGAGAAATAGCTTCACAAGCTGCTCCTGGCTGGATAAGGTTTGAGTACTAAAAGCTTAGTCCTCATCCAACTCCTACCCACCCTTCAAGGGATGGTCAGGCTTGCATTGTGTGGCAATGTTGGGAGATGACAGTGCCTTTAGTCAGAGGCAGAGCTAGTAGAAGAGAAGTAGGTCGTTGGGGACACTGCCCTTGGGAGGGACTAATGTAGTTCTCACAGACCCTAGCTAGTTCCTTCCTGCAAGAACAACTTGTCATAAAAAGAGTAGACCTGGCCCTCAAGTCCCTCTGGATTCCTGTCTCATCCTGTGACCTCCCTCTTGTGCACACTCTGGCCATTATGCCACCCACTACCTTATAATGCTGCTAAGGGGCCCTCACCAGAGGCCACAGATGGGGCCACTCGGGCTTGAGCTGTCAGCCCCCAAACTATGAGCTAATCGACATCTTTTCTTCATACAGTATACATTTATTTACACACAGAGAGTCAGACACTGCCCAGCCTCTTTATAGCAAGAGAAAATAGAATGATACAGAAGATTATTGGAAAGATTAAATGAGATGGTTCACACAAAGTACTCAGCACTCATATGCACTCAACAAATATAAGGTCTCTTTATTAACCACTGTCAAGTGAGGTGGTACCTGTTTTCAGTATGACGGAGATCCCCACTCGCATTGCTGAATGCACTGCAGTGTGCAAAGATGTGACATTCCACACTTCCTTCCAACAAGCATACACTTCCTGTGGGGGTAGGACAGGGAACTATGCTGGAGGAAATGGGAAAATCACTGACAGTCAGGGCCACTGTGATTCAAGATGGAGATGGAGCCAGGCGTGGTGGCGCACACCTATTATCCTAGTCCCCAGGAGGCTGAAATCTGAGGACCACAGCAAGTTTGGGGTCAGCCTGGGCTACACAGTGAGTTCAAGGCCAGCCTGAACTACATAGAGAGACCCTGTATCAAAACAACAAAAACTATAGTAACAAAAAAGATGGAGCTGGCGCTGCAGGAGTGGCTCTCCGGAAGAGGTGAGCCTGACTGTCCCTGGAAGGGTGGGCAGGATCTGACGAGCAGGGAAGACAGGGAGAAGGCTTTTCCAGCAGGGCAAAAGGGATAGGATAAGCTGAAGACGTGGAGGCAGAATTCATATTGAAGGATGTGGCAAAATTAAGGAGAGGACATGGGGGCAATCCAGAGATGGTATCAAATTGAACTTCTCATGTGAAGGCCGGGGACAAGTGGGAGCCACGCTCAGAGGAGGAAGAAAGGAAAGCACCTGGGCTTTGGAGGAGACCGGGTCAAAGGGTGGGTGCCGACCCTTGGCAAAGATACTCCTTCTCCCCAGGTGTCCCCAACAGGGGTGAACAGAATGAGTCTTGTCCCCTGACTGGTCCCCCATAGTGATCCTCCCAGAGCCTCAGTCATGAAGGAAACCTGCTTCTACCTAACAGCCTGTGTGTCCCGCCATCCACTGGGACAGGAGGACGCACGTAGTGACAGTACAGTGGGCTCAGCAGAGAAGGCAATGCTGTCACCGTGGTGGTGACAGCAGGCTGCAAGCCCTGCCAGGTAGCTTTAGCAACTTCCTTGTCTTCCTAATTAGGGGAGTCTATCTCACGACTTGGGCTACGGATCTCAGATAACAGCTCTTCAGCCTTCGTGGCTGCTTCTAACTAGGGACTAGACCCCACGGGCATTTCGTGTTCATTCTAAAGAGGCCCGAGTTTGAGATCTGGGTTCAAGCCCTCCACGCAGCCTGGGAACAAGCAGATCAGCCGGTGATGCTGCGGGGCCCTTGTCTACACTGCTCTTTGACTGCCTCCAAGTCTGCACTCTCTGGCATTGAGTCAAGATGAGTCTACCCCAGCCCCTTCCCCAGCTGCCTTCTCAGACTCAAGAACACGTGTCCAGGAGTCAAGGAAGTCTTTGCACTGGGACACAAATATCGGTGAACACCATAGCCAGCAGTGGAGATTCTTCCTCTCTTCGTTTTGTATCCCCAGTAAATAGTATACAGTAATCAAAGCTGAAGCCACCTGAGATGAAATAATTGCTTAACAATCATATAAGACAAAATGATTCAACAAATGACAACGCCGCCCTGTGATACACGGCACAGATGTATGCACCGTACCATATTATAATGTGCTAATCCAAGATTGACAGCACAATAATAGGAGTGAGCAGCAATTCAGCCTATAATTCCAAACTAAATGTGAGGCTGTCCACGGAACTCAAATCCTAGCAGGCTACAAAATTAGAGGTAACACCGGGCTAGGTTCAAGACGATTCATTAGCAGGTTGGCAGAGCGTTTCAGGAGCAAATTTGTCTGTTGAAGGAACTAATTTTGTCTCTCTCTATTTTTTAATTTTAAGCGTGCAGATACAACCTTGAGAGGATTGCAGCAATGGGAATGTAAGATCTGATCGTAGCCCCTCGGGGCACACTGCGCACACTGGTAGTCTGGGTGTGTGAGAGGTGTGGCGCAAGGCAGAGGTGATGGTGACAAACACTATTCAGGCCAGTCTTAAGGTTGAAAGAGGGATCAGACCGGCTCCTGGAGCCTTGGAGCTGTTCCCACATCAAAAAACGGTCGGCTCAAGGACGTGATTACGGGTCATCACCGCGGTCAGGACCCTTCCAGGTCCCGAATTTCTGAGCCTCTAAGCAACCGTCAGCATCCTGTCATGTATGGATGTGCCTACTGTCTGGAGGGTGCCTGGGGTGGTTCTATCAGCCACAGACACAAAGACGACTGTCTCAGAGGAAGGAGTTCTCGCGGGTCTCCAGAAAGAGGAGGCGCAGCATGTCACGCAGGGCCACCCAGGGAGGCACCAGGGCAGGTCGGGGCAGAGGCAGTGAGGGTAAAATGTGAGCAGGAGCCTTCATCCCCGTTTCCCTAGGGAGGAACAGGCGAGGCAGGGTGAGCGTCACAGGATTGGCGAGTGTGATCCTAGCAGCCTCTGGGGAACGGGGGCTGTCCCTGATCAGCTGGTCCCTGGCCCTGGACGTGGATCGTGGCCCAGGGCATAAGAGCCTGGTAAAACACTGGTCAGAGTGCATGTGAAAGACATACTCAAGGTGGGGGGCTGGTATTATCTCTGGGAGTTATAATCTTGTTGTGCAGGGCAGTGTCTCTGGGGTCAGCGAGGCACCAAGATGTCAAAGGACTAGAAATGCAGGATAAAAGCCATGTTTAATAGACCTTCGGAGGCTCACAGCTGCAGTTTCTTTTCTCCTGGAGCAGTATTCCCTTTTCTGCATGTTCAAGACCTCCCGGAACAAATGGTCCAGGCCACCCAGGAAGAACTTGGTGGTGTGTGTTCCAGGCAACAATAACTATTTATCCCTGGAGGGGTCACCCCATCAGAGGAGAGTGAACCCCAAAAGAGAGGCATTGTCCCAAGGGAAGAACTCTGTTTTGAAGCTAAAGATTTTCACTCATTCCTTTTCTCAACAAGTCTTTCATATCCACTAGATGGCTGGCATGGCTCTAAGCTCAAGGAATGACAACCATGCACAAGATAAAGTCCCTGTCCTCAGGAAGCTTGCAGCCAGGTAGAAAGGGACAGACAGGAGAAAGGTAGATGAATAAATGCAATCACTGCTCCTCTGGGGCCTCCCTGTACACAAGACTGCAGAATGGGGAGAAAAACTTCATGGAAACATAAGAAGGGGAGATGGTCCCAGGCCTGGGAGGAGGGCACAGACCACCTCGAGATGTCCCCAAAGCTAGTGTGCACCTGCTGCAGACAGCCACCTGCCCCAGATAGCCACCTGCTCAGTGTAAGGACAGAGACTGCTCTGGAAAGGCGTCAGTGTCAGGACCAAAATGAATCCAGTCCTCTGTCGGGGTCCTCAGGGGATTGGTCCCAGGACTTCTGTGGATGCTCAAGTCCCTTCTAGAAAATTGTGCAGTATTTGTGTATAACATAGCTACATCCTCTTGTATAGTTGAAATCATCTCTAGATTACTTATAATACCTCATACAATGTAAATGCTATGTAAATAGTTGTTAAGCTGCATTGTTTAGGGAATAATGACAAGAAAAATGTCTGTACATGTTCAGTACAGACACAATTTTATTTTTCAAATGTTTTCTGCCTGAGCTTGGTTGAATCTGTGGATTCAGAACCTGTGGATATGGAGGGCCAGCTGTGTGGATAATTGTCCTAAAAGAATGTCGTCCCAGGTGTAAAGCAGAGTATGGATGCCTTAGGTTCAAAACCACTCGGTTTTGAACAAATTTCCCATTGAAACTACAGGGTGGCCATCCACAGCCCCTCTCCAGTCTTCATACTGCCATTTGAGCCTGGCGGATGGAGCCCACTTGAGGCGCCTCTCTGCTTCAGCAGCTCTCCCTGAAGTCCCCTGGGGCCCAGGCTCCCACCCTTATCCCACCCTTCCCATGACCCACTTTCTTTTGCACCTCAGAAAGAGTAAGGCAGCCCTGTTGGTGGCCAGTCACACTCTCCTCACTCAGGCCCAAGTTGGGGTGGAGCTATTTCAATTTGAAGCCAAACCTGAGTACGTACAGCAATCTGCTTTTCAGTCTGAAATACCCAAAGGAGCAGTATTTTCAGCTGCACTAACCACAATAAACGGTGCTGAGCACCCCCTTTAGGCAAAGACTGTTCTGTGTGACACAGAACTTTATAGTCTTTATAATGCAATGAGAACTCCAGAAAATATTTTTTTTTCTCTTTTCCATGAGGGAGGATGAGGAGGTTCTGGTAATTAAAACTCCCATCCATCAATGCTTAGATCTCAGAGATAATTGCTCTGCTGCTGCAGATGTGGGTTGAATCATGCACTTTTATTTTCCAGCAAGTGTGCCCCAAGGCTGGAATCACACGTCTCCCGGCGTGGAGCGCCCTGTGCCACTTTCCTGCCCTCCCTGTCTAGTGTGGGGTGACACAATAAGGACACCTAGGTAGGCTGAGTCGGATTTAGAAGGTGGCCTCACCTCTCTGGCCCTGTTTTTTCTTCTGTAGACTGAGGAGTTGGGGGCTCGTTAATCTCATGGTTGTTTCCGTGTTTCTTCTTTTGATCCTTCTTTTGATGCTCCTGGGAGTCAGGTTCCTCTAGGGAGATGGTCTTCTCTCCCTCGCTGGGTTTAAATCTCATCTCTGCTACTGAGTCACACATGTACAACACACCCACTGAGGGCCTCTGTTGTGCAGGCACGGCGCTAGGTTGGAAGTCTGAGGGTTCCCAGGACCCAGTCCCTGCCTCCAGGAGCTCCCAGTCTGGTAGGACATAAAGTCCTGATCAGACAATGACATATACTGAGGGCCCTTCCAGAGGTGCACGCTGCCACCATGTGGCTTACACAAGTCATTCTAAATCTGTGTGTCTGGCTCTTTGCTTGTTGTCTGGAGACATTTACCTTCCTGTCTGTCTTGGGCATGACTGCCCCAAGTGAGGAAGGAATAAGATGAGCTAGAGTGATACAGCCAAGCACTTCCCATGGGCAAGTGCTACTTCCTGCCACAAAAGCAACTCAGGTATCCAGAGGAGGAACCACCAGCCTCACAGTCACACTGAGTCTGGACGAGAGCCATAAGCTTCAGATCTTGCTCCTTCCCCCCATTCTGTGACAAGTCAGACCTCAGCACCCTGACTACTCCTCAGGGGTCTGCCATGGTGGCTTCACTGCAATGATTGCTGTTAAGTGAGACTACTTTGAGAAGGACACAGTCTCTCTGTTCCAAGCCCAGCAGCCTCCTCTTTGGTGAAGCCAGGAGTGCACTCCTGGGAGCAGACTGTGGGCTCTCTGGGCGGCCGGTTGTGAAGGAGGGAGGCCAGGAGCCCTGAACCCAGCCCACAGAGGGAAGTCTTCCTCCACTTCTGTCTGTACTCTGCCATCAGATATGAACAGTGTGACTCACAGCCTCCCTCCCTGGCAGCAGTCTCACCTGGCAAGTTGGATACACTGAGGCAAAAGAATGAGAACTTGCAACCCAGAGCTGGGAGCCTTCACCACCTCTCAGAGTCCTGCCCCTGAGCATCCGGTCTCTCTGCAAAGCCCAACTGGATCTGACCTGCAGGGTAGGCGTCACGTAGAGGCCCCCAGTGTACGTTACAAGGCCGGTGCCCTCCTCTACCCTGGAGCCCTCAAGTCCAGCCCCGTGCCCTCCCCTTGGCCCCTCCCGGGAGCTCCGTCGCACCTGCGGTGGCTTCACCTGCGAACATCCGGCTGGAGTTTCCTGTCCCGGCCAATTCAGGTTTGGAGGCCGTTAGGGAGGCCGAGGCAGGGGACAAAGGTCGAGTCCTGTAAAGAGCCGGGCTGTCTATTCGCACTGCTTTCTTCCCAGCCTGTGGTTCCCCTTGTGCACGCGCCTGGGAGGTGGGGCGCTGACGGTGTCTGGGCACAGCAGGACGCCGCGTCTGGGGGCCTCTCCCTGCCCTCCCGCAGCTCCGACTCCTGGCGTCCCGCGCGGCAGGTGTCCCGCCGCGGTGTTTATGTAACCGAGCTGCTGTGAGGAGCTGCTGTCACGGCGAGGAAAGCCCAGCTGCCCACACATGAGGCTGTCCCCGCCCCATGGGCGCAGCCTGCGCCTGCCCTCTCCTCCAGCAGGCTTCCTGGCGGGCGGCTCTGGGGCTGAGGGGTCTCCCGAGCACAGCCTCGCTTTGGCTGCGCTGAGCTCTGAGTAAAGGCAGCTATGCTGTCCTGACGCGTCCAAGTTCCCAACGCCTGCCCGCGCACTCACCCCGAGGCACACAAGGCCTCCTCTTGGCCCTGCAGATTTCTTTCTATTTATTTCTATTATTATTATTATTATTATTATTATTATTATTATTATTATTATTATTATTATTATTATTATTATTATTATTTTACCTTTTTTGGAGACAGAGTCTCACTCTGTAGCTCAGGCTCACCTTGAGCTATATAGCCCAGGCTGGCCTCAGACTTGCTGCAATCCCCCTGCACCAGCCTCCCCGGCCGTGAGACTACAGGTGAGCCGTCTCTGCAGGTTTTGACTCATAGTAAGAGAAAGCTGTTCTTCTGTCGGACATCAGTACAGTATATTCCAAAGTCAGCGGTCCCCACCAGACCCCTAAGGACTGGGGGGGAGAGGACAAACGGCTGGGGCGGTCTGGAAGCCTTAGGCCCAGGCTGCCAGCCTCCGTTCAAAGGTTCCCAAACAGCCCAGCACACTGGGGCCCGTCCTCCCTGCTTAGTGGCCTAGTGACAGCGTCAGCCGTCTCATTACAGAGCAGGGTTTGGAGAGAAAAGTCCCAAACACCATTGTCCACTTGGTATTTTTCTGTAAGGGCAGAGTGAATTCCCCAAGCCCGAGCCATAATTAAAATAGCTAATATGTGTGGAGTGCTTCTGTATTCCAGGCCCCATGCTGGGTAATTTGGATTTAGATCCTGACCAGGACTACTGGAAGGAGACACTATCTTTATCTTCATTTTAAAGATCAGTAGCAGGGGCTAAGAACTTAGCTCAGTGGTTAGAGTGCTTGCCTTGCAAGCACTAAGGTGCTGAGTTTGATCCCCAGCACCACAAAAAAAAAAAAAAAAAGATCAGCAGCCAAGGCCCAGGGAGGTTAAATGCTACCTTAGGTCACACAGAGGCTAAGGGAGGTTCTTACCAAATCCTCAAATCTTCTTTTCTACTCTTAACATCCGTGATAATTTGCTTGTTTTCTTGTAAGTTTGGCTTCACTCAAGAAAGCTAATGTCTCACCCGAGAAATAGCTTTGTCTGAATAGTAGAGGAAACAATGCCTAGCTTACTTGTTTACTTATAATTTTATACTTCAACACTATTTATTTACACAAACCAAGCACTGCAAACACACATTGTCATCGACAAAGCAGGCGTGCAGTGCCTCCCTGGCTGAGAGCTAGCTGCATAGGCCACTGGAGAGCAACCTCTTACCTTACCCCAGTTTCTGGCTTTTTGAGTGTCCCCAAATATTGTCCTGCCAGCCCCTCCTGGAGTGAGGCTGAAAGGAAAATCCCGAGGAAGGGAGGAATGAGCTGAATGCTTCCTGTCCTGGGTAGTACATTTTTCAGCCATTCAACAAACACTGGACACTGCTGATTTCACCATGCACACTACACACTGCTGATGTCAAGTCCTGACCCCAGTCTCTGCCCTCAAGGAAGCCAGGCCGGAGGACAAAGACACAGGGCTGTAGTGTATGCAAGATGCGGAAGGAGCTGCAGGAGTAACGGAAGAAGACGGTGCACAACAGATGATATTTGAGTCAGATTTTTTTTTTTTTTTTTTTTTGGTGGTGCCGGGGATCGAACTCAGGCCCTTGTGCTTACAAGGCAAGCACTCTAATCACTGAGCTAAATCCCCAGCCCTTGAGTCAGATTTTAAAGGCTGAGAAGACCTAGTCTAGAAAGGCTGGAGAGAGGGTCCACCTGGAGGGAAAAGTGCGTACAATGACAAGCAGATCCAGAAGCCCTGATGGATGAGGAGGCATGCGAGAAACTCTGCTGTGTTCTAGGACAGTCCCACCTGCATTCAGGAGCCTTAGGTGTTGGGCCACTTGCGCCCTTATTACGCCCAGCCTCAGCCCTTGCAGATGACAGAGAACAAGTCAAGACTATTTTATTACAGACAGAAAGTACTAAACTTTGTAAGCAATTTCCTCTGACAAAACCCAGTTCACTCATATTAAAGACCATTACAAAAACACTACCCCGTATGATTTCTTGACCCCAGAGAGGAAGACGAGGTTACCTTTTGTGGGCTGGGCACTGTGCGTGGCAGCAGGAGTCCTCGATCAGTGAATTTGTTGGGTTCCTCTCTCATCAGGAGTGTGGTCTCAGTGGGAAAATGGCAGAGTGCGGTTGGCTTCCGGGAGTGATTCATTATTTCACTGATAAGCTTGGTTCCCACGGCAGTGAGAGGATAGAGAGGCTGCGGGTATGAGGCAGTGATTGCAAACCTTTCAGAGACAAGTGCCCAAACTGCAACCCCAAACCCACTTATTTAGCTCAACGCGCCAAAGCTGCAATTAAACCTGAATACTGAGATTTGAGTTTAGAAAAATCAATTCATATCTTAACATCTTTTGCCTTAAGAGAAGGACAAATAACAGGTGTACCATAGCTTTGCCACCACTAGTATAAGGCCAGAACGGGAAGCTAGATGTGGTTGTACGTCCCGGCAATCCCAGCACTCTGAGAAGCTACGGCAGGAAGATCGCAAGTTCTAGCTCAGTCCAGGCAATTTAGCAACTTAGTGAGACCCTGTTTTAGAATAAAAAGACTGGGGGTGGAGCTTAGTGCAAAGACCTTGGGTTCAAGTACCAGGGCTAGTACTGGGGTGGGGAAGGCCTGAACTGGGAAACAGGCCAGCAGCCTCAGACCCCGCTCAGAAAACAAAACGCTCAGACCCCTGGAACCCTCGGGTCTGAAAGCTCTGATGAACAGCTGGAAATTACTTGTCTCTGAAGAAAAATAATAAATTCCACATTATCATTTCAATGGTTCCACACATAAATACTAAAGAATCAGAAAAGCTGGTGCCTCATGTTGCTCCGGAATCTAAGAAATGGTATCTTTCAGTTATCGGATTTTATTTCTTTGCAGCATTACATTTTATACATATTTATTCATGCAGAACAGAAGCGCAGTGTTATTGAGGCTGCCATGGGAGCGGAAGGGAAAGCTGTTATACATAAGAATGCACCGCATTTACATTGTCGCACTTCACAACAATTGAACTATATGCAACTGTTTTTTTTAATAATAAAAAACTCTGGTTTGCATTTAATTTGCTGGGTTCTCTTTCTTTCTTACTCCTGAATTTTCATATGCCATAGAAATGTGAAAGGGGCCAGGAGATCAAGATCCTTGAAGATACCCATGATTGGGGACTGGCAAGAGGTGGCATTAATGGGGAGGAGTCAGGGATCCACAGCTAGTTTATACCTATTTTCTTTTTTTAACAGATGCAGTTAACCGAACTGCTAAACATTCATCTTCTGATTTAATAACTCATTCTTCCTGCATGAAGACAGGGGTATTATAGTGCTAGATATTGCTTTTCAGGCTTTTGAGTGTCAATGATGAATCCCCATCTTCTAATAAAATACATTTTCACAGTAATTGAAATAATAATTTTTTGCCTCTCCATTTTCCCAGGTATTTAAAAAGGGGCTTTGGACTTCTCTCCCCTTCTCCTGTCCTGACCTTATTATAACTTTTTTTAATGGACATTCCATCCATTCCTGAGCGGCACCAAGCTTCTGGTATGCACGTTCTGATGGCCCACACACTTCCTCCGAGTCCACAGCTATGGGATAGGATCCAAGCACACAGAGCTAGCTATGGGGATGGACATACCAAGACATGGAATTCTTTACTGGATTTGGCTTTTCACCTCCATTTGCTGAGAGAGCTAAGTGTCTAGGGATAGTGACAAATGACAGCGTAATCAGATACCTAGGAAGGGAGGAGCCAGAGCACAGGCTGGGGGGTGGGCGCAAACCTACAAATCCTGACAGTCACACACTAGGTGACCCCTATATCTCTGCTAACGCCCCCAAAATCAAGATCCGGGACTACCCCCTCCCCAGTCCACATGAACCACTCAAGCATGCTCAGGAATGAATATCAATATGTCAAGAACTGCATTAATTTCTCAATTATAAAATTGAGGAGGGGCCATGTCGGTGATGAGGGTGTTACACTGAGTGTAATATAGTTAATCTGCAGCTCTGTTAGCAGGGTTACTTTAAATGCTATCTTCGTGAACTTAACTTGAACTGAAAAATGTAAAGTTGTCTCCTAAGACATCTTTTCCTCTTATCCTTTCCTTCATGGCTGACAATGAAGAGAAAGAAGAAAAATGTAACTGAGACTAAGATGAGTTTAAGAAGAACAATCATGGTGCAGCCTCTCTGGTGTCTGTACTGACTTTGAAAGAGTCTCCTGGCCCTTTCTCTTCATACCCACTCAAGAAAGAATGATTTTGGAGAGAACTTGCTCTGTTTCAGCTGTTATTTAACTTTGCCTACAGGAATTTTTCGTATGTCTGATCTTCCCTAACCTAGGAAAAAGAACTTGAAAGTCAGGAATCAGGATTTGGAGACAGTCTTAGCCAGGAAATCAAAGGGAGTGGCTGGAAGTCTTTCTTTTTCTTTTCCTGCCCTTCTGCTCCAGTTGAGCCGGAAAGGAACAAGCTTAGGACATCTGCAAATATTCATTGTGTACTCTCAGCCGGAGCCCTCTTCCATCCTGAGAATTTTGAGGTGAGGGTTGTTTCACAAGAAAGCCCCATCTCATCTCTGGGAGAAGCTAGAGGCTTCTTTGGATAGGAGAGAAATAGGCATTCAGAGTCTGTAAATTTACTGCTTAAAAAGCCCTGTGACTCATTCGATATTTTTTGTTTTTGGTTTTGGTTTTGGGGTTTTTTTTTATTTTTTGGTTTTGTTTTTTGTTTTTTTGGTGCTGGGGATCGAACTCAGGGCCTTGTGCTTGGTAGGCAAGTACTCTAACCACTGAGCTAAATCCCCGGCCCCATTCAATATTTTTTAATAGACTTTATTTTTTAGAGCAGTTTTAGGTTCACAGCAAAACTGAGTAGAAAGTATTGAAAGTTCTCATATACCCCTCTGACCCCTTCCACTGCTCACTTTATTGGAATCAATGACCCCCACACTGACGTATCATTATTACCCAAAGTGAAACTTTTGTGTTAGGGTTCATTCTTGTTGGTGTACATTCTATGGGTTTGGACAAATGTCTAATGACATCCATTCATCATTATAGCATCACCCAGAATATTTTCACTCACTGCCCCAAATATCCTCTGTGATCCTCCTATTCATTTCTCCTGGATCCCTAATCTGTGGCAACCACTGATCTTTTTTCTATCTCCATAGTTTTGCCTTCTCTGGAATGTCTTATAGTTGGAATCACACAGAATGTAACCTTTTCAGATTGGCTTCTTGCATTGGTAATAGGTATTTAAGATTCCTCTATGTCTTTTCCTGCCTTGATAGCTCATTTCTTTTTAGTGCTGAGTCGTATTCCATTGGCTGGATATGCCACAGTGTATTTATCCACTCACCTACTGAAGGACATCATGGTTGCTTCCAAGTTTTAGCAATTATGAATAAAAATCTGTGCACAGGTTTTTGGGTGGGCATAAGGTTTCAACTTTTTTACAAACTATCAAGTGTGCATTTGCAGATTGTATAGTAAAAGTAGGTTTTGTTTTATTAGAAACAACCGAAATGTCTTTCAAAACGCAAAGACAGTCTTTGCGTTTCCACCAGCAGTGAATGAGAGTCCCTGTTCCTGTACGTTCTCACCAGCATTTGGGCGTTGCCAGTATTTTGGCCATTGTCTCAAGTGCAGAGTTGTATCTCATTGCTTTTGTCATCTGCAATTCCCTGATGATTTGTGTTTCATTTGCAATTCCCTGATGACATTTTCATATGTTTATTTACTACTTACCCATAGTAATTCCCCCTTCTCCATAGAGGATAAATTCCAAATCCCGAAGGATGCCTGAGACCATGGATTATACCAAACCCTACAGGTTTTTCATCTTAAAGAAGCATTTATTACACATTGTGGTCCTAAATTTGCAGTTTGAGGTACAGCAACAAAACTAGCTGAAATTTCTTTTTTCTTCCTCACAATTTCATGGGTAGATTCATTCTCATGGTAGATATTAGCAACCTCAGCATAAGATTTATTTCTTAAGTCTAGATTTTTTGCTTTTTCATTTATAGGAAGCTCTTTATGTCTTTTCTTGGCATATCGCAATTGCCAGCATTACTACTCTCATGCTTTTGGATGGTACTGAGTAAAACAAAGGCTGCTTGCGCACAGGAGCTGCACTCCCACAACAGTGCGCCTGTCCCCAAGGTGGTGGCAAAGGGCCAATGGGCAGGCAGTGAATACAGAGTCCATACTCAGGCACAGGAATGACTCTTGCCCAGGCAGGATGACAAGACAGCATGAGAGTTTGTCACATTACTCTGAATGGCACATAACTTAAATCTTTCGTTGAACTGTTTATTTTTTGAAAATTTCAACTTAATATTTTTGGATTGTGGTTGTCTTTGGTAACTGGAACCTTGGAAATCACAGTGCTAATAAGAGGTGACTACTGTCTTCTTCACTTTGGGGTACCTGTTCAGATCTTTTGTCTCTGGCTCCCTCCCACCCAGGATTGAACCTAGGGCCTCACACATGCGAGGCACACAATGTACCGTTGAACCACATCCTGCCCCTGGCCTAGTTTTCCATTTTCCTACGGCTAAACTTTAAGGGTTTCTTGTACACTTTGGCTCCTGGCCCTTTATCAGGTGTGTCTTTTGCAGATATTTTCTCCTGGTCTGTGGCCTCTCTCCTTACTCTCTTCATCCTTCTGCTGTGTCTGAAAGCTCCAGGTCTCCCTGAGAAAGGTGCCAAGTGGCCAGAGTAGCTGTGGAGGAGCACGGCTTCCTGGGGAGGGAGAGTGGGCATGTGAGCACCATTCCCTTCCAACACACGTGCTTATCCACTGCTTAAACACCTAAGCGATAGGTCCTGGGTACACGCCCGTGAACAAAACAGACAGAGCCTCTGGTTTTTGAGGTGCACACTTTCTGGTAGGAAGTTGTTATGGTTTGTGCCTAAATGTTCCCCCAAAGCCTCAAGAGGTCATAGATGGAACTTTTTCAAACATGGCTGAATCTAGAGTGTGTGATGCTGGGATTAAGGGTGTGGGTTTACTAAATCCATCCACTGATTGGTTTGGTACCGCCCTAATCCTGGCAGCCTGGATAAAATACTAATAACAGAAAGAAGCTGTTTAGTCCCCCCTTTTCACTTGCCTTGTTGCCTTCTGCTTGCCTGCCATGCTACCCTGCCCTTAATCCAGCTGATTATGGGTGGAAACCTCTACAAACTGTGAGCTAAATAAACCTTTCCCTCTTCAATTTTGGCTGTTGGGTATTTTGTCTCAGCAATGAGAAGAGTAACTAAGACAGAATTCAAACACGGTGGCACCCTGATTCTCGTCGTTAATTGATTCCAGGAGGCATGATGAGTATCCCAAATGACAAATACCAAACAAATTGTTTTGTGTGGAAAGAGTAACTAGCAAGTCACAAGGCAATTGACACCGACAAGTTCCAGCTTGTGCATCAAGTACCAAACAGATGACAAATGCCGGGACAGAAGGACAGAATTTTTGCATCGAAATTCATTGAGTAGCAAATTGGACAGGTTTCAAAATAGTTGAGTGCCAAGGAATGACCGTACTAAAAATTAAACATAGAGACATATACTGAAAAACATGCATGCTTATAATATATAGGATTGTAGATCTAAGTCCAATGTGCAAGCAGAATGTGGGAGAGAGAAGATGCTGGCGTAGGGGACATTTGCAATCTACATGTAATGGTGGGGTGGGCTTCACCAATAGACACTTGAGCAGTGACAACAGAAGAGCAGCCAAGAAGGCAGAGGGACCAGGAATGGGCCTGGTGTACTTGAAAGACTCAAGGAGACCAGCCTGGTTGGAGCAAAGCCAAGGGGACAGGGCATGGCAGATAGGCTGGTGTGGGGGTGTGGCATGCAGGTCCAGCAGCACACAGCTACCAAGTGTATCACAAGTATCATGTGTAACCTGTGGCTTTTTTCCTAGAGAGAAATGGGGAGCCATTAAAGGGATTTGAACAGAGGAGTGGCATGATTTCATTTAGATTTTAACACTAGTTCTCTGGCTGCCATGTTGAAAACAGGCTGTGGAGGCCCAGAGGGAAGCCAGGGCCACAACCCAGCAGACGGAGAAAGCATCAATGTGGTCACATTCTCAGCCACAGGCGTTCTTGCTGCATTAGACATGGAGTGAGAGACGAATGGTAAATTACCCCAAGACTTTTGACCAGAGCCAGTGGAAGGAGGAAACTGCTTTGAACGGAGAGGAGAGAGACCAGGTTTCTGGGTGCTAGGAAGGGGCAGAGACCAGGAGTTGTGGTTGGGGCCTCTCGGTTTATGCCCTTAGACATCCTCCTCAAGACTTCAGATAGGTGTTGCACAGATGGGTTTGGAGTGCAGGGTTGTCCGGACTGGGCTCTGTGGGGAATAAAAAGGAAGACTAAAACCCATTCTTCATTTCCTCACCTCTACCCAGAGGAGGAGGAATGAACCCAGGAGGTGATGCATAAGAGGGACTCAGTCAGCAGAAAGCAGCTCCTTGAGAGTCCCTTGAGTCCTGAAGTCGGGCAAACAAATCCAAGCTCCGGAAACTGCCCTATTTAGAGACAATCTGGGGCTGGGGAGGTAGCTCTGCTCCAGGGCACTTACCTAGCATGCATGAGGCCCTGAGTTCAATCCTTAGACCCATTTTTTAAAAATCACATAAAAGACAAACCCTTATTATACTCTGACCACTCATGAGCCAAGAGTTGGCAAGAAAGGTAAACCAGGGGTGTTTTCTCTCGCCCAGGACCAGGGAAATAGACACTTTATTTTTTTTTTTCTTTTTGAGGTACAGGGGATCAAAGCTGAGGCCTTCTAATTGCTAGGCAAACACTCTACTAGTGAGCAACATCTCCAGCTCCAGGTTTTTAGATTATCACAAGGGCTCCTCGTGGTCTGTCTGCCTCTTCACCTACAAGGCAGGTAAAGGAAGAGAAGGAAGGCCCAGGTGAGGGTGCGGGACCCACCCAGATCCCTGGACAGCAGCTGCAACTCTGGCCCAGCTGGTAGTCAAGCAGCTGATCCACCCTGGTCCCTGCTGTCTGTGGTCTGTGTGTGCACAGGGGTAGCTGTTCAAGGGAGACCTATGACTACGGGTTCATCTTGTATTGGCCTAGTATGAGGCCATACACCTAACATGAGTGGCCCAGGTCCCAGGGCTACCAGCGCCAGCTGTGGCCCTCACCCTGAAATCCAGCCAACTGCCCAAGGAAGAGCTGCGTTTTCACACGAAACGTCCCTGACTCTTGTTCAAGTGGCAGATGGTGAATTTCATGCAATGACGTGAGCAAAGGCCCCTCTATTTCCAGCCTGGAACTCAGAATCTGCGGAGAAGCTGCTAGTCTGCATTCTGTGCACTCAGTGCTGCAACTCTAGGATGGGGGTGGGAGGAGTTGGGATATTTCTTCAGGGCCGGAGCCAAGAGGGGAGGAACAATGAGCTGGCCTTTGTCCCAGGCTCCTCGGCAGGGGAAAGGGGAACCAGGGCACTTTGGAAAGCCTGGGGAGGAAGTGGGAGACAAGACCTGCCATCCACCATCTGAAAATCTCATGCTTTAATAAGCCAAGGCTGATACCAGCACTGGTGCACCGGGGAGATCTCACGGAGATGGTGAATGGTGCAACTGCGGCTTATTGATGGGATGTCTTTGGGGACTCCGATCTGAGTGCAGGTAAAACTGTGTTATGAACCAGGGCTCGAATGTGCATGCGAACGGCCTGTCCTCCATGATTTCCACCCAGCACTTGGCACCTTCTGACCCAAATATGTTGACAGAGTCTAATGTCCTACCCCCAACTTTCTCACCTCCAAAAGTAGAAAAAGATTTATAATACAATAATAACCTTCAGGAATCTCAGCCCACTCCTGGATAGCTCTCTTGGGTCCCTGGGGGACTTCTCCTCACAGGGCAGACTGTAGGAGATTATTAGGACTTGGAAGGGCTTCCTTAGAAGTGTGATTGAGACGTCATCTCCCACTCGGTCCCCCTCTTCCTTCCCATCACACAGACCTCCTCACTGGTTCTTCAGCTGGTCCCTGTTTTCCTGTCATTGTTTGTCCCCCCGGGTGAAGTCCTCTTGGTAGGCTCTTTCCCATCTCACAGCTTGACTAACCCCCCCACTTCCATGGGGCAAAATCAAGCACCACCTTTGGAAAACTTTGCATTTAAGGTGTACACTAATTATATTTACTGATTTCTTTTTTTCTTGTAAAATTCATGTTCAGTGCAGAAAAGCAAGTAAATTAAGTCACCCATCTTTTTGACATATATTCTTCTCATCTTGTTTTAGTTTTTATTTTTCTTTCTTCCTGTGTTTATATGTATTTTAATTGGGAGCATACTGTAAGTACTGCTTGGTGATTTTTTTTTTTTTTTTTGGTCTTGCTTAAATCTATATAGTTAAGCACAGAAGAGGCAGTTTGGCAGCAGAGTCCTACGGTCTGGGTGCCAATTCTGGGCAGAGTGTCTGGGTTCGAATCCTGGGCATGGATCTGGTGCTACAGTACTGAGACACGAGTCTTAGGGAACCTGTTTCCTGTGTAGAGCAGTATGGTCTACACTGCACTTTATAATTCTGTTTTCTCTCTCGCTGGATCGTGTGTTCCTTGAGGTCAGAGTGACTTGTGCATCCTTCTGTCCTCAGCTCTTGCTCATAGTCCTCATAGTCGTAGCCACCCCAGCAATGTTAAATGCCTGAAAATCCCCAAAGAAGTTGCCTGGCTCTAGGAACCCGGTGATATTTCCTGAATCAGAGGACTCAAGATTTGCCTTCGTGGCCTTGTTTCTCTCGCTTTTTAGCTAAAGAGGGACAATAAACCAGGTTTGCTGAGGCTCCCATTTCTTCGCGTGTCAAACGCAGATGTCAAGGTGAACTGGGAGGGGAGCAGGATAACTTTGTAGACCTGCTCTGGAGACTACACAGCTCTTCCTGTGAAATTGAAACGCAAACTTCCAGGGCTCCTGCCAGGCTCTGAAGGGGCACCGGCCTCGGGGCGGAGGAGGATCGGGTGCGGATGAGGGATCTGGAGGTCGAGGCTCGCCGGCCTCCTTGCAGGATGCGCGCTGCCCTTCGTCTCGGGCTGGGTCCGAGCCAGGGACCGCTCTGTGCACCAAGGCCGCGAGCCGCACGGTAGCCGCCCTTCTCCCGGGGGCTCACCCTTCACCCCCAGATCCAGCAGAGAGCAGCCCTCGCTCTCCCCGCGCCGGCCGACCCCAGGCTTTCTGAGCAGTTGGGACCGAGAGAGGGGATTCCGCCCCGCCCGCCGCGCCTTCCCCATTTCAGCCCTTCCCCGCCGGCGCGCCCCGCCCTGCGCCCCGGAGTCCCCGAGAGGGAGGGACGAGCAGCCGGGCCGGGGTCTCTCTGCGGCCGCCCGCGGGAGGCACCCGGGGTGATTCCCAGCCGCCCGCAGCTCTTCCCGGGTTGCCCAGAGCCAGGAGCTGTTTTGTCATCTTGCAGAAACAGCACCCCCCGCCCGCCCCCCAGGCTGTTTCAGAAATGGCACTGAGTCAGACCTGAGTCACAAGAGGACGTGGGCCCGGCCCCCTCCCCTGCAGCTCTTCCCCACTCCGTTGCCCACTCACAGCCCCGCCGCCGTCTGGCCCCGCGGGCCCCGCCCGGCACCCAGCCGCTGTCTACCTGCCCACCCTCCCGGGGACCCCCGACCCCTGGAGCTGTGAACACTGCGCGTCAGTCCCGGGCCAGCGGTCCAGCCCTCTGTCCCCCGCCCCCGACCGTCTCCGGCAGAGGGTGCGCGCGAGGGTCACCTCGCCAGCCGCGCGCTCGGGACGGTCGGTCCCGGTCGTTCACCCGCAGGCGCCACCCTCCAGCCCCGGCCCGCCTCCTCCACCTCTGGCTACCTAGCCCCTACCCCGCCACCCCTCGAGCGCTGCGCCGCCGAGAAGGTGCTACACGGCTCTATTTTTAGTCCTAACAAGCTGCCTGCGCCGAGCAGTTCCCATCTGCAGCGCTCCGAGCCCTTTACAAATGCTAATGAATGGAAGCGGCTTCCTCCCCAGCGACTGAGATTCCTCAGGCTCCTCTCTGCCCCTCCCCACCCTCTCCCAGTGGGGCAGCTGAGGCGAGGGGCGAAGGTGGATGTGGAGATGGGATCCGGCCTGGGACAGAGCCCCAGGCTTCCCACGGTGGCCCGTGTGGTGGCTGTGCCTTCTGTCTGCCCGGTCCTCTGTGAAGTCTAGAAGTCGGGCAGTGCGGTCCTCAGTGTGCTGAGAGCCTGGGAGAAGTGTACAAAGAAAGTGAGCATCACCATACACAAAGCATCTGCTGAAAGGGCTACGGGAGGTCAGACGTCTTGGCCCGCAGGCAGGGAGGGAGGGGTCAGTGCTGTTCCTGTCCTAGTGTAATCAGGAAGGCTTTCCTGGAGGAGATACACTTGGGTCCAGACAATAAGTGAGAATTAGCAACTTCACAATTAGCGCAGTGTGGAGAAACGAGCAGTTGGGAGGTGCTGCAGGTAAAGTGGGAGCCCAGGTGGGTCCTGGCCAGGCCTGAGGGCTGGGGCAGGGGTGAGGTTAGGGTCTAAGTGGAGTCAGGCAGGCATGCTGGTGGCCAGGTGGAAGGGGGGTTGGGCACACTAGGAGGCAGGAGGCCGTAAGAGGCTGGACCAAAAGTCATGGGGAGATGCCCTGCAGGAGACAGAGTGCGTCTGAGGAACATCTGACAGTCACGTCCCGGGAGATCCAGGTGACACAGCTTCTTTGCCTCCGTGACCCACTGTCAGGCAGGTGAGCAAACATCACCATGGAGCCTTGCCGTGCCCCGCAGGTGGAACTGTCTTCTCTTTCGAGCTGGAAGCGGTGCTTCTGGACCCACCCTGTCTCTGCCATGGCAATCAGCCACCATGCACCCCAGTCTGGGTTTCGCGATGTTAGTTGCTAGTTGAATGAATGTTGGATTTATCAGATCCAAGTAGCGCAAAGGGCCGGCAATTCTCTCCCCAGCCAGAGGTGGAAAGATGTAGGGATGCAGAAGCCCGACCACTGTTCCTCCGTGCCTTCACCTTGAACCAGGTGAGGCTGCTTCCCGCACAGACTACAGCGTCGTCGGCAGGGAAAGTCCTCACTAGCTTCTGGTCACTGCTTTCAAACCCACATCTCACAGCACCTCTCTGAGAACACTTGAAACGCGTTCCTGTTGGAGCGCACGGTGAGGAAGATGGGCTGGGGTCACGTCTCAGAAGGAGGGGGACATGGAGGTGCATACCCACCCTCTGGTCATTTCTCCAGCCTCCAATCCCAGCTGTGTGAAGGTGAGGGAAGACGTCAGAATGCTGGGTAAGAGGGCGGGTAAGAGGTGGGAACCTCTCTCAGGTGTGTGACCTGAGAGAAGTGAAGCGACGAAACCCAGTTTCTTCATCTGTATAAACTGGGTGGTTATCAGAGTTCTTGGGGAGCTTAAAAGCTCATGCCTGTTTAAGCCCTTAGTATAGCATCTGGCCCATGGTAAGCCAAAATAAATACTGATTATTTTTACCATTGCCCAAATCCTCACCTATATGTGGTATGGCTGTGCCTCTAGTTTCTCTTTAGTTGGTCAACATAAGGCAGCACATTTGAGATCTTATGAAGTTTGACTCTATCCTTTCCTTTAGTGCTGGACACCTTCAAAGAAACCTATTGAGTGTATATTACTAAATCACTCTTTTGGGGGCAAGAAAATATATGTACTTCATTTAGGAGGAAAGGTCCACTTTTGAGTGATGATGAGATACTTGTAGAGAACTGGCTACCATATGGAATCACAGACTGGAACTAGAAGACATCTCAAGGTCTTAATCCAAGCATGTACTTTTCCAAGCCCCAGAGGCTGAGATACTTGTACGATTGGGAGGAGACAGAGTGGAAACCAGGTTCCTGTCTCCTGGGCACCACTGCTCAGTCAACCTCGGGCTCTGCTTTCACCCTATACCTTCCGTCCAACCACCAAGAGTTGTGGTCTCTTCCTTCTCCTCTCCCCATCTATGTTAGTCAGCTTTATTTCATTATAACAAAACACCTGAAAAAGTTAACTCATAAAGAAAAATATTTATTTTGGCCAATACTTTTGGAGCCTCCAGTCCAAGATCAGGCAGACCTACTGTTTTGGGTCTCTGGTACTCACCTCATGGCCAGGAAGCAAAGAGGAAGAGGCAGGAGCTGGGCCCGGACAATCCCTTGGAGTACACACCCTCAAGACTGGTCAGAGGGTTGACCTTGGCCACATGTGTGTCATCGAACTTCTGTGTAGTCTGCTGACCTGGTGCTTGTTGGCTTTGACATCAGCAATGAGCACAAGTGTGTTGTGTTCTGTCTTCCTTATGGCAGACTCGGTGGTCAGCAGGGCTTGATGCCAGTGTGTTTCTCTCCTCTGTCCAGGGTATTTGGGTTCCCACCAGAGCCACAGTCTTGTGGCCACCAGAAGGGTTAGTCTTTCTATGTGTGGCTGTGGGCGCCTCTCAGCACTGCTGTCTTGGCCTTCAAAGGCTTTGTTTCAGCTTCACTTTTGGAAGGAGCAGGAGCATTTTTCTTTGCTTTTGGTGCCATCTGGGTAAAAAGAAAAGTGCGATAGAATCACCTGGCACTGCAGCTTCACCACACTGACACATGAAACTGGCCCCGCTTTATGAGGTTCCTTTGCAGCCCCACTCTATCCAACCTGCCATCTTAACCCCCTCAAACTGCCTCACCTTCCTGTCCAAAGTTTCCCACTGTGCTCCATGGGTCACACCAGAAGGCCCAGTTTAGCCCCTTGCTGGCTGTACATCTCACTGCTGTCCTGCTTCAACCTTCCTTTCTAGCCAGGCAGTCCACTGGTTGTCTCTGAACAATGATCACCGTCTCCTGTGGTTTTCTCTCCCCTTTCACTGCCTGAGCCCCGTGCCTCCCTCCAGGACATTCTGTCTGGTTCCTACCATGCCCCCTACCTCCACGATTCCCATCAGAACCAGTGCCAACCCCTTAGGTGCCCCAGTCCTCCAGCCCCTTACTTGGCCCTTAGCTAAACATGCAGAGATGTTTGTTCTGACTTCGGCTTGGTGGGGGATGGGAGAGATGACTATTAGTGCCTCCCAAACCAACTCTATGCCAGCTAATGCCGCCTAACAAATGACTCCTAAATCCTTCTTATTAGAGTGAAAGGTTAGGTCTAGAAAGCCAGGTGTGGTTGTGCATGCTATAATTCCAACACTCTGGGGGACTGAAGCATGAGGATCATGAGTTTGAGCCCAGCCTGGCAATCTTAGCAACTGAGCAAGACCCTGTCTTAGAAAAATTTGAAGGTGCCTTGGAATGTAGCTCAGTTAAAAGACCCTAATGTCCAAAAAAAAAAAAAAAAAGAAAAAAAAAAAGAAAGAAAGAAGAAGAAGAAGAGTGTGCGTAGGGTACAGTAAATATCCCAGAACCATTTCCTCTCTGTGTCCTTCCCATTTCTCCCTGTCCACGCCCCACCACCCAAAACCTTTCTTTCAAGAGAACGTCTTAGTTCTTGATATTTCCTTTTAATCAAGCTGACATCCTTTGAACCTAAGAAAATTCAGAACCTGGATGGCCCAGGAGGCTCTATATCAGTAAACAGATCCCCAACATCAGAGAGCCCAGGGTGGAGCACCTCGTAATGTATAAAAGTGATCCTCCAATGAGTTGCTGCCAGATGCAACTGATGTCAAGTCTAGCCAGTGCCAGTCCACCTGAAGATGTGGTGGGGACAGTCTGCCCACCTGGATTTGCTTCTGGCTGCATCTTTTGTTTTTTTATGTTTTTGTACTGGGGATCGAACTCAGGGCCTTGTGCTTGTGAGGCAGTCACTCTGACCACTGAGCTAAATCTCCAGCCTGGCTGCATCTTTTAATTCTCAATGTAAACACAAAGTATTTAGCCTTCCTATGTCTTGACTGCATTCCAAGGGGTGCAAATTTAACTCTACTCTGAAACTTTTTGTTGCACATCACCTAAATTCCATACACCACGCTGGGCCCTGGGGGTCCTGAGAGATGACCAACACGGCCCAGGTATCCAAGAGCTTACAAAGGAGACAACTGATGTGGAAACCAGTAGGCAAACTGCGTGGCATCGGGACAGCCAGGGTTGTCACAGAGCCACTGCAGCAAACTCAGGAAGCCACCCATGCCTGGAAGGGCTTTGAGGGAGAGATTGTGGCTTCTTGTCCTGTCACCTAGCACAGTGCTCAGGTCCTCCTGAATGACTGTGAGGGCAGGCTTAGGAAAGCTTCATGAAGGGTGTCCCCTGGGTTTAAGGGTGGAGTCACATGTTGAGAGGGCCAACAAGACAGAAGTACAGAAGTAAATGCAGTCTGTCTGCACAGTGCAAGAATCCCCAGCCTTAAAAGGGGGCATTCTGACCCACTCACACTACAATGTAGGTGGCCCTTGAGGACAACATGATGCTAACGGACATAAGCCAGTCACAAAAAAGACAAATACTGCATCATCTCACTCATATGAGGGACCTAGTGTATATAGGACCTCTCTCTCATATTCCTGGAGAGAAAGTGGAATGGCAGTTGTTAGAGGCCAGGAGGAGGGAAGAATGTGGAATCATTTAACAAGTATAGAGTTTCTGTTTTGCAAGATGAAAAGAGTTCTGGATGCTGGTTGTACTTCAGCCTGAGTGTAGGTAAGACTACTTAATGGCACACTTGAAAAAGGGGAAGAAACCCAAAATATTAATAAAGAGCAGAATAAAAGATCATAGGAAGTAGGGAGATCTTTCTCAAACAGGAAGAAGATCAAGAGATGGAGGCGGGGTGGGAAAGGGAATAAAAAAGGAATTAAAATATGTTAAGCACATGCACCAAGTCCACACAGCAATGTAAACACTATGTACTGCAAACTCATACTAATAAAAATAACAAGAAATGGGGTTGAGGGTGTAGCTCAGTGGCAGAGCACCTGCCCAGCATGTGTAAGGCCCTGGGTTCAATCCTCAGCACCGAACGACAAAAGCAAAACAAAACATTGATGGCAAATTGTCTGTTATGTCTATTCCAGCATATTTGTTAACAAGGTGGGGAAAGGGCCTCGGTCTCAGTTATAAAGCGAGGGGCAGAGACAATAGGGGGTTGGAGATGCGCTAGGAAATGGGGGCTGACTAATGGGAGCCAAAATAAAAAGTGCGGGGAAGGACAGAGTAGGAGATGAGGCCATATGGAGGCCAAAGGGACACTGAATGCCATGCCAAATTTCAGCTTTGATTTTATATATTGCTGGGGTGGGGCTTTCAACATCCTCTTGAACTTTGGCTGCCCTGGAATTGCCAAAGGTACTCTGTGGATGAGTGTGGCTTGCTGCCATGTCCATTCTACCCCAGCCCAATCTCTTCTGCCAGGCAGGCCCCAAGGCTCCTCTGACCTGGGCAGAGAGGGTCATGGCACCATGACCGTGGGAGCTGCTGGGGTGTCCTTGCTGGCTTTGGTCTGAACTGACCCTCGCCCAGTAATCAAGCTCCAGCTTGGAAAATAAATGAGATTCCAGCCTGAGTCATCTGACTTCCTGCCAACTGAATACTTGTAAGTAGCCTCAGTGCCGTGAGGCAAGCTCAGCACGTAGCACATCGCCGCCTCTGCCGCGACGCTCCCTAGAGCTCCCAGCTTGGACTCTGCCCGGCGCAGGCTCTGAGTCTGCTCACCGTGCGGAGAGGTTCCCTGAAGGTGGTGCTGCCTTCGTTTCCTCCCATCTTGGGCTTTCCTCAGCCTAAGCACAAAGACTAACTTATTACCAGTAGGAATGAGCTGGTCGGTGACATTTGGAGTTGGATTGTGTTTTATTGTCATTGGTGTTTGTGAATTATGGGGACACCCATGAATGGTGACTTCTAGAGGGAGCTGTGGCCACCAGGACAGGCCTCGTCATATAGCTCTGTGACTTATTTAACATGAGGCTTCATTTAATTTCTCTAAGTCTCAGTCGTTTCATCACTAAAATGAGTGTGTCCTCCCTTTTGTGCTTTCCAAAGATACCCTGATGGTGAATGGAGTAGAGACAAGGTCCTACTTGGCAGCCTGAGGACAGGGTGACGCACATCACAGGGTGCATTCCCAGGGGTGCCGGAGCTAAACATTTGCCATGAGGGTGTATTTTTAATGCTCTCTATTGCTGTGTTTACCAAAATGACAACAGAGGAAGAGAATTCTTGTTTCAAAATTGACCACGAGTGGTCACTTGAGTGGTCATGTATTGGATCCAGGCTAATTCCTTTCTTTAGCCTGAAGAAATGCAAGAGTCTGGCTGACTCCTTTCCCTGTCTCAACACTCAGACCATCCTGCTCCAACGAGTGGCATCGTCTCTCTTCACCCGGACATGGAGAGTACCACAGCTTAGTCATAGCAGGAGTGAAAACAAAATGCCTCCAGCTTGGCCCCTCAAAGGATTCTAACACATGGTCCTGTGCCCTGGAGAATGATGGAAGGTTGGCGTGACCACTGCCCTGGGCTTCTGCCAGTCAGGCCACGGGCAGCCCTGCCTCAGGTCCTGCTCACAGGTAGCCACCCTCTTTCGTCCTACACATCACTTGCTGTTTATCTTCCTGACTCACACTGCCTAACTCCACATGCTGCCTTAACCACGTGCAAAGTGAGACAGAGAATCATCGAGATCACTTTAGAATTTGCTATTAGCTTCTGGCTGTTTGGTTTAGTAACCCACTTACTTCTGGCTGCCTCTTTGGTTCTGGACTCTGTACCCAGTTAGAGTCAACTCCATAAGTTCCCCCAACAGGGAATTTAGGGTCCCCCCAAAAGGGAATTTATGGAGTTCCTGTGACTCCATTTGTCACAGGACACAAGTTTTCCCGTGACTTCAGGTGAAGGATTCATCACATTGGTCCTGGGTTCAAGGACCCATCACCCAGGACAGTTCCAGCCCACAATCTTAGTCTCCAATTCTGGTTTTGAATCTTGCTCAAAATACACCGAGCATCTACCTTTGCATCCCTGGGGTGAGAACTTCAAGAACTTGGTCCTGGCAGGCAGGGTTTCTGGAATGAGTGATGGGAGCAAGAGGCTGGGCGAAAGGAGTAGCCCTCAGTAGGGGACACGAACCCAGGTGGTGTGAAGGCTCCTTTATAAATTGTGAATTTTCTCTGAATGCCTTGGGGCATTAAACCAGAGTGCATGCCCATGTGTGCATGCATGCATGCGTGTGTGTGTGTGTGTGTGTGTGTGTCTGTGTGTGTGTGTGTGTCTGTGTACCATTTAAAAAAGTAGCCCAAATGTTCACTATAAAAATTTGGACCACCTAGTTATTTTTAAAAAGAACCAAAGAAAAATAATTAAGTGCCCCTACTCCTACACTAAAAGATGACTAGTAGTAATATCTCAGTAGAAATTCCTCCAGTGTTATATCTCTAATTGTGTCTTACTTTATATATTGGTCTGTATTTTTTATACATAATAGTTTTATCAGTTCATGTCATCACACAGTCACCTATCATTTTTAAATACTTTCATTTAATCCTTTCCAAATGCTCTTCTTCTCTAAGTATATTTTTATTAGTGCCTATTCATTTTATAAAACATTGGGTTTCAATGTGTTATTTTCTTTTTTTTTTTTTTTTTTTTTTTTTTTTTTTTTTTTTTTTTTTTTTTTTTTTTTTTTTTTTTTTTTTTTTTTTTTTTTTTGTGGTGCCGGGGATTGAACTCAGGCCCTTGTGCTTACAAGGCAAGAACTCTAATCACTGAGCTAAATCCCCAGCCCTTCAATGTGTTATTTTCATACATGCATGACATTTTCATCATGTCCATGCCCCATTACCCCCTCTTACATGCCCCTCCCCTCCCCATCCCCTTCCTTTTGTCTGATAATACTTTCATGCCAGCTTTTTTTTTTAGATCCCACGTAGTAGGGAAAAACATACCACACTCATCTGAATCCTTTCACTCCGTGACGTCCATTTCCATTCAATTTCTTGCAAATAACATAATTTCATTTTTCTTTATGTCTTACTCTACTCCATTGTGTATTACATTTTCTTTATCCATTCATCTGTTGTCGATGGGTACATAGGCAATGTCCATATTTTGGCTATTGTGAATTCTGCTGGAATAAGCATGTCACCTGTCATATTCAATGGCTGATGCATAGTATCCCAAGGGCAGTGTGAATTTTACCACACTTTACTTAACCAATTCACTCTGTAATTGGGCATGAGATTAAACCCTTTCTTTGGCACTGGATTGTTTTTGGACACTTTTTCCATTCATTAGAAATAATTTGAAAACTTGGACCTAAATCTCTGACTCCATTTTTAATTGTTTAGGTTTAGGGCCTTGTTATGGTTTGCGTCTAGATGTCCCCCCAAAGCCTCATGTGGTAAGAGGTAGCCGGATCTAGAGTGTGTGATTACCAAATTAGTCCACTGATTGCTTTGGCATGGTTCTGCTGGGATCAGGGATGTGACACTAGGATTAAGGGTATTAGGATTAAGGGTGGGAGTACTGCCCACCCTAAAGCCAAGTACCCTGGATAAAATATAAGATACAGGAAGAAGCTGGTTAGTCCCCTTGCTTGCATTCCTGGCTTACCTTGCTGCCTTCTACCTGCCTGCCGTGCCACCCTGCCTCGGACCCAGGTGACTGTGGACTGAAACCTCTACAAACTGTGAGCTAAATAAACCTTTCTTCCCCTAACTTTGGGTGTCTGGTATTTTGTCTCAGCAATGAGAGAAAAGTAACTAAGACAGGGCTATAAGAAGAATAGGTCAAACATAACGCACCTTTTCAAGGTTTTTGATATTCACTGCCAAGTTGCCCCTAAGAAAGTTAAACCAATTTCTACTCCTGTATCGTCAACCCTTTACCAACATTGTACATAATAATTTATTAAAATAATTTTCAATTTGATAGATGAAAATAATATCTCCCTCATGAGTTGTGAATTAGGTTGGTTTTTCTTCATATGCTTTTTGGTCATTTGTACTTATTTTGTGGTTTTTCTATCCACTGTGGCCCATTTTTTCTAGCTAGACTTTTCTTAATATTTGATCAGAGCTTTTTAATACATTAAGGGTATTATTTCCTCTGTCATGAATATTGCAAATATTTAATTGGTCTTTTGTTTTCTTTTTACTATGCTTATACTATTTTTATTTAGGGAAAGTGTTTATTTTTGCATAGTCTAATCTGTCAACCTTCTTTATGATTCTTTCTTGACATCATTACTGGGAAGATCTTCCCCACTCATTAGAGCATTTTTTCCCATTTGATTCAGCACTCAGTCCTGGGAACATAACATTTCAAGAAATTTTAGCAATAGAATTCTAGACCTTAAGGATGCTAGGACTCCAAAATGCCTGCAAGATAGAAGCGGAAATTATGAAAATGTCCATCTCGACACAGACCCTGCAGCTAAGGACTTTAAGCCTGGGCCTGTCTCAATGACACCTGGCTCAGCCAAGCTCTGCTAGAAAACCCTGCTGATCCCACCTGGGGGCATTTCCCTCTTGTTCAAATCTTTACAGAAGTTCCCGGGGTCTGAGATGGTGTTGGCCCTTCCCCAGCATCCCTCTCTCGGGAGCTCTGTGTTAACAAAGCAGGTGGCCCTGTGCACAGACACATCCGGCCTTGTGGGACACAGGGCACCCCGGGCAATTACAGGTGAGGAAGAGGGGCCGATCCCAGGTCATAGAATTCATCAGCACAGCAGTGAGGACACTGATTGCAAGACAGATGTGCCATTCACACCTGGGCTGTGATACCTCTTCCAGGGTGGGAAATGCCTTTCTCTCCTCTGTGCGTGCGTGCGTGCGTGCGTGCGTGCATGCACGAGCCCTTGTGTATACACACAGGTATGTGTTCACTCTCACATGCTTGCATGTGCACACCCACACACAACTTTCTTTTTTTTTTCCTCACACACAACTTTCTAACCTGACTCTTCTGCTAGTTAATCCTCAGTAGGAGAAGCTGTCTCTGTAATTTGAAGACAGGGAGGGAGCGGGGGAAGGGAGGAAATAAACCTGCAGTGGAAACAGAGAAAGAAGTGAGCATGTGCAGAGCGATTTTTTTCTTCTGCATGCCTTATTAAAGAATTATATGACATAATTACACGTTATAATGTCTTTACACATATTTGTGGTAATTACGTCAATGCACATTTGATGTTCTGTAATTATAGTAAATACACAACAATCCTGACAAATTGCTTGATGGAGAATTCAAATTCCCCAGTGAAGACAGGGAGAAAAGACATTAACCCCTCTGCTTCCCGAGGGCCTGGTCCCCAATTATTCCCCCCTTTCCTGGGCTGTCGAGGGGTGCTTTGTATTCCTGAGTTATTCCTGCACCAAGGGCAGTCCTGCAGCACCGCTTACCTCTGTACCTTCCCTCTGAGGCTGGGCGCATGCTGGCTGTGTGGGAGGAGCGGGCACCTGGCCTTACAAGTGCCCAAGTTCAGACAGAGTGTGAATATGCACCCGTCGAGCCCTCTGTGAGAAGAAGTGTCCCACGAAACAAAGAGAGTTGTCAGTCATGTTCCATCGCCTGTGGAAACTGGAGCCCCGTGGGTGGAAACATCTTCGATCCTGAACCCCACAAAGTGCTTCCCTCACTCACAGTCTCCCATCAGTTCCTAAAGGGAAGGCCCGTCCCCAATTCTGTGGCACCTGGACTCATGCTTTGGGGTTCTTCAGAATGAGGCTGTGATGGCACTGATCTGTTGTGGCACTGTATGCCTTGATTTTGTGGGATGGATCCACCATGATTTCTTCCCTTTTGTATTTTTTATGGCATCTGGATTCTGGTGTTGGGGGGTTTGTTGGTCTTGCTGTCTGAACTATGGCCAGTTTATATTTGAAAAAAAAAGAAAAAGGCAGTCAGTTTAATTGTTGCTTCAGTGGAGATATATCTCTGGCAGTTTGCTCATCTGTCAGTCCCAATCCGTCCTAAGGCCTAGAAAAAGTTCACCTTCATCTGAAAAATTTCTGCTCAGAACCTTCCATAGATTTGAGGTGCCATTCTTGAGGCCAAGCAGTGAGTGCTAACGCGATCTGGGGAGAAGGGTTCCTTCCTACCTCCCTCCCAGGGCCTTGAGCTAATAGATGTTAAGGAGTTTAAAAAGTTAAAAGCTTTCGGCAAGTATAAGGACTTTCCAGTAAATTCTTCCCAGCACCCAGTGCTGACCTCCATGAGCGTGGAGTAGAAGCAGGAAGAACGTTCCCTCTTGCATCTGCCGATTCCATCCCACCTCTGTGACCCACAGAAACCAATTATCCCTGGAAGAGGTGGCCGCGAAGGACGAATTCGCCAGCCCCCACCAGGGAGAAAAAAGAAATCTGTTACACTGCTTCAGACCAGTGTGAGAAAGAACTAAAATGAGGGCCGACTAATGACTCATGAAAGTAGCAAACTTATTGACTAATCTAAGTCTTAGTCATGAAGTCTCCATGTCCCATGCATACCGAAATCAAAGCAATTACAGACAGAAACGAAGCTGGGGTCCTTAGGGCAGAAAATGCTTGTTTTAGACCAAGATGGGGGCTCAAGTTGAGTGCCCCTCTACACCCCGCAATGAAAGTGCCTCACAGCCTGCAGGCTCCTGAGCCATAACTGCTGCGGGCTGAGACAGAGAACTGACCGGCTAAGGAAGCCCTATTCCTTTGCTGAGACCCCGCTCCCATGTCCACAAACGGCCAGGATCACAAAAGAACACAGCGTGGTAGACACAAACGCGTTAACTCACGTGTCTGAATCTGAGCGCTTTGCGTTTTTCCAATATTGCCATCACTTTTTAGTCTTCTTTTTTAATTGTTAATTGCTCAGGACCTGGAAAATTTAGGCCAGTGTGTATTTAAACATGTGAGCAAGTGAAATGGAAACAGATGTAGCATTTTCTTACTTTTCGATTATTCTTTTTTTTCCCTTTATAGTGAGGACTTTTCATGGCTAGAAACCATAATTCATATTTGCTTCACACTCACAAAAGACTCTGCTGGAACCAAGTTTGGGCTGGAAAACAGATTTTTCTAGGCTCTCGCTGGTTGGGTGACATCAGGGTGTTTTAAACTGCTGTTCATTTACCAACTACTAGAAAGGGGACGTCAGCCAAAGTTTTCTCCTTTGTACCTGGCTTCGGCAAGACGTTGGAATGTTAGTGCTCTTTAGTCTTTGGAGCAGGAAACACACAACATTTGTGATGTACTTGGAGCAAGGCCCTTTTGCCAGAGCAATTTCTTGCCTCAGTACAACAGGTAGGCAGAAGAAGAAGAAGAAGAAAAAAGAAAAACTCAGCTCTTCTCATTTCTAGGGGTTGCTTCTTTGGAGGTGGAGGGCAAGAGTTTGAAATTAAATATTCGGAAGAGAAATCAGTGCAGGGTAAAATCTCTCGCAAGAGAATGTCCATTACATCCCAGTGATGGGATTGCCGATAGACTGTCTCAGCCCGTCTCCTTCTCCCGCCTCTTCTCTTCCTCGGCAGTGCTTCTGGGAGTTCCGTAACTCCCCCGGAGAGAGCGTGCTCTATTCTTGCCAGGTCTATATAGTCCTGGCTGCTCAGCTACCAGCAGCCGCCCCTGGGGACTGAAAATTAATTTCGTTCCCTGCCCCACAGGCTGATCCCAGCTGGCCCATAGTTCAGCCGGGCACTGGGGTCAGATGCGTGAGACCACCAGGTGCTCAGAGTAAATGATCAGGGCCTTGGGTCTCAGAGGCTTCTAACAATACGGTAATCACATTTCCTACTCAACTCAATTGCAGTGCGTCTAGCTGTCTCTCTGCACTGAGATTCAATTATCAGGGCTGATGCGTGTTCTCTCCCTAACTGCCCCCCTCACCTGCGCTTTTCCTGGGAGCTGTTTAGTGTCCTCCTATCCTGGTGGCTCTTGGTGATTTGGTCCCAATAAGCAAAAGAGAGAGAGGATTTTCCCTCTCATTGTGAGCTGCAAGTGTGGGGACCTGAATAATTCTAGTGGCAGGTGGCACTGTGGAATAGCCCTGGAATGTCAGAAGACCGTGATCCTAGCTGTGTGGCCTTGGGCAAGTCATTAAGTCCTCTGAGCCTCAGTTTCCCCCTGTGTACAGTAATAAGCTATAGTAGATGATCTCCAGGTCTCACCATTTGGTTGTAAAATCCCCATGAGTCTCTCTTAGTATCTTTCCCCGAGGATCCAGAGCACCTCCTTGACAGGGTGCATTCATTCTCAAGAGGTGATTACAGACAGGCATGCTGGCCCACGCCTGTAATCCCAGCACTTGGGAGACTGGAGCAAGAGCATTGCCAAGAGTTCAAGGACATCTTAGGATACATGGCAAAACCCCCTCTCAAAATAAATAAATAAATAAATAAATAAAAAAGGAGTGATTGCAAAGACAATGGACTTTAAAGTCACAAATAAAAGCCACTAGAACTCTTCAGTTTGGCTGGAACTTCCGGCTGATGTTTGGGTCTGGGGTCCTTCTCATCCCCTTCCCAGGAAGTCCAGGGATGGCTGTGGGTCCTGCATGGTAGAACTCATCTGAGGGACCTTGCAGGCCAGGCAGGGATGGAAGACAAGAAGTAGCAACCATCCCCCAGGATCCACGTGGACTCTGTCCCTAGAAGTTTCCCTTCCCGGGACCCCTGCCTCTCCCACTTCAGTTCCTGAGGCTGTCAATGGAAACGGGATCCAAGTGTTGCTGATTCAGTGATGTTTGCCCAAACGCGGTTTCCTAAGAACTGTTGGATGCCCAAGATGCTTTCGGAGTCTGTTTGCTTTTTCCAACAAGCCCGTTTCTTTTCCTGGAAGTGGAACGTGGCACGAAGCCGGCGGAGTCTGAACCCAAGTCTATTCCAACTCCTTTCTATACTTGGATCGCACTGCACTGCCGACAGCCCCTTCCTCCCGCCCCTTCCTCCCGCCCCTCCCCAGGATCCCGGAGGCTGGCTGGGGCCAGACTCAGCGGTCTCCTGCGCAGGAGCAGGACAGAGCTCCTGCCTGCACGTCGCACTTCATCTGCAAACCACCCAGGCAGGGAGGGTTAGAACCTCCACCATAAAAACGAAGCAGGAAGACCAGACAGTGCAAATGGCAGGCTCTCCATACGGAGCGAGGCCCAGAGCCCTTGCTCTTTCTAGCATAACACACATTTGTCATGAAGATGTGCACTTTTTTAGACCAAGAAAAAACATCCACCTCAGCCCTATCACAGCTCTGCCTCCTGCTGTTCACCCTCTTGTCTGAACAGGACTTTCCCAGCTGGCTTCCCAGTTCTCCCTGTAGACCAGTGCTCTCCAGGGGCAAGCTCCTTGCCTTGTCCCTTCCCGTCGCTACATTGTCTCCTTTGTCTGGCTGTTCTAATTTGGGATGCTGGCCAGTGACAGCTGGCCCCAAATATCCTTGCCTGCCACCATCCAGGTCATTCTCCAGAGAGTACCTCTAACCCCAACCCTAAACAGTGGGGCTTTGGCGTAAGAGATACGATCATTCTGTCTCTGTCACTCACTGGCCCAAGTTCCTTTTTTAAGCCACAGCTAGACACAAGTCCCTCTGTGCCCACTACCCCCAACCCAAGTCACTCTTAGTTTCTTTTTGTCCAGCATTGGTCAGATGCCCACCAGTGCCAAGCTCTTCTCAAATTATACCCAACCTTCTCTCTGAGCCCCAGTTACAAACTGGGTTACTCCATGGCAACAGGTGACAGGTTAAAGCCATGGACAGTTGAACAGCCAAAGTTGGCTCCTTGTAGAAAAAAACAAAAGCATTTTTTTTTTTTTGGTAGTGGTACTAGAGATAGACCCTGAAGGCACTCTACATTTTTTATTTTGTAAAAATGGGTCTTGCTAAATTGCTCAAGTTGATCTCAAACTTGTGATCCTTCTGCCTCAGCCTCCCAAGTAGCCATGATTACAGGCATGCACTGCCACGGCCAGCAGAAGAATCAGATTTTGACATTTTTTTTCTTTTGCATAAAAAGTAGATGTGAAGAGTGAGGAGTGTAGTAACACCCCAGGCCAAGTAGCATGTTCAAGACTGCATGGCAGGTGACACCAGGATGTCAGAGAATGTGACAGCAGTACTGGGGATGTGAGTAGCATAATGCCACACAGCAGTGCTGCCGGCAGAGCCGGGGTAGGCTGGCAGTGGGCACAGAAACAGCATCTGGGTCCGAAGATGCCAGGAGGAGCTGCCATGTTACCATTAGCACCAGCGACACAGACACTGCCGAGGCTGTGGCCCAGGGTGCCGTGTCTGCTGGCCACCTCTCTGCCCTCTAGCTGACCTTGGGTTGGCAGATTGCCTTCCTCTGCTGGTGCAGTAGAATTTCCATCTTCTCGTCTGCACTGCAAAGTGCTTCAAAAGAGTCAGGTTTTAAATCCCAGAAATATGTCTGGGAGGGAGAAGGCACTTAGCACCTACTAACTCACAGACAGCCATGATCTGTTCTTAGTCTGTGCCTCAGCTTGGTCATTTTAAAATGGGAGAATAACTCCCTTATCTTATAAAGGATGGATGAGAAAAACAATTTCATATCCAGGAAAAATGCTGCACACACCTTCACTTCTTTTTGTTGTTGTTTTGTTCTGTTTTTTTGAGACAGGGTCTCACTATGTAGCCCAGGCTGGCCTTGAACTTGCGGGGATCCTCCTGCCTCAGCCTCCCATGTGCTGGGATTACAGGCGTGCACCACCATGCCCAGCTCCCTTCCAGTTCCAGGCAAGTGCTCTGCCACTGAGCTGCATCCCCTGTCCTCCCCTTCACTTCTGACGGCCACATTGCCTGTCCATTCCTGCTGAAGCCCTTGCGGTCCCCAGCACTGAGCTGGGAGGAGGGTGCTCATTGCCCTTCAGACCGTGCCCTGCACTGTACTGGGGGGAGGGAGCCCTCTGACCTGAGCGACAGTGGCTTGTGTTCTACAAGAGGCTAGTGTGAGGTGGTGTGCTGTGGCCTTTGACGGTTCTCCAAGGGGAGACTGTTCCCCTCCCTCAATGGTCCCGCCCTTTCACCAAAACTGCTCTTCTCTTGGTGACACTCATCTGGTCTTCCCCCGAGACACAAGCGAGGAAAGGGCATTTCTCCTTCCTTCCTGTTTGCTGTGGCTGCTACCAAACAATCCAGCGCTCCTAGAATCCAGTGTTACTTCTTGGACTCTGTCTCCTCCTTTCTCTGGCTACCAGGCGTCTGCCTCTGACAGTTCTGAGGGGCATCTGACTGTGCGTGGAAACAGCCCCTGTGGGGCACGGGTCCTGACACACGTGCACAAGCTGGGTGTGAGCGTGCACACACATGCACACTGCCCCCTCCCGAGCCCCCAGGCCCTCTCCCGCAGCCCTGCAGCCCCACTGCCCCGCCCCCGGCCCCCCAGCGCCAGCTCCTGAGCAGACAGCCCCCCAGCCCCACAGAGCCAGGGCGGGGGCAGGGGGCTGCTGGATAATGAGTTGAGAACTTCCAGCCTCTGTCTCTCTCTGGCTGGTGACTGACACAAATGGAATTCATCTTTAATCATCTGTTAACTCGTTGTCTATTATAGCTCTTTAATAGCACCATAGATATTCTTAATGAAGCATGATTTAAGGTATTTACAGCGCACAGACCGACAGACATCACTCACAGTGGGCAGGTAATGAGGCGGAAAAAGGCTTTTGAATTTCCCCCAAACGGGAAAGCAGGGAGAGACAGAAAGAGCTTTAGCACTGGGGGTGGGGAAGAAAAAGGATTAAAAGCCCTGTGTTGTGGGGTTTGTTTTAAAATGTTTAGGCATTTAAAGTCACTTTAGCTCTTTCGAGGCGTTTGGCTCAGAGTTCAGCAATTACTCTTGCCTCGGTCGGTGGGCTCAGGGTTGGAGGCAGCCATCTGGGCCGGCCGCGGCACCTGGGGGCTGGGGCAATGCCGGGGGCCTCAGGCCTTCTTCTGTGCCCAAATCACCCATCCTCCCCATGGTGTTCCCTGGGGCAATGCTCCCTTACCCGCAGCAGCAATGCTGCGAAGGAAGGGGACAGACTGGGGGGTCACTGGCCTGGCCGGCACAGGTGCCGCTCTCTGCTTGGCAGGAAAGCTGGTGAGGGCCAGAGGGGACTGCGCCTGGCATCTCGCCCTACCCCCTCCTACACCAAGGTGACCCCAGGACAGCCAGCTAATGAGGGACTACACCCAAGGCCACCTCTCCCTCAGGAGTCTCTTCCCAGCCCACCTCGGGGCCCTGCTGTTCCCACTGGCCTTCCCACCTCTGCCCCTCTACCTTTCTCTGCCTCGGAGGGACAACCCAGCCTTCTCTGTAGCCAAAGAACATGGCCAAGAAAAGTGACCAGGGGAGCAGCAGGCTCCATCACTCACAGCAGCAGAGTAACGATACTTTTTTTTGACACGGGGACTCACTATGTAGTCTAGACTCATGCTCACTTCAGCAGCACATTATACTAAAATTGTAGTCCAGGCTCACCTCAAACTTGAATTCCTCCTGCCTCAGCCTCCTGAGTGAGGGGACTAGAGTGATGTTACTTTATCCTGAGGCCCAGGGCTCCCTTATGTCACCGCCACTGCTCTCCCTTGTCCCCCCCAATTCTGCTGTATCTGCTTGGCCTGAGCCCAAGGTGAGGACTAGGCAGACAAGTGACAGCTCATCACATCCCCTTCTGCAGCTGGGTGAGAGGGTCCCTCATGGTGGATCTGGACAGAGAACCAGAGACCCCGCGCCCAGAGGTCCTGCTCTTCCAGAGCAGCAGGCTGGGCTGTATGAGATGGCCCCAGTATGGGTGCACAGGCCTGGGCTCTGGGCCGCTCTCCGCTTCTGCCCAGAAAAAGAAGGGCTGTGGGGGTCGGGGCTGGGCACCCAGTGTCCTGGCTCAGCAGCCAGAAGAGAAGCGGACCAGGGTGGGGCGGGGGCACCAGACTGGCCTTCTCATGACTGGGTGATGAGGTCACCCACAACGGCCTGACGAAGGTCACCAGATTCCCAATCCAGGGCCTAGCACATCTAAGAGCAGTGGCCCCTCACTCGGAAGAGTCCCAAGAGTTCAGGGTTCCATGCAGCAAGGGGGCACGGAGAGGGAAAGGGACCAGCCCTGGTCACACGGGGCCGGATTCCAGGTCCAGCACGTCCCAGGCTGTGGCCTTGGGCCGAGCTAAAATGCCTCCCCAGGAACCTTGCTCCGAGCATGCACAAGTGCGGGTAGGAGGAGCCCTCCAGGGCCCACCCAAAGGTGGGCTCCCTGTAAGAGAAGGGCATCGAGAGATCTCCTCCAGAGAGACCCCTTCCAGCCTTTCTGTGTCTTTCTCTTTTGTTTTTGTGATGCTGAGGGTGGAACCCAGGGCCGTGCATGCCAGGCAAGCGCTCCACTCCTGAGCCACATCCACAGCCCATCTACCCCTCTCGAAACCTGTGTCCCTAGCCCAGCCTCTGCCATCCGAGCCATCCCCAAGGCTGGCCCGGGGCAGAGGAGCAGAGTGCTAGAGCTGGAGCCCCACAGCCCAGGGCCTTGCCAAGCACGTCCCTCCCTCGTCTGTGCGCCCGTGGGCTCCTTCCCACCCAGCCAGGCACCACGCTGGACCCTGAGGGTAACAAAGCAGCTTGTCCAGAGAAGCCCTCGGTCTGCTCGAGGGTGGCTTTCAAAGAAGCAGTGTCTGACAGTGGCTTGAGGAGGTGAGAGATGCCTTGCAGGCACGAGGCAGAAGGAATCTGGGTGGAAGAATCGTGGCATTTAGAAGGGGTCTCTGCTCCTGAGAAAGTGGAGGCATTTCTCCTGACAGGCCGCAGAGCTGGGTGCGGTGCCAAGCAGCCTTCCAAGCCGTGTGGCTCTCAGAATGCCAGGGCAGGAGGAGACCCTGCTTCCGCCCTCCACGGCAGCGACAGCTTCGGTGGGAAGGCAGTGAGGGCCACACTGGGAGTGGAAGGCAGAGGTCTGGCCCTGGCAGCCGAAGTCCCCTCGCTCCACATGGGGGTGCCGGGTCACTGTGGCCCCTCATGACACTCACCTGCACAGCAATTTGGATTACTGTAAACCTGACTTGTCCCACCCCTCTGCTAATAGGCCCTGGTCCAAGGTGCTAAGGGTCAGACAGGATTAGCCCAGCTTTCCTCATGCCAGGGCATATGCCAGCTGGTTTATGGATTGGCCTCTCCAGGTCAGGTGCCCATCGTGGTCCAATAACTAAGGTCTAAAGGACAAAAGCAGGGAGGGGGTTAGTCAGGTTCCAGACATGCTGGCCTCCTGCTGGGAGCAAGGAAGCTAGTCTGCAAGTGGGCCAGAGAGGGGTCTCTCCACTTACACCTGGAGTGATCTATTCCTACCAGAACCAACTCTCCCAGGGGGAAAGAAAGGTGATGTTAGGCTACGGTTAGTTACACGAAAGGGGAGAACATCACCTGGGAAACTTTACTGGGATACTGGAAACGTTCTCACCGAGCCGAACCTTGAGCTGAGTGATTTCTCTGCGGCAATGTCTCCTCATAATTTATAGCAACTTGCGCTTCTCTCCATGGAAAAGTGCCAGTTTACAGCTGCATAAGCGTCTGGAGGGTTTCGATTTCCCTTCTGTAATTATTTCTGGGTCCACCAAGACACTCAGGCTCATTATTTCCCTAGTATGTTTCCCCAACCCCAACCTCATCAGGAGGGATTCTGCCCAGAATCGGTGCCTCTGTGCTTTCTAAGGAGGGTTTTCAAGGCCTTGCTCTGAAGACCAGAAAGCCGAGAGCTCCCAAGAGGGAAGTGATCATTACGGAGGTCATTTGGAAGTGGCCAAGTGAGAGATGAGAGGAGCCAAAAGACACAGCCCAGCCTTTTTCTTCTCTTCCATAGCACCATCTTTACCTTTGATCAGAATCTGAGAACTCAGGAGTGACCCTTGTCACAAGCTAAAGTTGTCATTTAAGAATGATTCTGAGCCAGGCATGGTGGTGCACGCCTGTAATCCTAGCTCTTGGGAGGCCGAGGCAGGAGGATTGCTATGAGTTTGAGGCCAGCCTGGGCTCCATGGTGACTTTAAAGTCAGCCTGAGCTACATAGTGAGATCCTGTCTCAAAAAACAAATGAAAACAAAACAAAACAAAACAAAAAGAAAAGAATTCTGGAGAACTAGCTGAGCCGCCGCTCGACCGCAAAATACCCACTGGAGAGCAGAGCTGATGGGGTGTTGCCTTACTCACTTTCTCGTTGCTGGGACAGACACAATCCCTGACACTCCAAAGTCCATGGTGGGGACGTTTGTTTTGGCTCACAGCTTTAGAAGTTTCAGTGCCGGCACTGGCTCCAAGGCGGGAAGAGGATGGTAGAAAGTCTTGCCCCGGAGGAAGGCAGCTTCCCGGCAAGGTGGCGGCCAGGAAGCAGAGTGAAGGGCAGAGTTGCACCCTCCCGGGCCACGCCCCAGGGCGCTCCTCTTCCCTGCAGCCCCCACTCCTTCCTAATGGAAGTCAGCCATGGCGGCCCCATGACCCAGCCACTTTCTGAAAGCCAGTCCTCTGCGCTCCTGCAGGTGTGGGGGCACATTCTCCATGTTAAACCGAATCCGGCGAATTTTTCTCTTTCCTGGGCCGTTTGAGGATTTCCTAGGTGCTTGCGGTCGTGGGTTGGCCATACGCAAGCAAGTCGCTGAGCACTGGGGGGGATGCCCTCCCGCTTCCGGGGCCTGCTTTTTCTCCTTTGATTCCCTGCCAGGGGGGAATGTTTTTAGCAGAGCATGTGCATGACACTTAGACGGAGCAACTAGTTACCTAGGAAACTGTCCCTTCCATACATGCGCCACTGCCTGGTATCATTTGTATGCGGCTGCCTCGACTGGCCTTGTTCCTTGGCCCTCCTCTGAACAGCCCCCCATCATTCTGCCAATTGAGGCGCTCCTCACCAGGAACAGTTGCATCAATTGTGGGGCCCCAGTGCAAAGCGAAAATGCAGGGCCCCTAGTTCAAAAATTTCAAAACGGTAACAGCATTAAACCAAGCACTGGCCCTTGTGAGTGTGAAGCACTATGCAGCCGCACAGGTTGTACACCCTGAAGCCCACTCTGCTTCTAAAGTCAATCAGAATGGCCACGTGCATGCTTCCGATGGCCTTTCTGGGCCCACTGAGATCGCAGCCTCGTGACAGACGCGTGTTCCTTCCGTCTCCTGGCAATAGCTTTCTAAGGTTGCACATGCTAGACTCAGACTTTTTAGGCTGTCCCTGATGATATCTCAAGTCAGGGCACCTATATTTCTAAGGACCTGGAACTAGTACTTTTTTCTTTGAGACAAAGTCTCACCGTGCAGTCCAGGCTGCCCTTGAACTCGCTATGTTGCCCAGGCTGGCCTCACACTTGCAGTGATCCTCCTGCCTCAGCCTCCCAAGTGCTAAGATTACAGGTGTGTGCCACCATACCTGACTAAGAACTACTTGTAACCCATATTTCCTGAACTCAGGGTACGTACATGGTATTTCCTATTTCCTTCAGCCCAACAGGAGCGTCTGGGTTGGTGCTTTGAGTCCCAGACACCCTGGTCTGTCCATCTGGGAATGCTGTCCCTGGCCACCACTCCCAGAGACTCGTAATGGCTCCAATTCTCCTCTCTGCTCTCCTCCTACAAGTTACCATCCACCCATCTGTCATGAACCCATCACCCACGGTTTCCTACAGCTCTTAGAGAGCAGTTTATTTTCTCTGCCTGCCTCACCTCTGGGGAGGATGAATTAGACACAGTAGCTGCCCGCTGTGTAAGTTGGCAGTCTCTGCTATCTGCGCTGCTTCCTTTCCGAGTGCTGTGAGCTTGCTCCAGTTCCACCGTGCAGGCTTTGCTGACCAGGACTCTGGGTGAACAGTCGCATGCTAGGGCTGGGAGGCGCTTGGATTACACCTGTCTCTGTGTGCCTCAGGGGCTCCTTGTCTCGTTCCTCACCTGTGCCCAGGTGGGCAGCCCTCCCCACGCAAGGACAACGGGACAGTGCCTGGGGCAGTGCAGAGGTGGTAAGCTGACTTATTTTACGCACGCCTTCCTCCCCGTGAAGGCTCACTTGCTGTCCTTCCAGGTGCAGTGGCTCTCTGGGCAGCTGGTGGTTTTAGGGAGTCGTCTGTACTGTCCCTAAGTTGTCCCCCAGAAGTCCACTCAGGAGTCCTCCTGCCCGCACTGCCACCTGCAGAAGGACACCCTGATCTCCGACACCCTCTTCCACACCATCTACACACGGGGGAGAAGAAGAGGCCCAGGACTGAGCCAGAAGGGTGTGGCCGAGGAGTGAGTGGAGAAGGAGACCCATGTGTCGCCATCTCTAAGCTGGTTCCTATCAACGATTTGGCACCATAGGATCTGAATTTTGAAAGTCACCTTTTCACAAGGCGTTGTAAGACTGACTAAAATTTCGCCTTCCACGAGGTCATTTACCTTAAAAAGCCCTAGCAGATGAAGGAGGCCCAATCACCCTGTACAGAAACGCTGCATCCTCTCCTCTCAAGAGCCAGTTCCCCAGTCAGGCAGGATTGGTGGGATTTTGTCCATGGCCACCTGCTTATCATGAGCCCTTGGGCAAGTTCCTCAACCTCTGTAAATCACAGTTTTCACATCTTTAAAATGGGATTGATGAGCCAGGTGTGGTGGTGCCCACCTATGATCCCAGCACTTGGGAGGCTGAGGCAGGAGGATTGCTGTGAGTTCCAGGCAAGCCTGGGTTACACGGTGAATTCAAGGCCAGTCTGAACTACACAGGGAGACCCTGTCTCAGAAAATGCAAAGTATTAATAATAATAATAACAATAACAATCATAATAAGTGGAAATGATGGTACTGAACAGGACTGTTAGCAGGAGAACTAAACAAGGCGAGGGATATGAAGAGTCTCTCATATGGTATGCGTAGCTTCAATTCCTGGTAGCTGTTATTTGTTTGATGATCTTTTATTACTGACTGTATCGGTTTATACCCCCAGGTTCACTTTTTCTGGGAAAGCCTTTCCTTAGCTGTGAACTTCCTGACCCCGAGTACCGTTCATTCTGTCTCATTCACGCAACCAGCATGCGCATTTACTGTGTGTCGCCTGCATGTCAGACTGTGGGGAAGTAGTCATGTGTCACTGGATGACAGGGACATGTTCGGAGAAATGTGTCTGTCTTAGTCACTTTCTTGTCGCTGAGGCACAATAACTGACGCCTGCAACTTAAAGGAAAAAAGGTTTATTTTGGCTCACAGTTTGTAGAGGTTTCAGGCCGTAGTCGGCTGGCTCCAAGGCAGGGTGGCCTGGCAGAGGGGAAGGTGGAGGGAAGCTGTTGACAGCATGGCAGACAGGAAGCAAAGAGAAAGAAGGGAGGAGCTGGTGTGGGAGACAAACCCTTCCAGGCCACACCCCCAGTGACCCGCCTCTTCCGACCAGGCCCCACCCCCCAATCATAAATCAGCTGTCAGCCCCCATAACCTGATCACATTCTGAAGGTCCTGCCTGTGAGGGCATGAGGCCCTCCGGGACATGGAGCCATAAACCATAACAGTGTCATTAGGTGATTTCGTCATTGTTTGAACATCATTAAGTGTGCTCACACCAATCGAGATGGTCAGTGCTTCTAAGTCACCTCCTGGTGCAATGGAGAGAAGGTAAACATGGCTTTTCACCCTGCTGGCTAAGATTGAGTTGGTAACTGTTCTTCTCAGTTTGGTATCTGCTGTGTCGTCTCTCTGAGGAGAATGTACTAAATGGTTCAGAGGAATGGGAGCTAGAATAGAAGCTTGTTCGCCCCACTCCAAGCACTCAGCAGTACTGAAGCAACTCTGGGATGGGACACCCAGCCAGGAAATCAGTCTTCCTAAAATAAGGTGGGCAGGGAAACTGTATGAGGTTGCTGCTGGCATAAAACAGTGTACAGTTTACCGACCATTTTTTAAACAAATAGGAGTACATTCTAAAAAGATGATAAAAAGTATGCTGTACTATCAGAGTATTAGAGTCCTTTATTATCAAGTATTAGGAGTACTTAATCATTTGCACCATACTTTTATACAACTGGAAGCGCGGTGGATTTGTTTACACCAGCGTCACCCCAAGCGTGTGTCATGGGTTACAGCACTGAACCCAGTTATAAAGATCTAGAGCATTCTGAGCAGCTTAATGGGTAATGTGGAATGAAAAAGACAGGCAAAATCCAATATCTAAAAACGGTTTTGCACTGTGATCATCCCCACATATGAGCCTCTCATTCTCTGAGGCTTTCCAAAATTTTTGTTTGTAATCTTTTAATGGGCTTGGAGAATGGTATAGTGTCTCTCACACACAAAACATTTCCCTCAACCAGTGTCTTATTTACAGCCGACCAGTGGAATTCTGTGGGTTTCTTTGAAATGAAAACACTCCGTTGAAGTTGGAAGCAGCCTTAGAAGGCAGGTGACTGCATCTCTTCATTTGTTTCATTCCTCCTTCATCCAGCACCCTCTTAAGTCACTGGGTGGTGCCCTTCTCCTCAGCCATTCCCAGTGGGGACCAAGGCAGGAACCACCATCTTCACCCTCATCAGATGTGACGTGCTGCTCTGCCTTGGGTGCCTCAGGTGTGTGAGGTGAGCAGGGGCAGAGAAGGTTCTGGAACAAGTCAGAAGGATGGTCAGGCTGTGGGACTCACAGGTATACCCGGCTTCGCCCACCAGGGGAAGAGAGAAGCCTCCACACCAGGTTCACAAAACCAAGTGCATCCGACTCACCATATTTGCTTTGTGCTTTTTCTAGTTGCTGTGTTTCACACAGCATGTCTCAATCACCCTTTGGAATCTTCCTAGCCCTCCCTCAGAAAAATTCTGAGTATTTTGTAGTAACACATCCCTTCTTCTAATAGCTCTTCAAGAAAGGGGGTCATTGAGATGAACCCTTCCTGTTTCATACAGGGAAGAACAGAGGCCCAGGCCGAACCAAAGCCCCAGCCCCGCCCAGCTCTTCCTGCATCTCCGGTGTTCCCTGCGGGCCTCCTTCCTGCCCAGCTCTCTGAGTGGGACACCACCATGACATCGATGTGCCCATCTTGCTGAGGGCCATGTCCCTCCCTGGCGCCTCCTGTTGGGTGGCCTGGCCGAGGCTCCACCGGCTTCCGTGGGCCCAACTCTTCAGCAACCAACACCACATCCAAAAGGCTGAGGCACCAGCCCCGCCGTTCACCCTCCTCTAGCTGGGCCTGACCACCCCAAATGAGTGTGAAAGACGCCACCTTTCCAGGCCGGAATCTGAGAGAAACTGGAACCTGCTGCTAGCTTCATTCCCACTCGCTTCTCATGTTTGCTGTTATTTTTTAACACTTTTTTTTTTCCTCATAAAAGCACTACCCTCTTCCCCAGAGCTTGCCTGTAGCGAAGGCATGGTCTGTACAACTGCAATTATTTCAGAGAACAGATGGAGTGAGGAGCAGAAAGTCTGTTAATAGTAATAGAAATGCTACATGTTAACCTGGACAGCACACGATGACAGTCCCATGACTACCCGTTCTGTTCCCACCAGCTGGGCAACCAAAGTAGGAATGAGATATTCACAAACACAGCCATCAGCCACGTAGCCACCTAAAGTTAGAACTCAAATTCCTTCACACTAGGGGCCCTGGCGACGGCAGGCTCAGGCCCGCAGCAGAGGAGGACAAGCCACTGCCCAGTGCCCGGCTCTCGGGATGGCGTGGCCACCAAGCAGGGCTTCCTGCCTCCACTGAGGCCCAGGCCTAGCTTTTAGGCAAACCCCAAGCTTGCCGGCCCCAGCCAGGAGCCAACCCAACCAGTGTGTTCCCTGGATGCTCTTGGAAGGAGGCAGTAGAGCTGTTTGACTTTCTGGGAAGTAGGGAGGGCAAGAGGCCACAGTGAAGGATGCATAGTATGTAGCTGGTATCAAGACTGAAGTGCCAGGGGCTTGGCCAGGTCCGGGACCAGAAAAACCTTTCCCCTCTTCTTGAATGTGATCCAACAATGTCTTACCCCAACAAAGGAAATGGATACATTCATTTTGCCTTTAAGAACGAATGGGTGGGCTGGGGATTTAGCTCAGAGGTTAGAGTGCCTGCCTTGCAAGCACAAGGCCCTCAGTTCGATCCCCAGCACCAAAAAAAAAAAAAGAACGAATGGGTAAGCCAGGCATGGTTGCACATGCCTACTGTCCCAGCACTCAGGAGGCTGAGGCAGGAGGATTGCCATGAGTTTGAGGCCAGCCTGGACTATACAGTGAATTCATTGCTGGCCCACATAACAAGACCTATCTCAAAACAAACAAACCAAAAACCCAGAAAAACAAAGGGCAGAGGGGTAAATTTACCTTTCAGATATTTCTTAAACACCTTGTACATGCTAGGCATTTAAGGTTAAAAAACAAATAGCGCCTGCCTTGAAAAAAATCATAATCTAATAAGAAGGCCATAGCCATGCAAAGTCCTGTGTAGCCAGATATATAGCAGGATGGGGTGAGTGCTGTAGCAAAGGTACGAGCAAAACTGAGACCAGGGCTCAAAGAAGGAAGATGTGTTCTCTGTCCGCAGGGGATCTGAGTAAGTCTTCATTGGTGAGATGTGGCTTGGAGAATGGGAAGGGTTTTCAGAGGGGCAGGGAAATTAGAACAAATAAAGCCATAAAGGAGAGGAAGCAAGGATCATGTCAGAGACCAGCAATGTCCCCAGTTTATGTGGGTCCGAGTGGGGCTCAAGCTGGGCAAGCTGCCCTGCAGCGCCAGGTCATGGCGGTGGAGTCTGAGTCCCAAATCTGCAGTGAGCTGAGCTCTGGGAGGGCTTCCAGACAGTCATTTGAGAGCCAGTTCAGCACATCTTTCCAACCCACATTCAGTAGCCTACCCCGGCAGCTCGGATCAGCCACAGTGTGACTATCTACCCAGGGAAAGAGGCGAGCACTGCCAACCAGGGCCCGGTTAGCCTGCTGGGTCACTGTGCTGGTGAGCAGCAGGGAAGACATGGCAGGGAGAAGGCCACCAGGATGCTGGCGACATAGTAGACACAGAGCTCCACAGACCTGACCCCAGGCTGAGGGAATGAGCACAGGCCTGGGGGATTCCAGGGGCCCTGGTCTCGGGACCTCATAGGAATGGGGCATGACCAGAGCAGGAGAAAGTGGAAGATGAGTTATCTCTTTAAAATATATTTCATTAGTGCCTATTAATTTTGCAAAGTAGTGGTTTTTAATGTGGTGTTCTCAAGCATGCATATTCTATAGTGTATTTTGATCATATCCATCTCTCCTTATCACCCTCCTCTTTTTCCCTTCCCCTTGTCCGATAATAGTTGAGCTGTCTTTTGACCTCAGTGGCTGACAAAGAGGCAGGGCCGTTCACAGAAACAGGTGGAGTCAGAGGAGGGCTGGCCAGGGTGGGAGGGAGGAGTGTGGCCCTGAAGCTGGGGATGTCCGTGTGATCACTACTCTGCTTCAAGAACCCAACCACCGTCTCTGTCTATCGGTCAGGAACGCTCCTTTTCCTTCCCTTCCTCAGCTCCCTCTGCTCCCACCCTCCCGAGGAATGTAGCTAATATCTCAGCGATTCCTCCTGCTGCCTGGCTGCGGATGAAGCTTTGACAGTGTTCATTATGTCCCTTGGCTTTAGCAAGACAGCAAAGTTTCAGCAGCCCAGAGTGGGACAGAGCACATGCGCTCTGAGGAAGGGACAGGATTTGGGCTGATCAGAATCTGAACTCCACACTTGACACGCCAGCAGCCTCTTGCACACAACCATATGAGCCGGATGAGAACACTGCTTCCCACAGATGCCACGGTGGGCCGGTTGTCCCCAGAGGACTGGGCAGCACAGTGGAGGCAGGCTCTTGACTCAGGGACTCTGGAACGTGCCGCCGACTAGCATGTGTTGGTGGTCTGTGTGTTTTAAATTGCACAAGTGTCCCGAGACCTAGGTGTGCAGGGCTTTGCAACATACAAATACTATACTGCCCCAAATAAGGCCCCCGCCCAATCTATCCCTCTGCCCCCTGAGCTGTGCCTGCCCTTCTGTGCAGGAGGAAGCAGTGGGATTTGGGAACAAGGGACGTGGCCTTAAATCCCAGAGAAGCCATCCATTTGGTCCCAGTGACTAGAATTTACTGATGACTCTACGTGTACCAGGCAGTTTTGTGAACACTGATTCATTCACCTGATCTGCAGAATGATGTAAGAGAAAAGCCTGGGGTTGTTATTATGTCCATTTCTGAGATAATGAACTTGATACCCAGAGAGGTTAGGCAAGTCGTCCAGGGCTGCCCAGCACCTGAGTGGGACTCACACCACTCTGACTCTTCCCTCGGGAGGGCTCCCTAATTCCCTAATTCCCTAATTCCTCTGAGCCTCAACCTTTCCACCCGTAGACTCAGAATAAATTTCTATTAAGAGAATTTTCCCTGCAGTAGCCCCTTGTTCCCAGTGATACGAACTTGGTCCCGCCAAATCATGGCCAGACTCAAACCTGTATCACCTGCTGCCACCAACCCAACACTCCGCCCTGGTGAAATCATCCTCTACTCTTCATCAAATGCCACCTTCTCCACTGGGGATGAGGCTTGGGGACACAGCCCTTCTGAGCATGTGCAAGGCCCTGGGCTCCATCCTTAGCACATCCACCCCTGAAAAACGCCACCTCCTCTCTGAAGACACCTGCCCCACTCCACCCTCACTGGTGTCTGCAGCCTTGCATTTGTGTCTCTGTCCTGTGTCCTGATGTGACACATGGCGATGGGGGTTTTGTTGTTGCTGGCTGTACTGGGGATTGAACCCAGGGCCTTTGCACTGTGCTGCATCCCCAGCTCTTTCTATATTTTTACTTTGAGATATGGTCTCACTGGGCTGCAACTTGCGATCCTCCTGCCTCAGCCTCCCACACTGGCCTGGTACTGTGGTTGCGTACACACCTGCCACCCTTGGTGACTTGGGCGCCGTTTGAGGCAAGACATCCATGTGGCCGAAGGTAGCTGAACTAGCTGCTAAGCCGAGGACCTTTGGCTGGAAGGAAAGCTAATTGGAGGATGTGGTAACTGCCTTTGGGGCTCAAAGGGGCCACTGTGTACAAGGACACAGTGTTCTGGCACCATTCTGATGCCGTTCTGGAAGGAAGTATGAGTCGTAAGGAGGCATTTTGGCTGCGTGAGACACAGCCCCTTGGAATGATCTGGGCTGTACCTGGGTGAACAGCATAGCCTGGACAATGAAGGATGATGTCTGTGGCTGGGAACTCATTATCGGCCTCGTGTCCAGGCCTGCGTAGTCCCCTGGGAACAGACAGGGAGAGTCCCCACTTCTCTCTGTGCAAGGGCAGCAGGGGTGCATGCCTCCATGTGTGCCAGCACCCCCAGACCAACGTGAGACTCTGAGGAGCTCAAACTGCAGCTCCAGGCCTCTAGAGATGGCCTTCGCCCTCATCCCTTCCTGCTCACAGGGTGGCTGCTACACACCCAACATCACACTCACATTCCAAGAAGAAAGAAGGGGAATAGAGGATGAAATGAAAAACACCAAGGATTTTCTCCTAGTGAGACTTTGCCTTATCTCTCCCCAGAGATTTTTCTCCTACATGTTGGCCAGGACAGGCCTCCCTTCAGTGCTGTGAAGACCGGGAAATCTAATACTTCTGGTTCCCAGCCTCTAAAGTGGAGGCAGGGAGGGAGGACAGCTGATCTACCATGCCTCTTTCCAGACATGTCAAAGTGCCATGAGAGCCCCAGCTCCGGGGTGAGGATGCCTCTTTCCCCACGACCAGGATGCGCCTTTATCGGCAGCTATGGGAGCAAGAAGGCCCTGCCAGGTGGAAGCCAGCCTGAAACAGGAGCCAGTCCTCAGGATGAAAGGTTTGGGCTCAAGGGCACCAGCAGACAGCATCCTGGAGCCCTGCGGCCTGGCGGAGCAGCTGTCAGGCTCAGCCTCCCAGGAAGAAGGCTCTTAACTAGGTTCCCACGCAGAGCCGTGAGGGGGAGGCTCAAACCTCCGCCCACTATGGGCTAAATCTGTGCTCCAACCACAGCATCACGAATAATGGGGGCCGGGGCCAACCGTGTGTGCCTTCCACTTCCGATGGGCACTTCAGGCTGCTGTCTTCAGGGCGAGGCACAGGGACCCTGGCTGAGGTCCTGAGCAGCCTGGGCTCTCCACAGAAGTCTCCCACGTTGTCCCCTGAGCCAGGCATACTCAGCAGGAGGAAGGAGCCTGTGCTGTTATTCGGCAGATTTGGCCAGGAACTTGGGGAGCTGACTTTCAGATTGTGATTCTCACCCCTGACTCTGCGTTAGATGCCCAGCACCATCCCTGGGACCCTTGGGCCCAAAGCTCTTGGTGGTGGGGTGCAGCCTTGGTAGTTCTGCAAAGCACCGTAGCTATGCCCATAGGCAGGCAGGGGCGAGCAGCTCCAGGCCCCAGAGAAGATGACTCTCCGCTCCCCTTGGACCTGTATCCTGAGCTGGCCGGGTCAGCACAGACTCCATTCAAGGACAAGTGAGCCCTGGAAACAACAAGTCACAGCCATAATCCTGTGAGGCAACGGAAACACCCGATGACAGACCCTCCCCAGCTCCCCATAGGCTCCAGATGGGCCGGATGGCCATCTTTGAGTCACTGACTCAAGAGCTCTGTCTCAAAATGTGCCTGGGACTTGTCCAAAAGAAGTATAGAAATGGTGGTGACGAAGGAAGAAGTCTGCCCTCCAAGACACAGGGGGCACTGCACACAGGGCGGGGCCGACAGGGAACCACCAGGCTCAGGCAGGAGCAGAGGGAGTGATGGGTCGCTTTCTGTTGCTGTGACTGAATACCACAGGTGGAGTGATTTATGAACAATAGAAGTTGCTGTGGCTCAGGACTAGTGGCTGGGAAGCCTGAGGGCATGGCGCCCCCGTGTGGTGAGGACCTTCTTGCTGCACGGTAACAGTGCAGGGTGTAACCCGGCAGGACAACAAAGGTGCCAGCTCGGGCCTCTCTTCCTCCTCTTAGGAAGCCACTAATGTCATCATGGGGCTCCCACCCCACGGCCTCATCTAATCCTAATTCCTGCCAAAGGCCTCCACCTCCAAATGCCATTACCATGAATTTGAGGGCCAAGTTTCTTGACACATAAATTTAGGGAAGACATTTTCAAGCCCTAGCAAGCGAAGACCTCTACTGTGGTGTTCACAGGAGGGAACGGGCAAGGCAGGGTGAGCAGGGTGCACGGGTTGGCAAGTCTGAGGAATCCTGGTGGGTGCTGGTGGCTGCCCTTGGTTGTGTGGCCCTGGCCCCAGGATGCTTCGGGCAGGGCGATGGTGGCTCAGCCTGACAAAGAAGGTGGCCGAAGTTGTGCACTCTGGAGAGCTCAGTTTGCATTTGTAGAACATGCTGTGGGCCAGTGTTTGCTCTCGAAGAACTGGCCAGCCCCAGAGGGTAGAGGACTCTCTCCAGGAGCATCAGAAAATAGGAGTCAAGATTAATCTGGGGTCCCCCTTCTTGGTACTTCTAAGACTCGTGACTCTCAAGGTCTCCTACAATCTGGTCACATTGTCCTCAGATGACGTGTCTTCCCTGTCTGGGAATGGTACACACACACACACACACACACACACACATACATTAAGTGGCCACTGGAAGGAAGGGGCTTGGAGACTCAAGTTCATCTCGATGTCAAGAAAGCCTTTGAGTCCAGGCGTCTGTCTTAGTCAGCTCAGGCTGCTATAACAAAACTACCGCTGGCTGGGTGGCTTGTACAGCACATATTGGTGCTCACAGATCAGGAGGTCGGCATGTTCAGTGTCTGGGGAGGGCTGGCTTCCTGGTCTGTAGACAGTGGCTCCCTCTGTCTGCTCCTGGCAGAGAGCAGGGAGAGAAGGAGCTCTGTTTCTCTCCTGTCTCTTCTCCTGAAAGAGCTAGCAGCAGCAGCAGCAGCAATCCCTCCTCCAGGGATTTGATCACCTCCCAAAGTTCCCACCGCCAAACACCATTCCACTGGGGGTTAGCACTTCCAGATATGGACTAGGGGGAGGGTCCAGGCAGGAAGCACTTCAGCATTGTAGAGGGCTGGCCTGCGGCTCTGCCTCCAGGGGTGACCTCTCCTTCACTCTGCTGACCGGTCCCTTGCACAGCTTGGCCTACCAGGCCGCCCCCGTGCCCAACCCAACCACATCACCTGAGTGCTTTCTGTCTCTGCAACCCACCTCTGATTGCACCTGTCCTCCCTATTCACCTCCATCCCCCACACACAAACCTCCCCTGGCACATGCCCATCCCCCCCTGCATCTCACTGGCCCCTCACTCTCCTCCCTCGGCCTTGTGAGATCATGTCCAGATTTGCAGAACAGGGCTGCGCTGCCTCTGGACCTGCTGCTCCGGGGCCCGGCATGGTCTTCTCTCCATGCAGACTCCCACTCACCAGGGCCCGGCTCAGAGGGAGTGAGCTCTTAGGGCCCTGCCTGGTCACCCCATTCAGAGTCAGTCACCTCCACAGGCTTCTGTGGTCCCCCACTTAGAGCTCAAAGGACACTCCAACTCTACACACACACCCGCCTGTCCCCTTAGACTCAAAGGCAGAGCCAGCCTCTCTCATCCCTACCCCAGTCCCTGCTTAGTACATGGTGAGGGCCTGATCAGTACGTAATATCTTAGTCACTCTTCTCATGCTGGGATAAAATGCCCAACGCCCACAATTAAAGGAGAGGTTTGTTTTAACTCATGTGTTTAGTCCATGCTCGGCCAGTCCAAGGCAGGAAGGCATGGGGGAAGGGTCTGACAGAGGAAAGCCATTTACTCCAGGCAGAGAGTGAGGGGAGGAGCCAGGGAGGGGGACACACCCTTCCAGACTATGCCCCGTGCCCCACCTCTTCCAACTAGGCCCTACCTCCTAAAGGCACATCTGGCTATAGACCCATCAGTGACTAATCCACCAATGGGTACAGTGCCCTGGTGATCCAGTCACCCCCAAACCTCACCTGTGATCACAGGAGGCTTTAGGGGGCCATCCAGATATAAACCACAACATGTATTGAATGAACGAATGAATGAATGAACAAGTGGACCATTGAACCAGTGGGGACAAGTGCAACATGCAGTTACTGTGTGCAAAGCCGGGATCTACCAAGCATGCAGTGTTGAGCAGGAGGAGATACCGTCTGTGCCCTCAAGGGCACTGACATCAGTCAAGAAATGGAGCCAATAAATGTATTCTGAGGGTCTGAGGAAAAGGAATTCGAGAATGTTTGGCAAAGGACCACAACCAGAAAGGGGGTTCTCAAGGACTTCTAAAACCAGTGACTCTGAACTGAGTTCCGAAAGCTGAGTAGAGTTAATGAGTGTCCTGGAGTGGGGTGGGAGCAGGAAGCATCCCAGGCCGAGAGGAGGGAAAATCGCGCAGACTCCAGGAGGTGGGAGGGAGCAGAAGACCCCGCGCAAGGCATGCACAAGGCGTGCACAAGGCAACCTGGAGAGGGGGCAGATTGTCGGGCCAGACTGCACAAGGGTCATGGAGGGCTCAGCAGAATAACAAGATCTCATTCATGTTTTGAAAAAACTAGTCTAGATCAGGATAAACAATTGATTTGGGAGTCAGAGCAACATGAAGAGAGACACCAGTTAGGAGCCTGTTCCAGAACGCAAGACAAAGGATAATGGTGACAGAGAGCCAGGGACAGCGGCACGTGCCTGTGGTCTCAGGCTGAGGTAGGAGGAGCACCCTGAGCTCAAGGCTGGCCTGGGCTGCATAGGGCCTTCAAGGCCAGCCTGACTACATAGCAAGACCCCATCTCAAAAAGGGAGGGGGCAGTAGGGCAGGAGAAAGAAAGAAGAAAGGAAGGAAGGAAGAAGGGAAAGAGGGAAGGAAGGGCAGGCTGAATTGGTACCACAGCAGAAGGGAAGTGGGGGACTCCAGGGCCGTAGAGGAGGCAGCATTGCCAAGGCTCAATGGTGGATTGGAAAAGGAGGGCAAAGATGGAGCCTAGGCTCTGATTTCATACCCAAATGGAGGGCGTCTTCCTTCACAGGAGCGAGCAGGCGATGTTGGTACACACGGTGAGCAAAAGTACTTTGAAGCAGCCAAGGGGCGATGTGACGGGGACCACTGGCTACAGGGTCCAAGCTCTCTCTCCAAGGTGAGCTTGGGTCAGAGAAATGATGGGCCCCAGGCAGAAGGAGCTCAGAGAGAGAGAGAGAGAGCCCAGGCCAGGCCTGGGGGATGAGCCTCGAGGAGGAAGGATGGCATGGAGTCACAAAAGCCATGGAAGAGAGTATCCTGATAAAGAAGGAATGGCCTGCCGTGTCATGAGAAGCTGAGGATTTGAAAATGTCCCTGGGACATGGTGATATGAAGGTGATGACCTCAGCAAGCGCTAAGGCAGAAGCATGGGGGACAGAGGTGTTTCAGGGGTGAGTGGGAAGTGAGGAACCAGACAGTGTGTTGTCAGTTCTTTCGCGGAGTTTGCCCATGCAGGGAGGAAATCGCCGGCGAGGATATGGGGCCGTGTTTTCTCAAGACAATGGAGACTTGATTGGGTTGTAAGGATGAAGAACAGGAGAATGTGACATCCTGGAGAGAGGTGGAGGGATGACCCCTCCTCCTTGTTCTTAAGGCGCACAGCTTCTCTGACATAGTGGAGGGAGAAGGAGAGGTGGGGGCAGATCTCCAGGGGTTGTAGCTTTGCAGCCAATCTCAAAGAGTTTGCCCTGTGATGGCCTCCTCTTTCCTTGAAAAGTTATTGCTGAGAAAGTTACCAGCCAAGAGAGAGTTGAGGAAAGTTGGAGGTTCAAGGATATTGGAGAAGGTTGGAAATCTTGGAAAGTCAGTCCCGAGAGCAGATATTCAGGGCAGTTCTGGGAGTCCATAACGAAGCTGGTGACCACAAATATATGGTGGAGCCAGCCTCCCCTGGGGTCCGAGCCTCTCCCAGCCTGCTTGCTGCTCAGGCATACAGAAGTCAAGGGAAGTTGGATTTACTCAGCACTGAGATTTGAGTGAATAAGGGACAAAGAATTTCAGTTCATGGCCATTTCACCTGGATTGAGGTGCCAGTGAAGAAAGGAGGGTACTGATGGGAAGGAGAAAGGCGTTACAAATGGTCAGAGGGCCCTCTCAAGGGCAAAGGTGAGTCCCATAAGTATCATCAAAGAACCCAGCTGGACAGAGAGAAGGTTGTGGCCAGAATTGGTGACTTGGGGACATGAAGCTGTTCAGAGAGATAACCAGTTTCAGGGTATAACTGTGGAAGTCGATGGCTGAGATAGAGAGGGGAGGTCACCAAAGATGTGAAAGATCAAAAAAAAAACAAAAAAGATGTGAAAGATTGAAGGAGCCCCAAGGCCAAAGCGTTGGATGGGTACTTTAAAGGTTTGCTGAGGTCCCAGGATGACAGCAGGGCTCCTGGACAAGAAGAAGACTGACCAGGAGCCATGGTTCTTGATTCACAGACAGCAACAGCAGAAACTGGGAGGGCACAGGGGGCAGCAACCAAGATGTGCACTTGAAAGCCTTGAGCCAGAGAGAAGGTGGGCAATGGGGACCCAGGACACCTACCTGACATATGGTGGCTAAGAGAGTGCTAAAGTGAGGCTCCTTGACAGAGTGCCAGGAGAAGGTAGGATGTAGGGAGACCAATTCACAGAGAGGTGGGGATGCAGAGGAGATGACTGGTCATTCAGCAGCCATCCCAAGGGAAGAGGCACGGAGGATGGGCTCAGAGGGAGAGAAGCAAAGGACATTCCCAGCAGAGACGTGCGCCAGAGGGCCAGCACCAGGGCAGATGGCAGAGCAGATCTGACAAAGAAAGCCAGGAGAGGAGACAGACTGATGAGACTCAACTGTCTCCTTAAGGTTGTGGGGTGGCAGTGACCAGAGGATATTGGTGTTGGGGCCAGGAGCCCACCAACACCACAGTACACTGTCATGAGTAGACAGCCATGCTCCAAGGTGTTGGAGAGCAGAAGCCATGAGCTCAAGGTGAGGCGAATCCAGCTCTGATGACATCTCTGAGTGGACCCGGAAGTCAAGCGAGCCCCCTGTCCACTCACAGAGGAACTCGCCGGCCCCATTCCCTCTGTCTTCTTTTCCTCCTAGTTGGGACACACCTGTTGTAATTTCTTCTGGAATAATAAGAAAGTAATCCAATTTTAAAATGGGTAAAATGATTGGACATGGTGGTCCATGCCTGTCACCCCAGTACTCTAGGTGGCTGAGGCAGAAGGATCACAAGTTCTAGCCCAGCCTGGGCAACTTAGCAAGAACCTGTCTCAAAATTTAAAATAAAGGAAGAAAGGGTGGAAGGAAGAAAGAAAAGGGCTGGAGATGTAGCTCAGTGTGAAGGCCCTCAGTTCAGTCCCCAGTACCACCACCAAAACAAACAACAAACAAAAACAGACAAAAGATTGATAGAGACATTTCATCAGAGATACATGAATAGTCAGTAAGGACTTGGAAAGATGCTCAACACAATAGCCATGAAGAAAACGCAAATCAAAACCACAGTGAAATGATGCGACCACTAGAATGGCTACAACGGAGAGACACCAAGTGTGGTAAGGATGTAGGGAAATCGGAACTTCTGACATTGCTGGTGCAACCATTTTGGAAAACAGTTTGATAGTTTCTTAAAAGGTTGAACATTATTTTGCTGTTTCTCCCAGCAGTTCCATTCTAGGTATATACCCCAAAGAATTGAAAATGGATATCCACACAAAGACCCACGACAAATATTCACATCAACATTACTTGTAAGAGCCAAAAAAGTAGAACCAACCTCAATATCCACCAACTGGATAAACAAAATGTTATCTCTAAGTTCAGTGGAATATTATGTAGTAGTGAAATGGAATGAAGGACTGGTACATGCGGCAACATAGATGAGCTTCGAAAACATTAAGTCGAGTGAGGGAAGCCAGGTGCAAATGACCACATATAATATGATTCCATTTATATGAAATGTCCAGGAAAGACAGAAAGGAGATTATAGAGACACAAAGTAAGTCGGCGATTACCTGGAAGTGGGGAAGGGAATGACAGCGGATGGACACCAGGTTCCTTTTAGGGTGGTGGAATGTCCTAGTTTTGGATTGTGATGACGGTATACAATTCTGTTCAATTGTTTTAAAAATCACTGAGGCGCGCATTTAAGAGAGTGAAGTGAGTGCTATGTAAATTGTCCCCCAATACAGCTGTTTTTTAAAAAATCTATCTGGGCAAATTCAGACCTAATTACTCTTCTGTGTCGTGCCGTGATCCCACAGTGACTTGGGCGTGTGGCCCCACGCCTTGCGGGTGCCCTGCTCCGTGGTGGGCCGGCTGCTGCCCTCCCCCCAGTGTCCTTGAAAATCAGAACGAGCATTCCCTGCATCCCAGTCACCAGGCCACCTTCTCCCTCCCAGCGTCAGTGAGAGACAGAGACGGACAGCTCCAGGACCAGGCCATGCGACTACTATCATTCCACTCTGGAATGTGATTTCAACTTATTTTTAGCAGGTGACATGCTTGCATGCCTCAAAAATCAAAACGCTAGAACACACTGAAGCCTCTTTTCCACCTGTAGCCAGCTCAGTAACACCACCATGTCACAGCCTCTACCCGTTCGTTACGAAATATCCTTCCACTGTTGTTTGTGCAAATACAAGCAAACTAAAGAAATACCTCCTTTTCCCTTTCTCATGTAAAAACCAGGCACTAGATGCATTGTTTGCACCTTCCTTTTTCTACTTCATTTGTCCTGGAGAGCTTTCGATATCAAACTCAAGAGATCTTCATTTTTAGTTTTGTTTAATTTTGCTTCGTTTTGTTTTTACAGCTATAAAGTTTTCCATTGTGAGCATGAATCATTGTTTGCTAACCATGCCTGGCTGATGGACACTTGAGTTATTTCCAACTTTTGCTGTTACAGACAGGAATGAATGAATAACCTTATGTACAAGTCACTTCACAAGTGTGCAGATGTTTTTAGGAAGAAAATGGCAGAAATGGTATCACTGGGTTGGGGGGCCGGTTGCTCCCATTATGTGTTCCCAGAGGATAGTGGTGGGCTTGCTTCCCCCCAGCATCACCCACAGAGTATGTGATCAGCCATCCAGGATTTGTGTCATGTTTGTAAAAAGCTTGGACCTCATCCTGCTTTCTTCAAGCAAGATTACTTTCTTTTTAGTTTCATTTTATTGCAGTAAGAACTCACAGCCACTTAACAATGAGATCTACCCTCAAAAGATTTGTAAGTTACAATACAATAGACACAATGTTTCACAGCATGTCTCTAGCTCTTACTCACCCTGCTTTGCTGAAAGTTTATACCCAGAGATCAGCAAGCAGCTCTTCATCTGCCCCTCCCCTCTGCCCCAAGGAGCCATTCTTCTGCTCTCGGTTCCTGCAGGTTTGATTATTTTTCAATAACACGTACAAATGGACTCACACAAAGTTTGTCCTTTCATGACTGGCTTATTTCACTTAGCGTTATGTCATCAAAGTTCATTCATGTCACATATTTCAGTATTTGTTTCTTTTTAAGGGCTTAATAATATTCCACTCTATATACAGATGGTCCCTGGTTTGACTTATTTTTCAACTTAACAATGTATACTTTCAGTACAAATCTTACTTTGATTTCTGAACTTTGATCTTTTCTCACTTTTCTAGTGATATACAGTACAATACTCTCTTATGATGCCCAATGATAGACTAATGTAAATGTCCTAACACATTAGGGTAGGCTGGACTAAACTATGATATTCAGTGGGATAGGTATAACAAAAGCATTTTCAATTTAAGATACATTCGACTTACAATGGGTTATCATGATGTAACCCACAGTAAGTCGAAGAGCATGAGTATATGCAATTTTTTATCCATTCATCCATTAATGGACATTTGGATTGATTCTATGTCTTGGCTATTGCGCATAGTACCACAACAGGCATAGAATTGTGCACTATCAGTATTCCTGTCACTGAGACACAATACCTGCTACCACAATTTAAGGAGGAAAGGTTTATTTTGGTTCACAGTTTCAGTGGGCTCAGTCCATGGTCACCTGGCTCCATGGTGGAAGAACACAGTGCAGAAAAGCAGCTCACACCATGGTGGCCAGGAAACAGAAAGAGAAGGGAGGAGCTAGGGGGAAAGTACTGCCTTCCAGGCCACACCCCCAGTGACCTACTCCTTCCAACTACACTCCACTTCTGAATGTGACTTTTGAGGAACAAGTTAGACCTAAACCATAACAGTAGCTGTCTCTTTGAGACCTTGATTTTGATTCTTCTGAACAAATCCTCAGAAATGGAACTCCTGGATCATATAGGCAGGTTGACTTTCACATTATGTCAAGAAGTCTCAGACTCCACCAAATAGATGTCAAAAGCAGAGGGAGAGTAGATCATCTAACTCAGCCTCTTCATTTTTTAAGAACAATCCAGGAGGGAAATGGTGAGCTAAGATCCACCAGGCCACAGTGCAACCAGTATTCATCCAAGTAGATGCCTGGCATTTTACAAGGTCCGAATGACACTCCCAAAGAAAGAAGACATACAACAATTATGAAGATAGCTTGTGATGACTCCATTGTTTGGCTGCTATTTTCAGTACTGGGGATCAAACTCAGGGCCTCATGCATACCCGCAAGTGCTCTACCCCTGAGCCACATCCCTGGCCGAACTCCACTGTTGAATGTGTCCATCCCAAGTCCCTGCATCTTGGCTATCCTAGAGGATGGGCATGGCCCTGACTTCTGTTTGGCTCTAGCAAGCGCTTCATAGTGGGTAACATCACAGTGGCGGGAACATACACAGGAGAAAGAGGGCACATGTCAAGACAGCCAGTGAGCAACGGGGAATAACTGGGGTCCCAGTGACCCAAGGACTTTCTGCTTGACCAGGTCTCTTAAAGGTCGCACATCATGGTGAGGACCAAAGCACCAACATAGGAACCCTTGTGGGAAGTCACACCCCAGCCACAGCAGTGATCTAGGGCAAACCTCAGAGGAGGCCATGCAAGAGGGAGTCACCCCAAAGGCTCCTCTTGGGATGCGCTAAGTAGGGAATGTGACAGCGGTGCAGGAGAGGAAGGAAGAGGAGTGAGAGAAACTGGTCACTGGGAAGAATCCTCGTGACTGTCATTCAAACAGCAGGAAAAAGGTGCTGGGATTTTGTACAGTGGCTTTTTACAATTTTTTAAAAAGTACAAATTTTTTTAAGTGTAAAAGGAAGGTAGAAACATTTGAAAATATAGAAAAAGCATAAAGAAAAATAGGGTTTCTAACTATCCCATCACTTAGCATTCATGGGTCACATTTTAACTTCCTGTTTCTCTGCTCCACTCACTGAGAAGGGTTATGTATGTGTGATAGACGTTTTATATTTCTTCCCTTCTTGTTAAAAAGACAGAGCACAGGGTACATTCGGTTCTGCATACCTTAAACTCTAGGAATAAACATTTTAAACAAGGTGTATGTCACTTTTTTAATGCAAAGATGGGATTTTAGATTTTTTTTCGTGTTTTCTAGTACTAGTGAAATTGAGCATCTACTCATATGTTATTGAGTACTGACATTTTTTCTATGAATTATTTTTTGATGTCATTTGTCTGTTTTTCCATTGAGTTATTATTTCTTATTGATTTAAAAAACATTGTATATATCAAGAATATTATTTTTTGTAGATCTTGCAAATATTTAGCCTCAGTTTACTGTCTTTGAATTTTATGTTGCTTTTTTCCTATATAAAAATAAAAAAATGATATCTAGTAATGTAACTGGAGCCATGTAGCTCTCGGGTCCTTGTTTTGGGGCAAGGAAGATTGAAGCCGACTAAGCAGCAAACAGCAAGCAGTGGGGAGGGGCCAAATGTGTGTATATTAGAAAGACTAAGAGAGACTCTCTCTGCTAGTTGGGGAGGGGCGGTTCGGAAGGTGGCACCACAGGTATTTAGGTCTGTTGGCTCTTCAGACAATTTTTGGGACCAGGGTATGTGACAGAAAGCAGGGATCCCCCTGGGTGCAGCTGGGCCTTTGATGTCTGGAAAGCAAGCTGCTTCGTTTGCTCTTCACTTCCTCCAAGGTCCCTTCTACTTGGTTAAGGACCTGTTCTGGCATTTCATTAGGCCCTGATAGTCAATTTTGCTGTGCTAACTCACTTAGGCCCTGACTTTTAGTTTACTTCAAGTTATCTGTTCAAGACCTGTGCCCTATCTGCCTAACTTTTCCTATCTCCTGGCTTCAAAAAGAGGATATCAGTCTTTTCTTCAGGCCATTTACTTTTAACAGTTTGTTATGTGTCTTTGCAGGCATTTTGTGTGCATATGCAAATATATATAGATATAGATAGATAAAGTTTTCCTGAATATTTGAGATGTCATACATACTATCCTGTGTATGTATCCTTAATTCACACACTAGTATATTGTAGATACTGCCCAAATTGGTGTATAAAGATCTAACTCTGAGTATTCTATTGTACAAATTCAATATTACATTAATAAACCAGTTTTTAAAGATTTTCATTCTGATAACTAAATATGGAAGTCTTCTGGTGTCTGAAAGAAACAGAGACCTAAATTTACTTATTCAAAGTAGTTGTCCCAATAGCATTGATAAATTAATCTATCCTTTCCTCTCTGGTATGAAATAACTTTGTCATATATTTATATAATATATTTGTGATATAGTTAATATAAAGAAAACTTGAGTTTCTCTATAGATTTTCTATTTTGCTTCTTTTACATATTTCTTCCCTAACACCATGTTGTTCTAATCATTGTAGCTTCATAATATATTTTAATATCTACAAAATCGATACCATCCCCATTTTAATCTTTTTTAATGTTGCCCTGGCTAATTCTTTTTCTTTTACAATTTACTTTTTAAAATTTAATTATGAGCTTTAGAATAATTGTTGACGTTCCCGAAACTTCTACTTAGGATTTTTATTAGATTTGTGTTTCCAAAACGTCTCCTTAGGATTCTTATTAGACTTGTGTCAGATTAATTAAGGTTTATTGACATTTTGCAAGACAAGTATTTCAGCTTACAGGCAGGCTGTGATATGACATTATTGTGCTCACTGTTACCCAGGAGGCTGGGGCAAGAGAAAAGCAGAGTACATTTCTCCTCAACTGCTCAATTTTCTTCTTATGACATAAGTAGACTTTTTTTCCTTTGTAGTTAAGCCTTGTACTTTTCATCATGTTAGTTCTGAGATATTTTACAATTTTGTTATATTTTGCAAAAATACTTATTACATTATTGCAGGTGGGTTTTTAAAAGTATATTTTATGACTATTATTAGCATGTAGGAAAGTATTGGTTTTGTGTACATTTGGTAACAACTTACTTTACTATTAATCTAGTCATTTTCAGTTTTTTTAATGGATTGCTTCATGTCATTTGCAAAAGACAGAAAAAAGAAAAAGAGGAAGAATAGATAGTTTTATTTCTTCTTTTACTGTATTTACACTTTGTTTTCTCATTCTGGGATTCCACAGGGGTCACACTGTCTTAATATTTTCATTTGTTTATCTTTTCTTCTAAGTCCTTGAAGATTTTCTTGGGTTTATCTTCACAGCCTCTGATTTAATTTCCTATGACACTGTTCCTTTTGGATTTTAACATTCAGCAAATGGTATTTTATCTCTGGATTTCTCTTCTTCAGAAAGATATTAGTGATTCCCGGTGGGGGAAAAACCTGGTGATCTTCTTGCAGAGGTTAATTTTGGCTCACGGTTTTTAGACCATTCATTCCGTAGCTGGCTGACTTCAAAGCAGGAAGGGCATGGAGAAGGGCCTAGCGGGTGGAAGCTGCTCTGCCCATGGCAGCCAGGAAGCAGAGACAGGAGGGGGCCCTGGGATGAGGACACACCCTTGCAGGTCACAGCCCAGTGACCACCTCCAGCCGGGCCCACCTCCTAACAGCACATTCAGCCACTGAACATATGAACACACAAATCTGCTGGTAGGCACAGTACCCCACAGTCCCATCGCCTTCCACACATATGAGAACTCGGGAGGAAGTTTTAGATCTAACCATAGCCATGCCTGTCTTCCTAACTCCCTTCTCAGCCTCTCCTCCCTTCATCCCTTGACTTTCCAGCCTCGATCCTAGTCTTCCTTCAGTTCTTACTCCACAAGTTCTCCCTGAATGATCTCCTCCATCCCTGGTCCGCTGCTTACTTGTCAACCTTGTTGCTCTGTTGCTCCAGCCAAGGACATCTCTGCTTGTATGTCTCAACACGAACTCATAGGCCCAGCCTGTCCCAGTTTTGCTCCCGATGATGGTACCATTCACCACCAGCTACCAAAGACCAAAACCTGGAGTCGCCTGGATTCTCCCTCTCTTATATCTCCCCTATCAAGTCACCTCATGCCGTTGAGTCTCAGTATATACATCTCGCCTTTTTTATTTCTACTATTTGAATTGAAGTCTTTCTTTCTTCAGAGCATTGCAATTAGCTTTTTTTCTCTCTACCTTTATTCTTTTACTCCATCCTCATTATGTGCCCTTTCAAAGCACACAATCATGTCAGTGGTCAGTTGTCTGTTCAAAGCATTTCAGTGGGTCCTGCTGCATAATAAATTGTAAACGACCTCCAACATGTAGGGCTTCCTATTACGTGGCCCCAGTACTCTTTTCGGCTCGTTGCCTACCACTTCTCTCTAGACGCCCTATGTCCCGGCCATTCCCTAACTCCCCACCCCATGCCTTTGCACATGACATTCCCTTTGCCTGTGGAGAGCTTTTCCTGATCTTTTATCTGCTCGCTTTTCAAGATCAAGCTCAAAAGGCAACCCTGGGAAGGCGTCTGTGATTCTTGGGGAAGAGAGATTCAGGCTCCTTCCTCTGTGCCCCTCAGTATGTGATAAACACTCTTGTGCCTGAGCACTTGAACACTATAGAGCAGTTGCATGCGTGTCCAGGTTAAAAGGAGTGCCAGGACCCTTCTGTTCATCCTCCTCACATCTTCCTCTTTTACTCTTCTCTCTTCCATCATTCTCACCAGTTTCAGTCTCCACCCAAGTTAAACCCAATGACCACTTATGCCATGACTGTACTTGGACATTAAATATCACGAATGGAATGTAATACTCTACCAGAATTAAGGTCCGGGCTGCCCACTGCTCAAAGGCCAATACTGTGGAGACAAGAGTCTATGGGAAAGATTCTAGGATAGCTCTGAAGAAGATGAGGGGCTATCGTCTCAAAGCTCTATTTTGGGGGGTTGAGTGGTTCAAAGGGCTTTTATAAGGAGGGAAAGGAGGAGCAGGGCATGAAGGCTGCACGCCGAATAGGGCCTTCCTCATCCAGGGCCTGTGACTCCTTTTTCTCTGTCTGGATCATAAAGAACCTCAACTTCTTGCAGCTAGTTCCTATATTCTCAACTCCATAGTAACTTACAGAACTAAACACTAAAGAGGGGAATTACAAAGGTCATCAAGTGTTCCGATTCTATAAATCTGAAAAAAAAATTTACTTAGCAGTTAATAGCTTCACTATTTAGGTATAGCTATTTAAGCAAAAGTAACTGCCATGGGCAACTTCCCAAAGTACTGCCCTGTTACAGTATCACCTGGTAATCCAACTATCTACCTACAGTATATTCCTTTTCCCACTTTCTCAAATGACTATTTCATGCCTTCTTCTTGGTCCCCAATTTTCCTATAATCCCTCTTTCTCAATGACCTTCCCTCTAATGTATCCAAAAATGCAATTGGAAGACTGTGTCCTCACTCTTCGCCACATCTTCCAATTCTCTTGCATCTGAATCTGTATTCTCTGCTCCTAGTAAGACTCAGTCCAGCCCTCTGCTTTTGTTCTGGCGCCCGTCCCCTCGCCCTTTCCCAGAGTCTTGCCCGTCTCCTCTTTCCCTCTGTACCTCCTTTTCTACTAATCATTTCCATTAGCTTACAAATATTCCTATCATCCATCTCTTAAAAAAAAAAAAACAAGTAACTCTTCGCTTTTCCTTCCCCCCAGCAACAGCCACTTACTCCGTGTCTCAAGTGCCCTTCACGCCAACACTTCTTTTCGTGATCATTCTCTTTAACCACTACCTCCAGCTCCTCATCTCCTGTCTCATCCCCACTCTTCCAGTCAAGTGTCGTTCTCCCTGCTCCACTGGGACTGATCTTGTCCAGGTGATGCGCATCTTCGAGTTGTTGGAACGCGTTGTCACACCTGCGTCCTCCTCGTGGCCCTGACGTGGTTGACCGTGTCCCCCTTCCTGTGATGCCTTCTGTCTTGTTTTCCAGAACGCCTGCTCTTAAGGCGCCCCCATCTCCTTGGGCGGATGCCCCCTCTTCCCGGTGTTAGCATGTTCTACCATCTAGTCATGAAACTGCTTTCCTTCTCCACGTCTATGCTCCCTGTGACGGACCCACTAAGCTTCAGAATTACATATTATTTTATATCCGTGACTCCCAAATGTATATATCCAGCCCTGATCTCTACCTGAGCTCTTCTTGGAGGCATTTCTAGCTTGACAGGTCTGCAGCAGAACACCCGGTGTCCCCCTCAAACATTCTCCTCCCCAAGTCATCCCCACATCATTAGCTGACCCAGCCGCTCACACCAAAACCCAGAAGTCATCCTTGACCTTTCTCACTGCCCCACATCCAGCCCATCAGCAAACTCTGTTAATCCTGCATGAGCGTATTTTCCATCCATCTATTTGTTTTTGTCATTGCTGCCATGCTTGTCCACTCTCACTGCACTGCTGGGGCGGTCTCCTGCTTCCTCTCTTGTCTTCTGCCGACTATTCATTCTCCTCCCAGAAGCCAAAACAATCATCCAAAAGCATGAATCCTGCCTAAAACCCTCCAGTGCTTCTGTTGCTGCACTTGGGATCGGCTTCCACCCCTTACCCAGGCCTAGAAAGCCTTCCGTGTCTGGCGCCGCCACCTCCCCTAGCACCCCATTTCTCTAAGCCCCTTGTGTGCCCCTGGCCACAATGACATTCTTTCTGTTCCCTAAAGCCACATATCCCCCTTCCCCACCTGAAGACCTACGGCAACTCTTTGCTCTTCATGGGATGCTTGCTCCCTCTCATCTCTCATCTCATCTCACTTCCATCTGAGCCCTGATCACAGATAGACATGGCCTTGGCTATTTATTTTTATTATCTGTATCTAACATAAAAACTTCCTGATAGTATGGTTCTTGCTGTCTTGTGTTCTGTTGGTTTCCTGGCATCTGGAATAGACTCTGGCACATAACAGGCATTCAGCTAATGCTTATTAAATGGATGAATGACTCCTAGTGGGCCTGACACTGAGTGAGTTCCCATTTATTTGCCAAATTAATGACTAAGTCCCCCTAAATGTACTGGATGCTCCTGGAGGGCAGATCCCCTTTGCAGTTTTTTTTGTTTCCACCCCAGCAACTAGGATGGTGCTAGAGGCCGCTGGGTACTCAGTAAACATGCCTTGGGTTTCTTGCTTCATCAAGGAGAAGCCAAGAGTCTCGCTGTCTAATGCACAGACTTTATTTCTCTGAGAATAAATGTGTGACAGGAGATGAATATTGTGAGAAAAAAGACAGACCGGGTAGGAAGAGGTAGGGGCTGACCGCCATTCTCAGCAGGAAAAGAAGTAAAGGAGCACCTTTTCCTTTGTGATTCTCCTATCAAATTCTGGCCATGATGCTACATTACTTTGTGGTGTGTGTGTTACAGGATTCGAAGTACGTCCTGGTGATGGTGGATCCGGATGCTCCCAGCAGGTACAATCCCACAGCAAGGTTCTGGAGACATTGGCTGGTGACGGATATCCAGGTAAGCAGACCAGTGGACACCTCTGACTCCCTTGACATTGAGACCAGAAGGTGATCATCCTGAGTCATCTCAGGAGGGCAAGAGCCCTGGAGAAGCGACTTCAGGGCCAGGTGGCCCCCAGCGCTCTGATGTCACTGCTCTGCCTAAGTGAAATGTAACAATTTCAGACAATGTCCAAGGACTAGCAGCAGGTGCACTGGTAATTCAGCCCTCGGGAGGAAAGCAGGAGAAAGCCCCAGTGCTGAGTGTTGTCCAGTTTGTGGGAACGGGTACTCTTTCCGTGGTCAGCTTCAAGGTCTCGGTGAATTAAGAACTGGTTCACAAAACTCTTGAAACCACAGCAGCTGACGCTGTCACACCACTAGGTGGGGGAGCTGTGTGACTGTGCGGTCTGCCTAGCAGCACTGGCTAGGGGAGTGTCCTGTGGGGGGACCCTCTTCCTGCTGGGCCGAGAGGCAGAGAGAGGAGGCTTGCTGATTTCCCTTCTCTGCACAGAACTCACAGCCGCCTTTATCTTTGCCTCCCGATAGTTATGAAGGAGCCTGGCTCAGCCTTTTCAGAGCAGGTCTGAGGAACACAAATTTGGTGGCTTGTTAGGGGGCATTTGGGGCTGGGGGATGCTCTATTACAAACAAACTTCTGAGATTCTGGGTTAAACTGAATTGATCTCATTTGTCACTACATGGACTTTTCGAGATTTTACTATCCTAATATGCATTACAATCATCCCTAAGTATTGCCAAGGGACCGGCTTTCCAGGACCCCCAAGAGATACCAGGACCCACTGGTGCAGAAGTCCCTTGCATAAAATGGTGTAGTATTTGCTTAGAGCCTACACATATCCTCCCAAATACTTTAAATAGCCTCTGGATTACTAGTATCTAATACATCTCTGGTTACCAATATCTAATACAATGCAAATGGTATGTAAATAGTTGTTATACTGTATTGTTTAGGGAATAATGACAGGGGCAAACGACCCGGGCAAACGTCTGTATGTATTCAGTACAGATACAATTTATATATTCTCCAGTCTGTACCTGGTTGAATCCAAAGATTAGGAGCTCGCAGATACAGAGGATGATATAAAGTATCATTTATTTCTCATATAAAATATGCATTTATTTCTCAACCTCATCCAGTTATGGACTCTTTTGTTCATGAGCCCCTGACAATGTACTTTGGGGGAGATGACAAGAGCCTATAACATTCATGAATCTGTGCCTGCAAAACCTGCACGTGGCTTTTGCAAAGAATGGACAAACGCCTTCACCCCAAAGACAGTGGGAACCCAGAACTAGAAAAACTAAGTTTGGATCTGATTTGGGTCTCGGCTGGTTACCAAGCCATTAGTCTCTGGCACACTCTGGGTATTTTGCCTTTATCCGTAATATGCAAACCAAGTTACCTACTTTGTCCTGGTGAAGTGCTGACAAAGTGGCCCATTGAGAGTACTCTGGAAGGTGTGGAGAAAACATGGGTCCAAGGGCTGTGTCTTCCCTGCCAGTCATATGGGTGGAGGAGGGAGCGTCAGTCTAACTAGCAGCAGACTCTCACAGCAGAGTGCAGACGGGGAGGGAGGGCGTCACCCTCGCAGCCCACCCTTAGCCCATGAACAGGGCCCTTCCCAGGAAGTTCGGGGAGGGGACAGCCCTCCTATGGGGGTTGAGATCCCGATGGGGTCTCTCAAGGGACACTCCGGCAGCAGCACCCTGGACAGTGCCTGAGCTGGCCTATGGATCCTGCCCCCAGGGCCTCCTCTGCCGGGAAAGGACTTTGGAACTTTGTGGAGGGCAGAGCCAGGAGAGGTCATGCCGTGGGGAGTGGAGGGTGATGGACAGCACACAAGATACTGATCTCCCCATCTAAACCATTGCCACCTTCTGTCTCTCGGGTGAAGTCCACAAATGTAGAAGGCTCAAGAAAGGGGTGTTGCTTGGAAGGTGGCATTACAACCTTCCCTGTGCACACAAGGCTTCCTGTGAGAGGGTCTCTTTGCTGATTCTGAACCCAGAGTCCAAGAGCAGCTGTGGGTGGAATGGTTTTGAGTCAAGGGACCTCAGGACTGTGACACTGTCTCTCTTCAAAGCCTGAAGCCCCCACTCCCACCCCGCCCACCCGTCGCTCCAGTACCCACCTAGGACACCCCTCTTGCACTCGCTCTGTGTGCATACATGGGCTTTGCCCCAGCAGCCCCACTGAGAGGCAGAGCAGGTGGCAGGTGACAGCTGTTGGGCAAGATTGCTGGAGCTGTAGAGCTTAACCAGGCCACCTGCCTGGGCGCGGCCTTCGACTTCCCACTCAGGGGAGGAGGCTCGGGTTTCCGTCTTGTTCTCACCCACTCTTTCTGTCTGAGTGCCCGGCAGGCAGGAAGAGGAGCTGTCCTTACTGCGTCTACACGGCCCCGCCTACCTGCCCCCAAGTTCCGCCATCCTTAAAAATGGTGAAAGCCACTCCATTTAGGTCTCGGGTCCTGGGCCTCAGCCAAAGATAGAGCAGGCCCTGGTCAAACCTAGGAAAACTTCCTCTGCACTGATGCTTGCTGTGGTTGAATGGGTCTGTCTTAGTTACTCTCCTTGTCACTAGACACAAAACACAACAACCACAAGTTGTTTTGTTGGTGTTTTGAGACAAAATCTTGCTATGGAGTTTAGGTTGGCCTTAAACTCACCATACTCCTCCTGCCTCAGCCTCCTAAATTCTGGAATTACAGGCATGGCCCATCAGACCATAAGGTCTCACACAGCAGAGTGTTGGGCTGGCCAGCTTGGTGGAATGTAAATTCCTGGCACCCTGCCTGACCTGCAGAGCGCACACTTCAGTCGCTCTGGAGGGAATGTGATGTGGCACTGGGCAAGCATCCGGAGGAGCAGTGGCCATGAGGAAGGCTGTGGGGCGGTGCCGATGCCTCAGTGGTTGGGAATACCACAATTTTTGTGTGAAAAACATCTTAGAAACTTCTACCACTTGCCATCACTTTGAGACCAGCATGACACATTTTATAAATGGGGAAAGGTAGTGGGCTGGAGAGGTAGGGCTCCCAACCACCCAGGCTGGACCCCATGGTGCAGGGGTCACACCACACCTCCCCCAAACTTGGTGGAACTCAAGCTGGACTTGATATTAGTGGGCCAGGTCTAATTGGGTGGTGGACTAGGCCATGGCCATGGGAACCCCTCTGTGGGGACAATATTTGAAAAATCTATGCAGGCTGAAAGAGGATAGCAGGTACGAAGTTCTTGAGAAATCAGGGAGGATCTGGAGCCCCTTCCCACCTCCAGAGATAGACCAGCAGGGTCTGAATAGTGTAGGATAGCACTCTAGACCTGCAAGAGACTTCAGTAAAAACCAGTGGTTAGAGAGCTGCCCAGCAGTACAGACCAGGCATCCATAGTATATTTTCATTTATTTATTTCAGCAAACATACTTGAGCAGTGTGGCCCACATCCCAGATCCACCATTATGAGCTGTGTGATCTTGGACTAATTTCTCAACTTCCTTTGTCTCAGTAGACTCACTTGTAAAGTGCAGATGTTCACAGTCTCTGCCTCACATTGTTGGGGTGAAGTTTAACTGAGTTAAGTCAAGCACGAGAAGCGTACCCAAAACACACAGTCAGCTCTCCACGGTTGCTGTTATATTACTGTCATTGTCCCAAACCCAGTCGCTCCAGCGCAAACAAAATCAAGGAAGGCGCTGCCGTGCACGGGGCTCTGTGAGGGCCCAGGGGCCGGCTGGGGGCGGGGCTTCTTGAACCTGCGAGTTTCCCAGGATTAGGAGCAGGACTAGGGTCAGTCCCCACATCTGGCCAAACAGAGACTGAGCGATTTCACATCCCTCTTGGTCCTCTTTGAACAGAAGTGAACTCTCCCATTGAACAGAAGTGATTTCTATCAGCACACAGACAGCGAGCGTCCTCTCCCACAGCGCTGCGTCCTCAGTGTCTCCTTAAAGATGCTTCTCAGTTTACATTCAATCAAAACAATAATCTTCATGCTGAAGCCTAATTAAGATATCAATTAATTTGCATCATTCATTTCAGAAGAAGCACTTATTGGTTCCCCTTCTATTTGTCTCTGAGATTAGTGCTCCAGGCTTTTCATACAGATATTCTCATTAGACTTTTTATTGTTAATGGGAATATTGAACACAGGAAGGTGGTGCATTAGTACTTTCCACAAAGAATATCATGACTGGTGACAAAGAACCCGAAGAACAATTAAGGAGACAAGAGTACTTTTTTTCTTCCAAAAAAGAAAATCTTCCTAGAAACCGTCAATGATTCTAAAATTTGCCCCTGAATATCTTTTTTGTTTTAAGAAAGAAAAGGAGCCAGCAAGTTCATGTTTCCCTTTTATTTAGTGCCCTCAACCTTTGGCAGCTGTGAATGCAACCAATTCTGGGTTGAATGAAAAGGACCTCTAAGGGGTCTTTATTCTGTCTACTTTTCTATAGGGTTGAATTTTTCTATAATTAGAGGGGTTTTTTTTAATTTTTAAAAAGACCTCTAAGTGTATTAGGTGAATAAGATAAATGAAAACCCCAATAAACAGGCCGAGGACTGTAGCACCCTGCTTGCAGGTTGCACGGTCAGCGTGAGCCAGGACACATGTGTTTAAGTGGCCGGTCCCACCTGTGAGTGAGCCCAAGCAAGGTGGGCGACCTCCCCGAGACTACAGCTACTCAACTGTAACAATGACACAGACCCTTCCTCTTCAGGGCAGAGACCAGGAAGAAGGTAACTCCACGTGCAAAGACCAGCTTTCCTAGAAAGAGGCTCTAAGAAAGCAGCGCATGCATCCTCACTCCTAATCAGTGCAGCAGCGAGCCTGTAGAAATTTAAGTATGTATACACAAATAATTACCTTACGTGATTTTTTTATTATACCCAGAACCCTAGCCAGTGATAATCGACACAATAAACAATCTTTATCAGGGATACCAGTTGCGATGAAGAGGGCAAACCAAGGACACAGGGTTGATAATCATTTCTTTATTGAGACTTGCATTTTTCAGTTTTGCTGCGTATTTGCACTGCTGTCCACGCATGCTTTGCCCTGCATGAGGAGGGTCAAGTTTAAGTAATAAACACATTGGATGTGATGGTTAATGCCTGTAAATCCCAGCACTTGAGAGGCTGAGGCAGGAGGGTCACCACAAGTTTGAGGCTATCTGGGCTGTATAGTTAGTTCAAGGCCAGCTTGAACTACATAGCAAGACCTTATCTCAAAAGAAATAATTATAATAAAAAACAACTAGCTGGGCATGGTAGTGCAGACCTGTAAATCCCAGCCCTCTGGGAGGCTGAGGCAGGAGGATGGCAAGTTGGAGCCCAGCCTGGGCAATTTAGCAACTTACTGAGACCGTCTCAAAATTAAAAAATAAACAAGGTCTGGGAATATAGTTCAGTGCAAAGGCCCTAGGCTCAATCCCCAGTGCCACACACAAAAAAGCAATAAACAGTCAAAGGCATGGTTTATACTCCCTAAGAACATGCAGGTTCAGACCGTGGTCCTGAAGAGTGCTGTTTGATGGGGACACTACAGAGGTGGCTCTGGTCAGAAATCAGACTGTACGTAACCATGCAGGTGGCCAGGGGCAAGAGCCTGGACTTTCGGGTCAGATGAACCAGGGGCAACCCTAGGCTCTGTCGCTTCCAGATGGGACTCTCTGAGCCTCAGTTTCTTCATCTTAAAAATGGGTGTGATAATGCCATCTGTTTTCCCAATGTTCTATGAGATGGAGGCTCATGACACTGAGTAGTAGGATTCTCTGTCCCACCACCCCTGACATTGAGATCAGATCACAGCAGCTGCCTAGGATTTTGCAGGTCCCTTAGACTGTTGGACTCAGGTCTTACAAAGTAAGAATTCTAGACCATGCCCAACACGGCTCACCTCTGCCTTTCAAGTCTAGGTGGATTCAGGCCCAGCCCGGGGACCAGCAAGCCCCAGGCTGGCTTTGGTGGATATGCGAGTCAGGCCTGGAGGGGGGCGGCCGGTACTGTCGTTCAGCCTCCAGGGAGTGCCCTGTGACCTTGGGGACCCGGTCGGACTCCCCTGAGCCGTAGGGAAGCACCGCTAGGCGCTAGGCCAGGCTGGGCTGCAGGTGACAGGCAGGGGGGCCAGAGCCTCTTCCTCCCCAGGAGCGTCTGCTTTTACCTTCGCCGCAGCCGCACGGCACCCTCCACTTCTTATCACTCCCAGTCTCCACGCCGCTGTCCTATCCAAGACGCCTTTGCGCCCATTCAAAATAATTTAAATAAAGTGTTGCTACAAAGTGGAATATTATCTTTTGATGAATGTTTTTAAAGCCCTTTAGGTTTTCATGGTAATTTGCGGTATGAAATTATTTGGAGATAAGAGCCAAATTACCTCTGCAGTGCTGAGGTCGCTCTGTCCTGTTACCCATGTGAGCCGTGTTTAAATATAATCAGCCCTCAGACTAATGCAGCATAATTGTTCATTTGAAATAGCTTTTTTTACTCTATTCAATGAGTCATTAAAATATTCAAGGGATAATGCAGTGAATTGGAAATGAATTTATCATATTATCCCATACATACTGTGGCGCTTCAGGTAACTAAGGAGAATGGGGGGTGCAGGGAGGGAGAGAGAAAGAGAGAGAGAGAGAGCTCCAGTGTACACAGGAGGGTGGTAAACAAAGCTTTTTGGTGGGTCTGAGGCAAGCAAATATGGAGAGGCTGACTGGGAGGGGAGAAATACAAAATGCTGTCCCTTGAGCCCTCTCTCTCTCTCTCTCTCTCTCTCTCTCTCTCTCTCTCTCTCTCTTTCTCTCTCTCTCTGTCTCCACTCTGAGAATCTGTGCTCCACCACAGCTCCACTGTTAACTTATTTTTATCAAATATGTTTATATCAGAAAGTCGTTATGGAAACCAATTCTGCCATCCAGGAGAATTCCTGGATCAGGCAAAAAAAAATCCCTCTCTCTCCCTCTCCTTCTCTCTCTCTCTCTCTTTCACACACACACACACACACACACACACACACACACACACACACACACTCACTCACACATACGCTGCACGCCAAGAGCAGTCCTGCTTACCCTATTCTGACCTCAGCTCTGATAGGGCAGGCTGACACCTGTGAAATGGACACAACTGAAACCAACAGTCCCAGGCCCTGCCATCCTCACATAAAGAACCTGGGCTTGTCACCAGCCCCTGGGGCTCGGTCACTACTCCCCAGGAAGGTTCTGGGGAAGCAGGGTTAGGGTTAGCCTCGGGTGGGGCTGTGACAGGCTCTGCAGCCACGCAGTCCTCAGCCCTTGAGTTCAGGACAGTTCTATTTGCTTGGCCGATGTCAGTTGTCCTGGTCACACTGCTTCAAGGGCTGGTGGCCAGCTTGAGGAAGATGGCCAGGAGAGCGTGGCTCTGTAGAAACCACAGTGGGAAGAGGGAGGGAGGATCAGCATCCTGGAGCCACCACAGGACTCAGAAGAACCAGCTGCATTTGAAAATTTGCAGAAACCTCCCCAGAAGGTGGCAAGAGCCGTCACCTCCACTGGGCACCACAGGACCAATGGGTGATGCCTGACAGGTAGCAAGGTTTGGCTCCTTATCAGGAAGCACTTTCTAAGAATTTGAACTGCCTAAGAACTGAGCATATATCCCTTGGAAGAGCCAGCTGTTTGTCACTCAAAGTACCTATCCTAAGGTGACCAAAGGAACTTCTCCCTGCATAGGCAGCAGGTGCCTATAACCTGTGTACCTACCTGCTATCTTTCCTCTCCTGGCCAGAGATACTCTTCCTAGAGTTTAAGCCAGGTAACTAATATATAAACCACAAGGATAATTAAGAAGGAAGAATGTATTCATTGGCTTTTCGTTGCTGTGACCAAATACCCGATATCTGCAAGTTAAAGGAGGAAAGGTTTATCGTAGCTCATGGTTTCAGAGGCTGCAGTTCATGGTTGACTGGATCCGAGACAGAAACATCATGGTGGAAAGGTGTAGTACCGGAAAGCTGCTCACCTCAAGGTGGCCAGGAATCAGAGCAGGAAGAACCAGAGAGGCAGGGACCAGGGACCAGACATTGTCTCCAAGTTTCCCCCTCCGTGTCCCACCCAGACACAACCAGAAGTGTGACTTGCTGATCTCCTGGTTATCTCTGAAGCCAATCAAGATTGCCCGTCACAAAGAATAAGAAGGAGGAAGGAAAGGAGAGAGGGAGAAAGTAAAAAAATAAGAATAAACATTTACACACTTGGCGTGTGGTACCAAGCACTACATTTTATATCTTATTTAAGGTTCATGAAAGCCCTAAGAAGAAGGTAACAGAGGTAAGAGAATCTACCTTTGAGATCTACCTTTGAGGTCTAAAGTGGGTACACAATATGTCCAAGATTTGAACCTAAAACCTATACATATACTCACAAGGCCATGTTGTCTGTATTTGTCTATTTTCTGTTGCTATAACAAAATACCTGAGCATCACAATGCTGGGACCACGTGTGAAAGAGATCACATGATGAGACAGGAAGCCAGAGAGATTCAGGGACGAGGCTTGCTCTTTTTATAACAACTTGCTCTCAAAAGAACAGAATCACATTAATCCCTTCCAAGGGCAGTGGATCCCGTGACCTCTCCACCTTCCCCCAGGCCCACTTGAAGAGTAAAGCTCTTACTACCTCAGTGCCACCACACTGGTGACCAGGCTTCTGGTATCTGAACCACATCGAGACTTTATGTATTTCGCACCCACTACCTAGGCACGGCCAGAGCGAGAACTTGCTCCGGGACCAGCCAGGAGTTCTGAGAAGCGGTGGTGCCAGTGTGAGTGGGGTGGTCTGAGGCTGGCAGCCCCTCTGCCCTAAGCTGCACCCACCTTGGCCCTCGCATAGCCCCAGCCTGGCCTTTTGACTGCAACATGGACCTGGGAGATCAATTTCCCAACACACTGTGAGGGAATTATTCACATCCATGCATCTGTTTCCTCATCTGCATAAGGGGAGACCTATTCTCCTTGCAGGAATGTCGAGATGAGACTGGTCAGGCACCTGTCGCCTGGCACCTGGTTCTGAGGAGTTTCTATATATATGCTGGCTTTCTACTCCTCCTATCTTCTATCACCTCGCATCCTCTACAGCTAGCTTTAGAAGGTGAATCTTTGGTGGTCAGGGTATACATTTCCTCTCAAGAGGTAGGACAGGGCCTGGCCAGGAGAATGAACTGCCCACATGTTTATTGCTTTAAGGACCTTGAGGGAGAAAAGTCATCATCAGGCATCAGATGAAGAGGGAGGCGTTAGGACCGACCGTACACAGCGTAACGTGCACTGTGTTCAGCACTGTGGCTGTCTAAAACAATAACGTTAAATATAAATAAGGATGTGATGAATACATATTAGGAATGTTAAGTGCGGTTCTTTTCTGATACCCAGTTGGAAGGAAAAGACCAACATCAAGGCAGTAACTAGAGGCTAATACTCAGTGACTTGGCGTCAACGCCAGCTGGCCCTTTAGACCCGAAGAGCAGTGAGAGCTGATAGAGCTGCGAGAGCGCACTCCTCTCCCTGACGGGCAACTGCCCCCTTAAGGCTCACCTAGATGTCACCTCCACTGAAAGCCTTGCTCTGGTGTCCCCAGGCTATCTCAGGCCCATCTGAGTGTGCTCCTGCTATGCTCAGTCAAACCTCACCAACCAGCCTCATCACGTGGGACTATTATTTGAGTCTCTTTTCCCTCTTGGACTGTTAATTTCTAGACACAAAAATGTGTCCCATTATATCCTCAGCACTTAGCACAATACCCAGAATATGAAAGGCCCTCAGTTAACGTTGAATGAAGGAAGGCATGAAGGAATAATAAAAGAATGAAAGGAGGGGTAAAAGGATGACTAGATGGGTGGATGAGTGAATGGATGGGTGGACAAATGGGTAAACAGACAGATCGATGAATGAATAGTAGATCTGTGGATAGATGGATGAACAGATAAAGATTTGGTGTGCAAGTGGATAAATAGAAGCAGCATCACTCTGTGATGACTTCATGGTGGAGATAGAAACTGAGATGAGCCTTGAATTATGAGAAAGCCTGAAAAGGTCAAAGGATATAAGAAACTGAATTTCAGGAAGGGAACACATAACCAGGACTAGAAGCATAACAATGTTTGATAGGGTAGAAAAAAGAATCACGAATATAGACTTAAAAGCCAAGATGGCTGAGTTAATTGAGGCCATTATCACTCGATCTCTGTATGTTATAGCAAAAGTTGCTAACTGATTCCCCTCCTGTAACTTTGCCCCCTCAAAAGTACCCTCCAAAGGATTATTTTTCTAAAATCTAAATGGGATCATATTCCTTTCCTACGTGAGCGACTCCCCAGTCTCGCAGGCTAGAGTCATGTCTTCCCGGCATGTTACTCAAGGCCTTCGTGGCTCTGGGCCTCCTCCCTCTGCCCCCTGATCCCATAGTCTCCTGCTGATCTGCTTGTGCTGTGTCCAGCTTTGCTCACCTTGCTGTGCCCCCCTTCCCGAGAGTCCTTGTGCAACCCGCAGACTTGCAGTTGCTTTCTGTGGGGCACGATCTCCAGGTGAACCACACAATTAGGGTCCAGAAAGAGCTTAGATTTGTGATCGTGAAATCATTTTCAGAAATGGAAAAAGAAAATATGGATTCCCAAATGTGAGCTCTTGAGTGTAATATCAATCCTCATCAAAATTAAAGAACAGTTTCCTAAGTAGATTGAGGCAAGAGAAAACAGTGAGCCTCAGGAGTCTGGTGAGCCCTTTTGCTGTTGGCACTTGCATTGATCCTCTAGACTTGGAAATGCCCAGAAGCTCAGGACAGCCTGACGGAAGAAGGCATTAGACCGCCTATGTCATGAGGGGCTGCAGGTAGGAGAAGGCTATTGTGTGGGGCTGGCTAAAGCTTCTCAACAAACCAGGTCTGAAGAGAGTACTGACAAATGAATTCATACCCATGTTCAGGTTAGTTGCTGGTAACATGCCACAAGATCCTAGCATGAGTCACCCCTTTTTATGGACATATGCCCACCAAGTTTGTGAGGCCACACAAAATTTCAAGGAGTTGATAATATAATGGGTAACTCAAAACAGTTCACTTTGGTAAATCAGAAGGCTAGGGCTGCCTCTCAAGAATTAACTTTAATAAGGATTAATCTGAAGTTCTATATTTAGGTTCCAAGCCCATTGCACACATAGAGAATGGGGAAGATCTGGCATGTCAGAGGTTCATGAAGGGAGAAGATTAAGAAGAGTTTTGTTAATTCTTAAACTAATTTAAATCCAAATTTTAAGCTAATAATAGAATGTCAAACTGTAACGCAGGAGTTAAGACAGTTAATATAATCTTAGTCCACATCAGTAGAATAGAGGCTTTGGATAATTGAAGGATCATAGCTCGCCTTTCTCTGTATAGGTGAGAACACTTCATTCATTCATTCATTCATTCATTCATTCAGCATGTGCTCAGCACATCTTGGGCGGTAGGTTTCATTCAGGCATTAGAAACCAAAAGCTTGTACAATGGATGCCTTCCATTAAAGAGCTCCTGCCTGGTGAGGTAGAAAATCAATGACTGTGCTACAGCGTGGGGAGTGTTGGGCTAGAGTTAAGTCTGAGAACCGTGGAGATGAGAAAGAGGGCAAGGGGGGAGGCTCCCCAGGAGCAGAGGCCTGTGAGCAGAGTAAGGCTCACAGGAGACCACACTAGAAGGCGCCTGGGCAGAGGGAGAGCGGGAAGGAGCCAAGTGTGTCCCGAGTCAGAAGCAGGCTGGCATGGCTGGAGGCCAGTGGTCCAGGTGGGGTGCACAGGAGGTGAAGGCAGAGAGGCAATAAGGCACCGAGGCAGGTGGGAGGGAGAAGTGAGGTGTTGCTCTTCAGTGCACCTAAAGTTTCCGTTATACAAGGTGATTAAGTCCTAGAGGTCCAAGGTACAGCATGGTCCCTCTAGTTCCCAATACTGTATTGTACACTCAAAAACATGTGGCGGGTGCATCTCATATAAGGGATCCTTACCGTGATAAAAAAAGAAAAAAGAGGGGGCATACGGTACACCTGGGTTGAGAACCACTGATGTGGGGGCTTCGCCCAGGTCTAGGCAAGAAGTACTCAGGAGTCCTCAGGGATACTCAGCATACAGACTTGTGGAGGGCATGAGCCTGGGTTAAAAACTCCCTTGTGTTTTTAAGTAGATCCGACTGCTGAGTGGGTACAGCAGGAAGCCAGAAGACAACATTGTTCTGTAGAGACAGATGCTGGTGGTCTGTGTCAAGGCAGGAGAGGACACGGAGGAGACAGCTTTGGGACCTTTTGTGAGGTGTGAAGCCAGCAGGTTCTGCTGGTGGATTAGACACGGAGGGGGAAGGGTGTCTCAGGGTGGCTCCTAGATCTGGGTGCCGTGTACTGAGCTGGGGCACTGGAGTGCAGGCAGCGTGGGAGGCAGGAGGCATCTGAAGTTGTGCAGACCTGCTCATGCTGAGATGCGGTTTGGATTTCCAAGTAGGAGACTGAAATGAGGCTGGTACTCTCAGGAGAGGCTGAGACAGGAGCCTGGCTTTGAGATAAGGATGTGGTATTTGCTGCTGCCTCCTAGTGGGAGGGAGTTTTCTCTGGAGATGTCCAAGGAGAAGCTGTCTGTCAGGGGCTGGGCCAGATCGGCTCTCAGGTGCTCCTGAGCCAAGCACCATCCCGAGAGAGGCAGGGAGGCTGTTCAGTGCCACGGAGGCCGCAAGGAGTCAGCTGTTTAGGGCAATGCTTCAGAAAGAGTTTGGAACCAGGATTCCGCAGACTTGTCCCCCTTGGCCGCTTACCAGCTGGGTGGCACTGCTCCAGAAAGCTCCCTCCCTCCTTCTATAATCTCACCTGCAACCTGAGATAGCTAGGTAGATTTGGGGGACAGACCCTAGCTCCAGCAGTTTGTGATTCCATACCTGAGCCTTCTCTTAGCAGCCCTCAACCTTTTCCTCTGCCAGAATGTTGTTCATAAGCGCAACCAGCTCCCCTGGGCCTCGGAACACATAAAATAAGCTCCAGGTTCCATGCAATTCCCCGCGCACCACTCTCCCCATCAACACCAGCGAGAGCGACGTTATTAGAGGGAGAACATGGAAGCCGCTTTCATTTATTTTAAAAGGTACACCACTCACTGGTGTTTTATTATTAGTCACACCTGCCTGGGAACCTGCTTCCCTAGTGGTTTGTGACCTGTGATTTGGATCCAGGGCAATTTGGTGTTGCAAACCGCAGCTGCAGACCACAGAGGACCAGAGTGGGCCAGTGAGCAGGGGTGAGGCACCAACAGTGCTGGCTTTAGGGGCAAGAGTGAGCCAGCAACCTCCTGCAGACAGACAGGATGGGCCCCCAGGATGAGGCATGTGAGGGTCAGCTGCAGAAACCCAGGTGGCCAGGGTGACAGGCAGGCTTAGCATGGGGCAGCTGGGCTGGAAGGAAAGCAGAGGCATCTTGGGGCTCTCCTGCAAGCCTCTGCCCAGAAAGACCCCAGTGGAACTGGCGTGCAATCAGAGGCTGAGGGACAAGTAGCCAGTGGCCTGGGGTGCCAAGAAATGACATCCTCCTGCGTGAGCTCTGTGGCTTCCAGGGATGAGGAGGAGGAAGCCATCCAGCATGCGCAGGAGAAATATGCAGACTGCTGGGTGTAGGGGGAGGGCCAGGAGTGGGGACTCAGCTCAGTGGAAGGACAGATGCCCAGAGTTCCTTGGGCTGCTGGCCTGTCAAGCCTTTGGCTACGAATTAGCTTTTTCCTTTCAAAGAGGGCGGAAGTCACTGTTTTCTTGTCTCCGTTGATGAACAGATTCTGGGTGGCAGGAGTCACCATAGAAACAGGTGCTATCTTAAGCAAATGAGCCTTATTAACCTTAAGAGTGGTGGAGTTTTCACAAGATTGCACATATAGGGTAGGAGGGAGAGCCAGGCTGGTTGGGGGGGCAGGGTGGTTGGAAGCCGTGTTGCCGTGACTCTGGGTGCAGAGGCATGTGTGTGTGTGTGTGTGTGTGTGTGTGTGTGTGTGCGCGCGCACACACTGCATGCACATGGATGCCCATCTACACGATCTTTTGCAAAACTGTTTCCCAGGAGGTGAGCTCAGGTTCTGCATTTGCCCTAAGAACTGTGCATTTTCCCCCCAAGAAACCTCCATTGCCTTCGACCTGGCCTCGAGGGCTAAGGGCCTCATGGCAACCCCCAGCTCTTTCTCCGTCCACCTTTCCCATTCCCTGTGGGCGTCCTCCTGTCTGCTGCACATGAGGAACAGGCTCCCCCTCAAAGACCAAGGCAGCGAGGAAGCAGGCAGTTCGGTGCCACTGTAGGAGCAGGGTACTGACACCGGGCAGACCTGACCAGTTGCGACCCTTCACGAACCTCAGTCTGTCAAAGACAAAGACACGATGCACCTCACTGGATGGATTCGAGACTCGTACGTGAGATCATGATGAAAGAAACCAATGAGATCATACATACCACTATGAAGTGTGTCCCTCAATTGTCCCCCGCCCATGACCCATCTCCCTTCTGGATGAGAAAGTTGCTCTCGTCTTAGGTACAGGGCCAACCTTTTTGCAGTGTTGATCTTACAGTCAGCAGATTTCCACTCAGCACCCACTCTGGGTTCTGTGCTCTGAGGGGTATAGAAGAAGCTCAAGACAAAGAGCCCAAAGTGGGCAGGGAGGGCGTGGAACAGGTTTTGAACATGGACATGGGCAGGGTTTCAAAGGTGAGTAGACTGGGATAGGCAGGAAGGAGAATGACAAGAAAGGGGGTGTGTGCTCATCTCTGGAGGCAAAAGCAGCCTAGATTATGAAAGATAAATAAAGAATCAGCATCCTGCCTGAGATGGCTGGGGATTTAGCTCAGTGGTTAAAGTGCTTGCCTTGCAAGCATAAGGACCCGAGTTCGATCCCCAGCACCGGAAAAAAAAAAAAAAAAAAAGCATCCTGCCTGAGATCCAGGGCTTGACAGGTGGCTCCAAGAAGCTCTTCTGTTGCCCTTTGCAGCCCCTCCTCTGGCAGAACACTGCTCTGGCCAGCTCTCACTCCAGGGAAGAAAAGTGACTGTCATCCAGGGCTTTTCTGTCCTGTGTCCCCTGCAGTCTGAGGGGCACTCTGCACACGGAGACCAGATGGAGCCATCCTGCCCAGAGACTATGTCCTGGGAGGGCTCCGAGAGGGAGACTTTATATTCCTTTGTTAATAAGAGTAAAGTATCCTGCACATGCCTGTAGCTGGGACAGGGCTACCACACAGAATGGGGCTCTTCCCTGCTTCCCTGTGTCTGGAACCCTACAGCTGGAAATTTGTCTTGTCCTGCCCTACACTTGACCAATGAAGACATTGAGACTCGAAGTCACACAAGTTTATCAGTGACATACCTCAGCTGGCATCCCACTGCGAATTCTGCTCCCTGCCCCAACCTTGCCAAATGAGAGAAGCCACCACCTAGCCTGTGGCTGGTGGGCCCAGGGTGGCCACTGAGTGATGAACCAAGACTCCAGGGACACCCAGGCACAGGAATCATCTCTCGGGACCCACTGTCATGGAGAAGAAAGAGAAAATTCACCCCGGCTGCTCCGTTCCAGTCCCTTAACTCTCCCTTCCAAAATCAAAATCTGATGTTTGTTGAGCCTTACCTGGCCCCTGCTGAGGATCACAATTTTAGAGATTCCAGAAAAGTTCTCCAATCCACCCATCCCCAGCTCCCAAATTATCTCCCCTATTGGCTTTCGAGGCACCTAAAATTCTTTAACAGCAGGGAAAGCATCAGAAAGCTATCGAAGGTCTAGCTGGAAGGGGCTTGCGGTGGGGATCATAGACTGACTTGAGCGATCTGGGGACGCTGGCGAGCCTCAGAGGAGAGCAGGCAGGAGGCCCCTGAGCAGGGTGGGAAGTCAAAGGAAAGAGAGGGACCATACCCAAGCATGTCTCCCTGCACAGCCAGCTTCCTCTTTACCAGCAGCCCCCAGTGTGATGGCTGCTCCCCTGCCTGGCGTTTCCATGGTTCCTAGGTTTGCATTTGAGGAATGACACAGAGAGGTCCACACCTTTGAAAGAAGCTCTGAGAGACAGAGACCTGCTGTGCCACACCTGCCTTGCGAGGCCACATGGGGAAGCCCCAAGGTGGGTCAGCAGGCAGAAGAGTGAAGAGAGATTGTGGCCCTGAGCCTTTACTGCGGTTTCTGCAGGAAGTAGCCACAAGGCAGAGTAAGCAAGTTTGAGCAAGCTTGGGGTGCCAGCTGGCATCGTGTCTGTGGGCTCTGGGCTAGCGGGAAGGTTGCCGTCTGGTACCTGTCCCTGGAGTGGTGTAGGGCAACAGGAATTTTGGCTCAGTGCACAAGAGTTAGATGAGGGGAACCTGGGAAACAGCTGCGGGTTGGCTGCTGTGTCTACACTGGCGAGCCACTTATAGTCTCTAGGGATTAGCAAGCCCTGGAGTCCATGTCTCCTGAATGATCAAAGCTCTGGGGTGTTGAAGCATCATAAAACAGAAAATAAAGCACATGATTACTACACCTAGCATCCTTTCCTTCTGGACACCGCTCTTTTTTTTAAAAGTTGTGCTCGGACTTAAAGACCTATCCCTTCTCCAGCCTCCCACTTAGCACTCAGTCTGCACCGCACAATTTAGCACCTGATTCCACGCTCTTGTTTCCTAGTCGGCCCAGAGCACTTGCCCCAGTTTTCCGGCCCCTTGGGAAGGCTTGGCTCTCCTCCCGACTGCACTGGTTCGTATCTGGTCCTGTACCCAGAACACAGCAGGCGTCCTTAGCATTGGCCCATCCCAGCCACCATCCCGGCCAGTGTACTCACTCTAATCACCTCCCCTGTCATGTGTTCATCTCTTTCGCGCTGTCACAGTGCACTGTGTTGTCCCTCTCGCTGGCAATAGCAAGACTTTTCCCCAGTCCTGACTGCACGGCCCTGCAGTGGCCTCCTCCAGCACTCTCACACCTGCCACCATCTGCCCACCTCCACCACTTGCCATCAGCAACTTACTCCTACCTCCAAACCTCCTCTCTCACCATCCCCATCCTGAAGGAGCCTCTCCCTTCTTCACACCCGATTCTTCCCCAGTTTCCAAACTCTGCTTAACAGCCACTCCACACCCTTCAGAGCTATATCAAACTCATCTACCATGAGTTCACTGATTTTGAGTCCAATTATTCACCTCGCTAGCCTCAGTGTCCTCCCAGCTAAGCAAGGAGTTGGCTACAGGATCACCCAGACCCTTTCAGGCTGTAACCATTTGAGGAACTGACATCTCTATAGAGCTGTTCCTTGATCTGTGACAAGAATGTCCCCTAAGGCAGCAGGTGGGACAGCAGAGAACAGGGCTGCTATGGCGGGTCCTCTCCTCAGGGCCAGCACAGAGGGCACCTGGAGGGGCCGTCTCACTTGCTTACTACGGTGCTTAGACTAGCAGGAGCCGATCCACTGAACTTCAGCTCTCTGCTGGGCATTGTGGTGAGGGAGTGGGGCCTTTGGAGGCTGAGATTAAATTCCTGCCCTCGAGGGACTCAAAACTTGGGGAAATGAACCTCTCTCTTGGTCTGTATCTCTCTCTCTCTCTCTCACACACACACACACACACACACACACACACACACCCCACACGCACCCCATTTGAGAATTGCCAAGGGAACCATGTGAATCTATACACTAAAGAGCCTGATATTCACACCAACTTTTACTGTTCCTTTGCTTGGTTGTGGTTTTGATTCAGCAGGGCTGGGAATGGAACCCAGCGCCTTGCACCTGCTAGGCATGGTGCCGCAGCCCAGGCTTTGAGTCACTGCTTTTAATCCCTCTTTGGATTTGCCAGCATCAGACTCTAACGATGTGGAGCCATCCATGAGTACTGATGTCCACAGTGCCTGCCGGGCAGTGTGTTGAGCACTTTGGACTTGGAGAGTACACATTTGGAATTTGTCCAATACTGTTTCCATTTTAAACATTTCCATTTTGTCATCCTTTTGACCTTAGAAATGGTCTGAAATTCCCACATTTCAGCATTCAAACAACACCTCCTGAAATGTCTCTGATACTTACTTAGCACACACATGGAGACACGCACACACACACACAAAGTCTTATCAATGTGTGTTGATTTTTGGCTCAGGAAATGTGGTAAATTCATTTATATTTTATACTAATAAGGGTTAGAAAATATTGATAAAAAATATTACCTAATAAAAGTGAAGAATTTTAATAAAACGTCTTTCATGTATAATATGAAATCTTGCATATATAGATATAAATTAATAAATCAAATTAAGGGACATTTAGAGGAGCTTGATAAGATGATTTTTATTGAAACTTAAGGTGATTCCAAAGTGCACTCTAGAAGGGGGAAAAATGCACTAAAATAGTCAAGAAAATTTTGTAGTAGAGTATTAACAAGGGGAATGGGCCAGATGGGGCAGTTTTACTTCTAGATATTAATACACGTTGTGAAACTACAATAATTTAAAAGTGTGGTAGTGGTGAAGAATACACAGACATATCATCAACACAGAAAAGAAGGATCTGAAGTAGATTATAATACTCAGATATTATAAAGTTTCCGTTTCAAAACAGGAGGGATTGATCATTCCACAAGTGGCTTGGGAATGATTGGCTATCTATTTGGGGTGAAAAAAGATATCGAAGCCCTCTCTCTTACTGTAAAACAAATTCTAAGTGGATTAGATACTTAAATGTTAATTTTAATGTTAATTAAATGTTAAAATTAAGCCATTAAAGAATTGAAAATACACGAACATTTCTCAGATCTCAATATAAGAAGACACCATTTTATACATACATGCAAAGGCAGAATTAAAATAAATGACCAATCTAACCTCATAAAACCTTCAGACTTCTGTAAATAAAAGCATCCAAAGATGAAATAAAAAGACAATCAACACACTGAAAACAAATGTAATGTGTGTACCATAAAAGGTCGCTGTCTCTGACACATAGACACTTACAAATCAGTAAGATAATAACTGTGTATACCTCACGGGGTTCTTGAAAGGAGTAAAGAAATGAAGCAGTAAATGAAGTACTGAGGACAGTGCCTGGCACATAGTAGGCATTAAATAAATATTAACTGCTATTAATCCATTTTTTACTCAATAGAAAAAAATTTTAAATGGACAAAGGGCATAAATAGGATTTTTTTTCTTCAGTGCCAGGGATCAAACCCAGGATCTCGTGAGTGTTAGACAAGCACTCTAACGCCGAGCTACAACCCTAGCCTAAGAAGTTCTTTAAAAAGAAATACAACATAAAAACATGAAAGATGATCAGATGTGGTGGTAGCCCGTAATCCCAGCTACTCAGGCTGAAACAAGACATTCACCAGTTCAATGACAACCTGGAAAATTTAGTGAGACCCTGTCTGAAAAAATAAAAAGAGCTGGGGCTGTAGCTGAGTGCTCCCTGAGTTCAACCCCCAGTATCAAAAAAAGAAAAAAAGAAAGAAAGAAAGAAAGAAAGAAAGAGAGAGAGAGAGAGAGAGAGAGAGAGAGAGAGAGAGAGAGAGAAAGAAAGAAAGAAAGAAAGAAAGAAAGAAAGAAAGAAAGAAAGAAAGAAAGAAAGAAAAGAAAAGAAAAGAAAAGAAAAGAAAAGAAAAGAAAAGAAAAAAGAAAACTATGCTAGTTGTCAGTAGTCAGAAATGCAAACAGATGCAAGAGACCATCTACACTACCTCTCCCTACACCAACTGTGGCCAAAAAATTGGATTTAGTTTTGTCTAAAAAAATAAGATCACATCCAATGTTCTCTCATATAGTGCTGGTGGGAATTGTTGAGAACTCTTTTACAGCGTTATTTGGCTGCAAATATCAATGCCTTTAAAACGCATGCAGCCTTTGATCCAACAACCTCCTTCTAGCAATTTATACTAAATTTATACTAACTAATACTATCTACCAAATTAAGGCAGGACCTGTTAGGTGCTAGATTAATGAGTAAAATATAATGGCTGTGAGCAACATTTTACCCACAATGCTATTTGTCACTGTGTAGTTTATAATGGGCAATGCAAAAATAGTTAGGAATTAGAAATGACCCATTCATCCAACAAGAGAAGACTAGTAACTCAATGATGGTGTGTGGTATAGTATACAGCCATTATAACAAATGAAGATAAATATAAAAGAACATCCATAAAATATTTGTACCATATCGTTACATAGAAAGCAAATTAAAAATAAATACAGAATGACCCATTTTGGTGCTAGGAAAATATGTATGGGGAAAATAAATTGGAAAGCATGTGTACCAAAATGTTCATAATAGTTAAGTCTGGGTAGTAGTGGTAGGATTATGAGTGATTTTTAGGCTTTTGTTTGGGCTTAGCTAGTTTTCCAAATTTTCTATAATATGTATTTTTATCATCAGATTCTGAAATGCTACCTAAAAAATTAAATTGCAGGGCAAGAAAATATGATCATCACAGCTATGGGGAATTAGAGAGAATTAGGTAAGGTCCCTGCAGACCAAGGAGTCTGTAGTTTCTTTTGGGAGCATCTAAGTGTCACCTGGCCCCAGCATCCCACCACAGTCTCCCAGAGCACCCAGAGCATGCCTCTGTTAAACACCTGGCACTCGGAATTACAGATGTAATTCCACCCATCCTCCTACCAGGCTGAGAGCCCCATGCAGGCAGAACCAGGGTCCATCCTCTTTATGTCTGTAGAGGTTCTCTGTGTGCTTTGAAAGAGCAACATATACTTAGAATGAAAGACGATCCCTAACGAAGCACAACAAGTTGAGTTAAGTGCCGGATGAATCACTCAGACGGTAGCATGACAAACTTTTGTTCTGCCTGGGATGAGCCGGGAAGGCCTCATGAAGGAGGAAGACACTGAAAATCACCTGGAAGCGTGGATAGGATCTGACCAAGGACATGGCGGGAAGAGACAAAAATGTCACCGAGGAAAGGTCCCAGCAAGCCCCACCCCAGCCTTGGAAACCCCCAGAACTGTCCTACTGGGACTGGGTCCTGCAGCCCCGAGAGGTGACCTAGACAGAGCAGGAGACCTCATGTCACTCTTACTTCTTATTGTTGCACCCAGGAGTCGCCTCTCACTGATCTGTGATGTGTCAACCAGCACACTGGACTGTCCATACACATTTCCTCACACTTGTTGGAAAGCCTTTTATTAAGCCAGTGGATTCAAACATTCGTTGCCTAAGGCGAGAGCTTTGTCCAAAACTTACTCATTACTTTAAAACCAGGGCCTAGGATGGTATTTAATGAATAGTAAGTGCCTATTAAATGTTTGTTGAATAAATTAAATATGGTAACTTAAATATTGGCTTACAGGAGCCTACACTGCATTACACATACATGTGATGAATATATACACACTTCTGCAGCTGCCTTGTGAATATGCATTATGTGTTTGTACATAGGATATGTAGAAAACCTGAAAATGAATGTGCATGCTTATACATGCGTGCGCGCACACACACACACACACACACACACACACACACACAGAGCATTTGGGAAAATATCAAAAGGAGAAGCCCACAGCTTTCTCAGGAGTCAACTGCATCCTTTGAGAATAGAATTCCAATAAAATAGAATTTGGATGGTGTCACAAATAAATTTGCCTTTCTAAAAGCTCCCAAATTAAAATTTGAGAGGCTTGAACATGAGGACAGGATGGCAATGAATAGATATGAATTTGCTTTATTTGTGCAGCTCAGAAATCCTTTCCGTACCATTTCGGGGTGGGGAAAGCAAGTAGGGGGGCAGCCCAGCAGCACAGAGGCTACCTGTGACGCTGCCTCCTGTCCCCACCTCCGCTCGTGAGGTTGTGCCGGAGCCTGGGGACAACACAGCTCCCTGCACCCTCCGCCCCTACCCCCACCCCAGCAACCACGACACTCTGCTTCCCTGTGCGGGGAGTGCTCTAGGCTCACAGTGCCTGTGAAACACCCAGCTCAGCCGTCCATTCTTCTGGGCCTCCAGCCAAGCAAAGGACACCGGCTGCGCCCTCCTCCCCCAGGAAGAAAGTCACCACTGCATCTTGCTCCGGCTTCATAAGCCCTGGGGGCTCATTGCATGTCCCGGGCACCACAAATCCCCAGCGCCTCATGCTAAAGACTGTGTTTAAGGGTAATATAAACAGTTTGATCTTTAAAGAACCCTGGATGCATAATATCTATACATAGTTCTTGAATTTTTATTCTAAAAACAATTAGCCAAAAAGCCCTTTTTATATGATATTTGCAACTACACTGACAGTAACAGCAATTAAACCCCGTCTGTTTGCTGAGAAAGGAGCCAACTCTCCATTTCTCCAGAAGCCTGTAAATGTACAAATTCAGAACTAGAACGCCAAGCCTTCAAAGGTAGCCACAAGACCCTTCGAGATCAGGCCCCAGCCCAGTTTTTGTCCCCCTTGACCTCAGTTGATCCCATCACCTTAACGAGCCACAGCAACCCCAAAATATTCCCTGCGCTTCCTGCCACTGCCAAGTCTTTGCCAAGCTGAGTGCCTTCTCTGAGAAGCTTCCTTTCCCTACACCCTCTTAGCCCATCTGCATTTCCAATGGGGCCCCCCCATGTAGGCTGGAGCTGACTTCCAGGTCTACTTTCCCGAGGGGTGTCCCACCCCCTGACCTCCTACACCTGCCTCTCACAAGGGGCTTCCACCTGGCCCAGGGGACGATCAGTGCCGTAGGTCTCTGTCCCCTGCTGACCTGTGGTCTCCCTGAGGGCAAAACTGTCTAGTTCTGGGCCTGCATGAGTGAGGAATATATCGTGATGAATGAGTGAATGAATGGATGAATGAATGAATGAATGGATGGATGAATGAATGAATGGATGAATGCTTCTGCAGCCAGCCTGTAGAAAGACTGACAAAGTGAGGCTCATGGGCACAGGAAATGAAGACGAGGCTTCTGGGCCTGAAAGTGAGAGACAGAGGTGTGGGGTGGAATTTGAATGCCAAACTTCCATCTAGACTCACACCACAGTGCACACCCTTGAACACTGAGGCTCCTCTGGTTCAGTGTTTTCTTCAACCTCCTCTGCATGCTTTCCCAGTTTGGGAAAGGTTTCCCTGGTTCTTAATTTTTATCTACCTTTTCGCATTCATTCAACATACGCTTTTTGTTTTTTGGATTGTCCGTCTGCTTGTTTGTTTGAGAGGGTCCCACTGTGAAGTCCAGGCTGCCCTCAAGCTCTCGGCAATCCTCCTGCCTCAGATTCTGAGTGTGGGGATTTCAGGAATGTGCCACCATGCCCAGCCTTCAACAAGTATTTTCTGAGTGTCTGCATTGCACCCTCTACTCTAGGCACTATAGAAACCTCCGTGAACTCAATACCCCCCCCAGCCTACTCTAGAAGGGGGCGGAGCACAACAGTAACAGTGATGAAAAGAAAGCCATCTAGTAGATCAGAAGGCAGGCAGCACCCTGGAAGAGGTGTGTGGGGTGAGACGAGATGCAGACTGCAGGGTTAGAACTGTGACCAGGCAGGGGCTCACTGAGAAGGTGACTTTGATATGAAGACTTGGTAGAAATGAGGGAGCCAGGCTCATAGGAATCTGGGAGAAGAGGGCTCCAGAGAGGGGAACCAGCCAGTGCAAAAGGCCTGAGGCAGATGTGGGCTGCATGCCCACTGTGGCTGCAGGGGAGCAAGTGTAGAGAGTAGAGGTGGTGGGAGGGGCCACTAGTGCAGGTGAGCAGAGAAGGGGCGTGTTATACTAGCATCTTACAGGATCCCGTGGCTGCTTGGAGTAGTGGTCTTAGGAAGATGTCTTAGGAGCCACTGCAATAGTCCATGCAGAAAGGGAAGACCAGGCCCAATCCACTCATTCCTAAGAAAGGATGTTATGGCATTAGTGTGGCTGCAGGGCATATGCAGGGGCACCCAGCACCTGGAGCTCAGTGCAAAGGACGTGCTGCCAGAAGAGGCTGGACGGGAGAGAAGAGCCTCGTCTTACAAAAGGAAAGACATGTACAAAGGGCCTGAGAAGGGAAAGGAACTTGAGAAATCAGTAAAGCCCAGCTCAGCTCACCCAGATTTCCCCATGGGGCATGGATTGGCTCCAGAGGGACTCAAGCGGTGGGGAAGCTTCCCCAGAACTCCGTGTGGGCTGGGATTCAGTCCTGTCGCCCCACAGTGGCTCTGAGTCGCACAGGCATCCAGGGCTTGGGGGAGTGGAGACCACACCCACAGCCCTGGGAGCCCGGGCACAGAGTCACATCTTACATATCCTCACTGTCCCCGGGGAGGTGGCAACGAGTTGGCATAAACCAGTAGCTGGGAGACCCTGGTTCCAGGCCTGGCACCCACCTCATCCTGATTAGCAACTGTCCAAGACTTCCACCGAGCTTGAATTTCTTTAGCCAAAGAGGTTGGCCCCCGAGAATCCAAGGTGATTTCCACTTCTAAAAGTCTGTACTTTCACAGTCTCTCCACTCCCTTGACTCATTGACAGCCTGTTCTCCTTCCTAATGACTTGGAATTCACGTGAACACACTTGGTGTGGAACGCTTCTCTTTCTGTTTCATTTTCTAGTTACATTATTCCAGATAATACTCCTCTTGCTTGCCAAGAGAAGGGAAAAAATGACATTAATTAAAGATTTGGTCTGTGTCCTAATCAAAAATTTTGAAAATGAATGTATCATACTGTACGTTCTGTAATGTAGTCTGCTTTTTTACTTAGCAATATATCATTAACATTTTCCCATGTCAACACATAATCTTCCAAACCATGATTTTTACTGCAGAAGTAGTTTACCATATGGATGTACTATAATTTACTCAGCCGGTCCTTCACTGTCGGACATTAGGTTGTATCTTCTTTTCTGATGTATATTGTCACCAACACTACGATGAACCAAGTTGTGAATACACAGCTCTTCATTCATTCACCTCTGTGGTGACTTTCTTAGGATCAGCCCTCCAGAGTTTAAAGGTTTCACATCTCCAAAGCCTTCTTGGTACCGTGTCACTAAAACGCCACCCAGAATTTAGAATTTTATCCATTTAGAATCCTAACAATAATGTGTGAATAGTTATCAGGACAATCTTATCTTGGGGTTGAAGAAAGACAAAGCAAGGCTGTGGCTCATTCTCTCCGTTTTACCGGTGGGGAAACTGAGTCTGGGGTTGAGACTTGATGTTCGTTTTGGGCACTCCTCACAAGCCAAGAAGCAACAGACCCTGTTCATGTGCCACCAGCACCATCTGGCCTGCCCACTTCTGTCCCCAGCACGATAACTCAGGCTTCTGTAACTCCACCCCGCCAAGCCCCTCCCCCTGCCCCTCCCCCACTGCCCTCCCTAGCCCCTGTGTCTCTAAGAACGACTGCTCTGGCCGCTTCTCCGCCCACACTTCCCATCATCTTTCCCCATTCGTGTTCCTCCTCCAGTGTCAACTCTGATGGAATGTGGCAGCTCTCACCTCGGGGGGCATCTTGGTGATCAGGAAGAAATCTCCTGCTCCGAAACCCTCTCTTCCCTCATCTGTCAGGGTTTTCCTCTTACCCCGAGGCCAGGCCTCCCCACTCGCCTTCCCAGATGCCTTTCTGATACCTGATTTTCCCTGTCTGTCGCTCCCATTTATTCATTTGCAAAAGTGCTTTCCCAGGATGAGCCCCTCTGTTCCCAAAGGCTCTGGACACAGCCTCCTACCCTCTGCCTGGCCTTCCCCCAGGTAGCTACTACAGGCTGTCCCCGCACCCTCTGCAAGGCCACTTGCCATGTGTTAAGGACAAACTCCTCAGTTCTTGCCTATCCCAGCTCTCGCCTCCACCCCTTGCCCGTCTACAGCATCCTTTAGGGCTGAGTAGAGGGCACAGAGGCCCCTCTGTGTAGGAAGCTACCACAGCGCACACACCTCCCTCCCCTCTGTGGAGCTGAGCATGACAGTGCACTTAGAAGTCACAGTCTTTTACTTCTCTGACTCCCCAACTAGACTCAAGTATTCGACAGTAGAGCCCATATTTCATGGGCCTTGTCCTCAAAGTATATTTGTGGGCACAGTAGCAGTAGTGGAAAAAAGCGAGTATTATCTCCACCGGTTAAACCCCCTTTTTTTTTTTCACTTTGCCGTCATCTGCCAGCTGGGAGTCTGTACCAAAAGTCACTTTTGACTGCGAGGAGAGGGTATGGGTGTCATGTGAACAAGTCACCTGTCAAAATGCTGCTGTCCGTTTCTCTCCCATGTGTGCCAATTTCCAGACCTGAAGAACAGCCCTCAGGCAAAGTTAGTTTGAGGTGTGAAGACCTTCTGTCATTCCTGCCCTCTGCCCACTTCTCCCGTTCAAACTCAGGCTAACCTGAGGCTGGTCTAAAACAGACCCTGATTCCAACTGCTCTCAAATTCTGCCCTCTCACTGAATGTGCAAATCCCACCTACATTCAGAGAGAGGAATCCAGGGCATTCCTGAAAAGACCCACTCCTGAAGCCCTCTCTCCTGCCTGAATGCCAGAATCTCAATCAGAAGGACTGTCTCTCTCCCCCACACACGGTCCAGGAGCCTGTGTGTGTGCCAGTGAGTAACTTTGATCCATCCACTGAGGGTCTGACCCTGCAGAGAAAGATGCTGTTTCCTTTCCACACCCACAAGCTGCCCTAGTGAACCCTAAAAGTCCATTAAGAGATGGGTTTTTGAAGTCCAGAAATAGATCTGGCCCCTCCCCTGGGCACCTTCTGCACAGTGAGGAGAACACATCTCAGCACACTGTCGAATATCCCAGCCCTCCCTCCCTGGTTCAGAACTCTCCAGAATGCGTGGATTAGCACTTCTCTCTCTGGGGGACAACAGGACAAATGAAGTGGGCAGGAGCAAGGAAAAGAGCGGGATGTATTCTGTTTCTACTCTGCTAGACACTGTGTAAACATCCATTTTCTCATTTCATTCTCTCTATGGCACTTCGAAACAATCACAAACATTACTAGACATACAAGGAAATGTTATTCCGAGAAATTAATTCACTTATCCAGGGTCACACAGCTAGTAAGGAGCAGAGCTGAGATTTGGACTCAGCTTCGCCTGTCTCTGACACCCACGTTCTCTCACATACCCTGGTCTTCTCTGGGATCAACTTCTGGGCAGCAGTGAAGCCCAGAAAACTGGGCCCCATGTCTCCTCTATTAGCGCATCCCTATAACTTCCTCTCAGCTAGGTTTGTAGGACCCTTCCTGGCAGCCATCATTTCCATTTCCGAGGAGGAAGCAGGCTCAGGGAAGACAAGTAGCATTCCCGGGTCACACCGCGACCAGGTGGCAGAGCTAGGTGCCTCTGACTCTGCCATACCCCTGACTGCCCCTCCTCCCTGTCCCAGCTGGTCTGATACCCTCCTCCCAGTGAACAGGAGAGGATCTGTGGCAGGGTGGACTTGCCCCACACCAGTCCCCACCAAACCAGCCACAGGAGTGTGGCCTTCTCCAGGAGGCCATGTTAGAGGACACTTGGGATCATAATGTGGCCACAGCTATCTCCTGGGCGCTGGGCAGGAAGGGTCAAGGAGGGCCAGGGCCAGATTCCCACAGGTGCCCCAGAAGTCCCAGTTCCATTTCCTAAGCCCTGGCATCCTTGACTAGGGACCACTGAGTGTCAATGACTTTTTTTTTTTAATATCAAAAAGACAAACAGTCAGGGCCCCACTGAATTTGGCCCTTGCTCTTATCCTCCCATCCTTTGAGAAAAATGCAGAAGGGAGCTTGCTAAGTGAAGCCGCTGACGCCCTGGGACTAGGCTTCAGTCTTAGGTCGGCTCTTCTTGTCTCAGTGCAGCGGGAGCAACTTCCAGGCCTAGGAAAGTCGAGGACACACTGGGCTCCCAGGACACCAGCCCAGATGCATGGGTGCTGCAGGACCAGGCTATGTCCCCAGCACCCCCAAAGGGTGGCAGAGCCCCGGATGGAGCCCCAGGCATCTCCCAGGGTCCTCCCTGTGGCTCATTCCCTATCTCCAGGGACAGAGGGTTATGTAACCCGAACGAGGGGAGCCTGGAGTTCTCCCCAAAGCGGGTAGTGAATCTGTTTTTGCTGCCGTCATTTTCTCAGCAGGAATCTGCTTTATGCAGATTGGATTTAGGGGGTTTTCCTGGATGCTTCTGTTTCATTTAACATGCAAGGGCTAATAACTTGTCACAATTCAATAAGGCGGTGGTTACAAACACCCGGGCGGCTGCTTATTTAAATGCAGGTTTGTTAATTAGCTTCTCTTAACAAGGCGTGCGCTAAATCAGGCTCCTGGCTGGCAGCACCCAGGCCTGGCACTTTGTCTCCCTGGATGGGATGGGGTGGTCAGGAAGCTGGCTTCAGGGTCACATGTAGTCACTGGTAACAGGATCAGAATTTGAGGCTAGAAGCCCTGTCCCAGCCACCCCGCTGCCTCAGTTTCCCTAATGTCACAGCACCAGTGACAAATTTTAAAAACAATCTCAAGGAAAACACACTCTTTCTCTTCCTGCCCCCCCAGTCCTTTTTCTGCCTTTGATTCTTGAGCCCATCGTCCCTGTCAAGGGTGTGGTTTGTGTTTATTATTGTAGTTGTTCTTTCCTGTCCCTGATTCTTCCACTAAACCTTCGGCCTCTCTGACACCCTTTGCTGCTTACATATCACCATGTGCTCAGTTTGGTGGCAAGGGTGCTGGGAACAGAAACAGAGGAAAGCCAGCAAATAGCCTTCCAGACCCTACATGACAGCTAGAGCTGGTTGTCCCCGACCTCCTTTCTACGAGTGAAGAAACAGAGACGGGAGAGTTACATAACCCTCCCGAGAGAGTCATTCTGGGCTTTTCCTCCAGGTCTGACTCCAAGGCCTGTGCTCTGTCTGCTCCCAGTAGACAAGAGGCACCAGGAAACAAGCATGTGTCTCGTGGCATTTTCGTTACTGCCGGCATGATGACTGCAGCGCTGAGGTCTTGCTCAGAACATCGACCCCAGTGGAATCCTGCTGGGATCCCGGCATCTGGCCCCACCCAGAGCCTGTAGGCCTCTCACTGTGACCACCAGCCACAAGAAAGCTTCAAGGAGCCCAAAAGAACAGCTGGGCAGCTGCTCTTGGGGTCCTCACCCTTTGTGACTCCCAACAGGGTAGCCCCAGGCACTGACACTGGGGAGGAGTCCCAGCTTTGAGTCAGAGGCAAGGGGGAGCCGCCTACACAGAATCCCGGGACATGTCCATCCAGAGACATCCACTGTCCCAATTAGATAGCCACACCCATGTTTCTCAGAGGGAAAGCAGCAAGGAAAATTTACTCGATTATTATCGAGGAAGGATCGAGAATGGACCTAAGTAGAAAAGGGCAATACGAGTGAGGTTAGAAAGGGGGAGATAGAACCCTGAGCGATGCCAGGTTGTCCAAACCCTTCCCTCAGAGAAGGGAGCTCAGTGTTATGTGTCCTTTCCTCAGAGATGGGACTGCCCTTTCCAGAGGAGAGCCCAAACATGCTTCCACATGAAGCACGTGCCTGGTCAGGGCCCTCCAGCTGGGTTGTATCTGGGTTGCTGCCAGCAGAAACCTCCTGGGACTGTGACTGCCTGTTATGGATCTGGGCAGGAGGGCTGAGGGTCCTGAAAGTCCCTATGACCTGGCAGAAGCAAACACCATCAGTCCTGGGAAATTGGTTACTAGGTTACCAGCATGGACCCCAAACTCCAGGTATGATGTGTGTGCAGAATTTCATCCTCAGATACTCTAAAGCAGCCTCCAATGAAAGGGCCTTAGCCTTCCAGACCAGCAGTGCCCAACCAGTTTTGTGGAAGACAATTTTTTCACAAACGAAGGTGAGGGGACACTGGTTTCTTTTACTTATGAGTATGTTTCTGATACATAATGATTACATTCCCCAGTGCTAGCATCACCACCTCAGCTCCACCTCAGATCATCAGGCATTAGGTAATCCTAAGAAACAGGTGAACTAGACTCCCACATATGCAGTTCTATTGGACCAGAGACCCCAGCTGGATGAAAGTGGTGGGCCTCTCCCTAGAGAAAGACACATGCAAACACACACAAAGGCACAGTTTTCTGGTTGCTGGTCATCCACCCATCCCTTGAAGCCTGTTCATGAGTCCTAGGTTAAGAATTCCTGCTTGAATTCTGAGAGAACTTCCTCCTAGTTAGTGAGCCCAGATGAAAGTTCCCACATGTGGTCCCAGCCACTGTCTGAAATTTGCAGTTTCTTGAAACTCCTTAGTGGATGCCTTGGGCATTTTCACACCCCCAGAAGCAGGGGTCTGGGCCTGATGGCTTTTCAAGGACTTGCACAATGCTTAGCACATAGTAGGTGTTGCAAAAACATGTGTTGAATGAATGAAGGAAATGTTTCCACGTGTTCTGTGATGCTGTACTACTGTATTTTTAAGGCTCACATGAATGCTCTTAATTCGTAACACTGAGCCCACTGGTCAAGCGCCTTATGTCATTAAGATCAACATCATGGCTTTTTAAAGGGAGGTCTGTGGAGGCACATGGGGTCTGGCCTTCTGCATCCTCTGCCTAGTGTTTCTGGCATCCACACAGAGGGACCCCCAGCCCTCACCCTGAGTCTAATTCTCCAAGCTGTTGGGCTCCTCCTCCAGTAAACCCTGGCATGGACAACAGCACAGGAGCTGAAAGGGCAAATGCTGCCCCCTACCACACACTGAGAATAAAGAGGAGAACCGAGGCCCATGCCCAGGGTGTGGTAGCAATACGGTGCTCCAGCCCCTGGCTTTCCTGGACCTTGCTGAGGTAGGCCCAGCCCTGTCACCTTCCAGAGATGCCTGCTCTGCTCCCTCTCTCCCTCAGAGAGAAACAAGGCCAACCAGCCATGTCCAAAGTTCAGCATGGGCAGCTCCAGACATGAGCCAGGGGCTCTGAGCCTGAGCCAAACTCAAGGAGCAGAAACGTGAGGGTCCAGAAGAGGGGCTGAAGCCAGACAGGAAGTGTGGTCTGTCCAGATGTCTCCGGGTGGCTGGGCCACCTGACATACCCAACTGAGGAAGGAGTGGCTGTGTGGGAGGCCGGGTACAGGGGGAGGGAACTCCTACCCCCGCCCAGGCCTTGGAGCATTTGAAAGGCAAATGTGCTGGGTTGCCTAGGGAACGAGAGAAAAGGGACTTCCCTAGCACCGGTGACTAGTAAGGGATGGAGACAGGGAGCTGTGATGCTGAGAAAATTGTTTCCAAAAAAAAAGTAAAAAGCGGTGACTAAGCAGCCCTGGTTATGTAAAGCGATCCCTGAGGAAGTGTGGGGAAAAGCCTGGAACCCACCCCCGTGTCCCTCCTCCCCACTCCAGCCCCGAGCCTGCCGCCTCGGGGAGTTTCCACCAGCTCTGGCCCCCTCCCATTCTCCCGGAACTCCCTACTCCTCCACAGGACTGCCAGGAGGGGCACCCGCCCCGCTCTCACTGCCAAGGGCACCCCAACAAGGTGAGCAAGGCAGGGCACAGACAAGGGGCTGCTATGTCCTGTCCCCAAGGGTGGACCCTGACAACTGTAGGGGCTCTGCTCAGAACTTGGTGCCCAGGGTCTGCCCAACAAGGGAGAAAGGATCATTCCCATTCTGGAATTGAGGGCTGTCCACTGGGAAGTCAGAGTTCCAGGTGGGAACGTTGACACTGTGGCCCATCCCCTACCTCCCGAGGAAAAAGGCAAGACATCAGGGAGTCTGTCCCATCTGTATCATCCAGACGCAGGACCAAGCAGTCTTCTCTCTTGGGGATTTCTGTATGTCCCAGCTAAATTCCCCATGTGATGTTTAAGCCCTGTTGCCTCTCATTTGTCCTCCTTGAAAAATAAAACAGCTGATCGCCTTTTGTATGCTCATACTTCATAAGCCCAACATACAAAGAACACCATCATGTAGGGTTCAAGGTCTGCAACCTAACGTCTTTCCAGAGGCTGCAGCTTTTGGGAAAGCCCTCTGTTCCCGCAGTTCTCTTGGATTTACTCTTCAAAGGAACCCCGGGTTCAAGGACAGCCTAGCCCTCCCTTACAGCAGATGCCAGAGGAGAAGTGCAGAGAGGACCCCCACCCCTTCCTTTGTCCTGGGAGGAGGTCACCCATTCTGTGCCAGCCGAGGCTCAAATCCAGCTTCTCCCAGGCCCAGCAGGGCACATGGGCTTTCATTTGGGCTCCTCAGCACCTCCTGCATTTGCTACTGAATTTCAAGACTCAGCTGAGCATCTTTTCTTCCAGACTTGGCTTTCCTGGGCCCTTCCGGTGTGAAGCACAGGGCCAGGGATGCAGTATAAATAACCGGTGAACTTTGCCTGATTGACGCTTTCCCAGGAGACACTCTCCAGTTTTCACAAGAACTCTATCTATTGTTGGATGGGCGCAGCTGGGGACCCTGGACCAGCCCCACCCTCTCCCTGAGCTTTTAGTCTCTAGAATAGGGGTAGAGGGTATGTGTGACCTGTGACTTGAATGTTCTGCTCTGCCTGGTGGCTTTCGTGACACCCTGAAACCTACTGGCCTTGGAGTCACAGCCACACATCCACCACAGCCTGATCTCAGCTAGGAACCTTTGACAAGTCACTTACTTCTTCGTATCCTCGGGTAAAGAATCTGCAAGTTGAGGTCAGTATCAACTGTCTCGGGGTAGCGCAGAGAATGAGTGCCTGGAGTATCAGTTCCTCAGAAAACATGAAGCCCAAATACAGGGTGCCTTGGACCCACCGGGGCGGGGTCCTGTGGGGAGTCCAGGTTCCCTCAGCATCTCAAGCTCTCCACTGGCATAATGGCACATGCGCATGGAGAGTTGAGAGGCAGCTGACTCCGTGAGGAAACCCTGGCCCCCGCCTCCCCCGGCTCCACATCCTCCACATCCTCCCCATCCCACCTTCCCACCACCTACTCCCCAGAGGCTCATAATTGGTGTTGTGAGGATTAGTCACCGCACCAGCACAGAACTGCCACCCCCACAGCCCAGACCCCCCACACAGGCAGACTGGCTGAACACTTAATTGGAGTTCCTCACACCTCGGAGGACAGCCTGCCGGCCAGGGATAGCAAGAGTCAGGCCAGAGTGGGGCAGGGCTGACACTGGCCAGGACTTGGCCTTCCCCAAAAAGGTCCCCTTCGGGTGTCCCCAGCAGAGCAGCACACGGCCTTCAAATGGCCACATAGGGCACTCTGTTCCTTCAGCCCAGGGGACCCTTTTAAGAATAATTCCGAGAGACAGAGTTTGAAAAGGAATGGAGGCCTCAGTGCCCAGCTGCCAACCACTCAGGACTTCCAGAGCCTCCTCAGAGGCTTGCTGGAAGAGCCCCGCGCAGGCCCATTCAGCTCAGTGGACAGGGTACCCACCATGGCTCCCAGCATCAGTGGATTCTTCCCCTCCCAGAGCCACAGTGGAGGGGACCAGAACAACAGGGAGCAGAGGACACTGCTGGGTGAATGGCTGCCACCGTAGGGAGGGCCCCTGCTAAGGGCTCGCAGAGGCCAAGGCCCTGTCCAGGGTCACACTGCCCCACCTACAACACGCATGCTCCCACGTGCCTCCCCAGGAGGCTGAGTGGGGCGCTTAGAGGAAGCAGGGTCCAGGCCCAGGTGGGAGCTCATTGATGTGGCTGTTGGGGAAAGCTGGGGACATTGCATCAGAGAGGAGCGAGGTCACTCGTCAGTTCCTCCGTGCTGAGCCCTAGTCGACCAGGTGACACGGACACTTGTCACAGAGCTCAGGTGTAGCTGGCTCCCAGCCCCAGAGTATAGCAGACAACCTCCAGCCCAAGTCCTAGGGCCACTGCAGAGCAAAGGTGCCAGTGGTGGCTGCTGCCTGGGAGTGCTGCCATCTCTGGGGTATCCCCGCCCCTGTGGGAGCTGTCCCACCCTGAGTTAGACAAGTGGTGGTCCTGGGAGGGGACACGGAATAGGAGTGCTGGCAGAGGTAGCCAGGCTGCAACGTCTCCCTGAGGGCCTGGAAGCCAAAAAGCAAAAAGCAACCTTTCCCCGCACCCCCAACTGCCAGCACGGCTCCCCAGCCTCGCGTGTCTAATTGGATTCCCTCTGCCTCCTACAAGGTTATCCTGTGTGCCAGGAAAACACCTCATGGTCGGATTCTCTCCGCCCTCTCAAGAGGAAGGCTGGGGGCTCAGAGCAGCTCTGCCATTCACAATATTTCACTGTGCCCTAGCCGCCCCCAGCTCCAGGGTGACAGGAGTACTGTGCAGGTTGAGGAGCCTGGGAAGGGCGGGAACTGGAGACTGAGCCTCCTGGCTGCCTTCAGCTGTCACAGAGAGACCCCGTCAGATGTGGCCCTAGTGGCAGCAGAACCTGCCTGCGTCCTCCAGGGACCAGGGCCTGACCCCCCTGAGGGTCTTGGGGCTGTGTCCCACCCTCCTCCCTGGCTCAGGTAGCTCTGGAAGCCAAGAAGGATCTCACTGGCCACTTCATCTTCCCCGACACAGTACAATTGCCCCCTGTGCCCTAAGTCTCCCTCCCTCACCGCATCCAGCCACAGGTGTCCTTCCTAATGGTGCCAGCCAGGTGCTCCCCAGCATCCTGGTTGGGCTCAGGGAAACACTTCGGTACACTGTTCTAGGCTCGAAGCCCAGTTCTGTGCAAGGGGCCTGTGGACCCACATTTTAGGCAGGAGAAAGAAACAGAGTCACTTCCTCCTGCTGAGAGAGGTTTCTTCTAGTCTACCACATGCTAGAGGCCAGCGTCAGTGTCATCTGTGGGATCCACACAGCACCTAACGTCCTGGGGGCTCGAAGCAAGAAGTGGGTGGGGTGATAAGGCCAGACGGCACTGTCCCCATGCCTCGCAGTCCACACAGCATCCTTGACATCCACTGAGGACAACCCCAGCCGAGTCCACGGCAAGGGACCAGGCTGTGTCTGAATATAGCCAGTGTCTTCTCTCTGCCAGCTCCACATGGCATAATGGGCCAGCAGGGTTCTCGCCTCAAAAAAATGTACACGTGGCCTCATGTTACCATCTCCCAAAGCAGAGATCCCTCTCCTCCCCAAATTCTCCCCTTCTTTTTCTCCTTTTCTAATCCCTTCCACCGCAGTGTCTCCCTCCTCCGCCCCAACCCTCTCCTCAAGCCACTGTCTCTCTTCCATTTTCCTGTCAAAAGAGGAGGCACAAGAGAAAAAGAATAGAGTGGCTGGCACGGCCGTCTGTCCTCCATGCAGCCTGGAGGCCTGTCTTTTTGACATTGAATGCAAAACTCCAGAAGAGCACCTTCAGGGCTAGGGCAGCAGCCCGCCATCCACTGCAGTCTCTTCCTCTCCATCCCAGGAGCTGTGTCCTCTTTCCACCCTGTAAACGTCAGAGATGCCACAGAGGGAGGAATGGAGGGATGGAGAAGTGAAGGAGGGGTGGGGAAGAGTGGAGGCAGAAGGAAGGGGGAATCAGGGAAGATGGGGCAGGGGTGAACTCTTCCCTAGCTGCTTGTTGGCTGCCCCTTGTCTGGGCAACTGCCTGCTCTGTACCAGTCTCCCTTGGGACTCCAACAAGGTCCCCCTTCCGCCCGGCCCCTGTCCCATCTCTCCACCAGGCCTGCCTCCCTGGGACCCCTCACCAGCTGCCCCGGCCATCCATGTTCCACCCTTCAGGCAGGCCTAGCAGGTGGCATGAGGCCATCTGCCAACCACCTGCTCACCCAGCAGGATCCACTTGGGGCTTCTCCGAGGTGGTGGTGACTGGCATTGGCTTATCAAGCAACATGTTAGATGCACTGATCAGAAAAGGAGACAACTGACTGTTGCCCTCACCCCCTCTATGTCCGTCCAGCTACTGATAGTGATTGTGTTTTAAGTGGTCCAGAAGTAAGCAGTGGAATCAGAGGTGGGGTGGAATTGTATTCAAAGATAGGGAGAGAAATAGTATCCAAAGATTGGCAGAGGCACAGGGGACTCCACTGTGGAGAAACTAGTAGGGGGGCATGGGCACCTCGACAAAGGACCAGAGACAATCAAAGTGTCTCACTCATGGAAACCTCCCAAAAGCCACCGGAGCCATCAAAAGCCCATGTCTACCAGCTCCAGCACAGATTGGCCTTTGTACCTTGGGGAATCTTCGTGTTTCCTACCAAATCCCATCTATGAGTAAAAAGAGAGATGAAAGGAAGGCAATGGGTTTGCAATGGCTTCTGGAGGCCAGTGTACCCCTCGAACACGTTGGCATGGTCCTCCCACCCAACATGTGAGCACCACCTCGGCATTTCAGGATTCTGTCCTGTGAATAAACCACTGCCTCCAGCTGGGGCTTTCGGGTGCTACTTTGGCATGGAGGGAAGAAGAGGCACCATAATGATATCCAACCTGGAAGCCCAGGTACAGACTCCTTGTGTATCAGAGATCTACTCCCCGAAGGGGAGCCCAGACCACCCTGTCCACTCTGGGGAGGGGACAGATGGCCCAAAGGAGCTCACTGCTGGTGCCTGTAGAACGGGAAACCCCCCCAAGAGCCAAGGAGTCAGGCAATCCTTCCTGCCCACTCAGAGATTCCGGAAGCCCTTCCAGCCGGGGAACCCGCCTCCCCAACCTCTCTCTCTCTCTCTCTCTCTCTCTCTCTCTCTCTCTCTCTCTCTCTCTCGCTTCCTCTGTCTATCTCCTTCTCGCCACTCCTGCGAGTGCACAGGAGGGCTGAGGGAAGCCCCGTGCGCCTGTGATGAACGGAGCTAATTTCTGGTTTGCTGGGTTTGCCGCAGAGGCGCTGCCACCGTCCCCCTCCCTCCCAGCAAACCCTCTCCCACACACAGACAAATAGGCTGCATATTTAATTGGAATTCCTCACACCTACAGGGTAAAGCCTTGTCAGTAGAAATAGAGCCCACAGCCAGCTGGCTTCCCCCATTCCACCCACCTTGTCTCTTAAAAAGAAACCCCCCCCCATACGTGAACACCACCCACGGGCCCTTGCACATCCCTCCCGGCATGGTTGTAAAGGAGGGATTGGTTGGCAGCGCTGCTCCTTGCCTGGGCTGCTACAGCTGGGCCCACCCAGCAGAGACCACCCAGGGGCTTCTGCCTGGCAGATAGGCCCTGAAGGCCTTTTCTTTGCCCGTTTTGGGAACCTCCTTGCCAAAGCTCTTGGGGTTCCAGATCCCTGGAGGATGCTGCCAAGAGATACAGTCTGCTTGTGTATAAGGGACCAGGTGGGTGGAGAAGGGAAGGAGAGGAGAGTCCTAAATTGAGCGTATTACCTTCTAAGGGACCTTAGGACCCATCTCCCTGGCACAGGTAGGAAACCGAGGCAGAGAGACAAAAGAAAAGGCATCCAGGGCTAATATGAAGCAGACCTGGCTAGACCTTAGTCATGGTTCCCAGGCTGCCACCCTGCCCCTTGCCCTGGGTATCTCTCCCCAAACGCAGAGGGGAGGCGGCACACAGGAGATGGCAGGGCCAAGGGAGGAGACGCTCCTGGGGGCGCACTCAGAAGGACATGGAATGAGAAGGGGATGAGGCAGACTTGCTAGGAGTCCTGCAGGGAAAGTCAAATTGGCCTGTTCCCATATAGCAGCATGGAAAGAGGTCTAGAGGGCAAGACAGAGCAACAGAAGGTGAAGAGGGTGACAGGCCTCCTGGAGGATGCCCCACCCAGTAAACACAGCCGACCACCCTGGTGGGGACAGAGGGGCCGGAGATGCCCCCACTAGCTGCTCCAGAATGGGGAACCCCCACACCTCATGAGGTGACCTTGACATTCAGGGTCAGCAGCCTCAACCAGGTTTGTGGGGACTGTAGTGCCCCCCGAGCAATTCCTGTCTTTCCTCCTTTCTCCCTGTGGGTCTCCTTCTTCCCTCTGGCTGAGACTGCGCCTGGCACAGGCCCGCGCCAAGCCAGTGTGTCAGCGAGCAGACAGCTGTCTGGGGGGCTCTGCAGAGCGCTGTGACATCCTTGCGCTCCCCCACAAAATATCATCTCAGTTTGCCTGAAAGTTCACCATTAGTGACTCATTTCTTTGGGTTAAACATAGCCCTCCCTTCTTAAACGCAGCTGCTCCGGGAAAGAACTCATTGAGTTCTTTACATCCCAGAGTGAATGGGAGATCTGGGCAATGGGGAGCCAGAAAGGAAGGCAGGAAGTGGAAGCAGAGAAAGACAAAGAGCAGGAAGGAAAGTTATTGAAAGAGAAGAAGAGGTTAAAGAAAGGAGCAGCAAGAGGCAGATCTAGCTCAAGCCACGTCTGCCCCACAGCAAACGAAGTGAGCCACTGTGTAGTTTGGAGGACTTGCCATCTAGCTGGGAGGCAGGAGAGCCAGGACTCAACTTCACCCACCCTGCTCGTGCCCATCCTTATCTCTCCCAGAGTCCTCTGCTCAGGGCAGAGAAGATCTCTGATACAGGAACAGGAAAAGGATGGTGCCGGGAAGGATACCGGGGGTGAAAGAGGTAAAGTGAGGCCCTCCCCAGTGACAGACGCTCCGCCAGCAAGATGCAGGTGTGAATGGGGGCAAAGCCCCCACTCACTCACTGGTAACAAGGCTGGTGCCAGTGTGGAGACCATCCCTCTCAGGACCACATGGCTGAGGAGTGCTCTGCTGGCTGAAGTGTGAACAGGAAGTTCTGGACAGAGTGAGGCAGGCTGGGCTCAGGAAGAGACCCCAGGAGCCCGCCTGCAAAATCTCTCTGGCTTCCAAATCCCCCACCACTCCCTTCCCTTTTCCTCTCCCAGCCTTCTTCCCTCCAGCCACAGTCCTCCCCTCAAGCTCTCCATCGTGCAGGAAGTGGCCCATCCGCCATATTGAAACCATCCCCCGTGTCTCCCTCTTAACGAGCCAGGTTAAATATGCTGTAATCAGAGTAATCATACACCTGGGCTGGTTCTCGAGAGAACTGCCTTTTGTACTGCGATAGGACATTAATAGCAATTATTCTGCTTTGTAATTGGAGCTTTAAATACTAATTCAAACAGCCAGAGGAAAACCAATTAGTGCTAATTTATCTCTATGTGTTTTCCAGAGCTGGTGTCTGTCACACTGTGAAGAAATAGGTTGGTAATTAGTACAGTTGGGTGGTAGATAGAAGTAATTATCAGATTCTTTCATTTTTCTTGGGGGGGGAGGGGTGGGGGTGGGGAAGGCCAGGGTAGGTTCTGTAAGTCTTTGTTCCCTTGAGGTTTACAGGAAGGGCCCACACTGTTAGCATCTGGAGCCGCACAGGTGGGTTCCAATGGAGATGCCTTGAAGGCCTTAAAGGAACTTTCTGGCTAACAAGCCCATGGAAATACCATCAGCAAAGACATGGCAAACCATCTTGCCTGTTGAGGAAAAGCTTATGAGCTGCCCAAAGCTGACTGTGGGGTCCAAGGGACAGTGGGACCTGGGTGCCAAGGCAGCTTCTCAGTCCCTATCTGTGTGGCCTGGGCAGCAGTGCTAAATCTCTCTGACTGTTGCTTTCCTCACTTGTAAAATGAACACGAGAATACCTATCTCACAGTGTCGTTATGAGATCGAGTTAAATATAGAATGGGCCTGGAACCCAGTAGTAGTAGGTGTGAGTTACTGGGTGCTTACAGTTCGCCTAAGACTCTTCCACGCATTACCTCTAACAAGCCAAAGCCGCAAGCTAATCACCGTGTCGGCTGTTTCCCTTCTCTCTGTCCTGTCCAGACCTCTCTCCAGCCCGACAGCCCCGGAGAATTGCTTAATTGTGCTAAGCCTCGGATTCCTCAGCTATGTAACAGCACAACAGTACCTTCTGCACAGAGTTATTGTGAAGATTAAATGAGGCAATGATCATAAAGCTCTTAGCAGAGTACCAAGCATGGAGTAGGAGCCACGTCAAGGTCACTTGTCATTGTCAACATCATTATGTAATTTCATTGCATATGGTTTTGTGGTGATCCATGCAAATCCTCTATTGAAGAAGGTAGATATGGTACCATAAATATATTTTATTAGATGCCTGACACGTACTCCAGACTATAGGCAGCCAGCCCCCACTAGTTAGAAACACAGTCTGGCAACCCTGAACAAAGGAAGAGGGGATGCTAATGGCACTTCACAGAGCGTCTCTGTTTTCAGAATGCTTCACATAAATCGTTCCAACAACTTCTCATAAGTGAGTAGGCCAAGAATTCCTTTAATCCCCATTTTACAGGTGGGAAAATGAGGCTCAGAGAATTTAAAAGGCCTGCTCAAGAATGTGCTGGAATTAGAAGCTAAAGCCAAGTGTTTTACTACAAAATCTGCCCTCAGTAAATCCTTGTTGAAGAGATGAATAAGTGCATCTTCCACTAAGGCACAGACCCCGGACTGCCAGGATGTGGATCCTACCTCTGCCTGAGGATCCAAGTCGATCAAGAGGAAGTGAGGCGAGGCACAGAATTCTTCCAGAGAGAAATGGCGTGCTGGACAGTTGGACAGCTCTCCTTTTGCCTGGGCAAGGACACTACAGTGTTGAATTAGAGACAGTCCCTGACTTCATGATGGTTTAACTTAGTGATTACCAACATTAGGATGATGCAAATATGATCCACATTCAGTAGAAACTATACTTGGAAATTTGAATTTTGATCCAGGCTAGCAAGATGCACCAGAGAACACTCTTGTCATGCCGGGTGGTGGCAGAGGCCTTAGCTCCTCATTGGCCCCTCCGTCAGGAGGAGAGACACCAGCACCAGGATGTGCTATGTTGCTAACCTGTGATGTGCAGTGGGTTAGGTAGATTGAATTCATCTTCAAATAACAATAATCTTCATTTATGTTGAGTTCGTCAACCTAAACAGACATAACACTATCCTGAGTCAAGGAGCGTATCTAGTGGGCAACACTGGAAAACCACGGTTGTATTTAATAGTCCGGAGGAAGATCTGGTAGATCCAGAACCTCTCCTGTTCACCACAGATCCCACCCCACCCACTGATGCAGTCAGGGAACCTGCCTGGACTTGGGAGGTATTTGAAGTGTGACCTGTGAGTGTAGGGAGATGGAAGAGGCTGGAGGAGGTTCAGCACAGCAGGGACCTGAGGAGGGATGGGACACACAGGGTTGAGAAGCAAGATTAGGCAGGGAGGGTAAGTGCTGGGGAAGAGAAGGGTTTGTAGTCAAGGCAGCTTTGTGACCCATACTGCAGGGGCAGATTTGATCAGGACCACCTCCTACAGTGTTTACTTCCTTCTGAAGAGACCCTGCCTTCTGTCCTGTTTTTACTCAAGTCCTGGTGGTCTTAGTACATAATCTGTTGCTAGAACAAAATACCTGAGGTGGGGTAATTTATAAAGAATAGAAGATTGTTTGGCTCACGGTCCTGGAGGCTGGTAAGTCCAAGGGCACAGCAGGCACTGGCACCTGCTTTGTATCCGGTAAGGGCCGCGTGCTGCATCCTAACATGGCAGAGGACATCTCATGGCAGGAATCACAGTAAGCGTGCCAGCCTGGGTCCCCTTCCACATCTTAAGAGACCACTCATCCCATCACAATGGGAGCAAAGGTAGCTGACTCTACATATCACAAAAGAATTTCAAAAGCAGCATCTGAGGAGGTCAGGCTGGCCAAGGCAGCAGAGAGACAAGGAGAGAACGTCCAGAGATCCAGAGGGCAGCGGCTGGCAGGAACACAGAGCAGAAGGGAAGAGCAGGATGCAGGCACTTGGGGAGGGCAAGAGGCCAGCTGGCCATGAATCCAAACAATGAGAAAAGTGAGCTATGGCAGGAGGAGCTGTGGGCAATTTCTTTTCTTTTTGGTCAGGGGTACTGTATTTTCTAAATTTTCTACACTGAGCATATTTCTCTTTTATACGAAGAAAAACAATGAAACTTATTTTTAAGAAAGGAAGGGACATATGCTAGAGACATTTTGAAGGAAGAACTGACAGAATTTGATAAGTGACTAGATAAGGGCGATAAAGGAGATGGATGAATCGAAAATAGCTCCAAGGTTTTGAGACTGGGTGAGAGGGAAGTAACTGAGCACGGGCGGGCAGGCATGGGGAGTGGATCAGTTCAGTGTTAGGCTGCAGTGTCCCCCATGCTGGCAGTACCGTGGAGGGCCATCACAGGGTTGCAAAGGGTCTCGTCGCAAGGAGCCCTGAGGCACCCACGCCAAGGCTCTTGGTCAACTCGGCAGGCTGCCGGGGGGCCCAGGGCTGAGGACAGAACTCAGAACAGGCTTAGCCCAGGGCTTAACCACCAAGAGGAACCAAGCGTGATAGCATCCCCCAGGGACCAGACCAGCAGCCCAGCCTGGGCACTCGGCCTGCACAGCTGGTGCAAAGAGCCAAAGAGAGGTCTGGGGGAGGCAAGGATGGCTTCATGGTGCAATCAGAGAGCCAGCAGGGTGTGAGACTGAGGTGGGACAGAGGCTGGCCGGATGAGGCTTGGGAAGGTCCCAGGAGTCCCAGAGTCACTAGAAGTGGGAGTCAAGGGGCTCCATCCCCGAAGGGCACAAGCTGCACCTCTCCTGTAGAAAAGGGTGCATGTGGATCTGCCAGTTCCCCTCCCCACTGTCCATAATGACATCCAGTGGCCAGCTATCCGCTCTGCCTGGCCCCTGATTCCACTGTGGTCTACAGAGGCTTTGGTCCTGGTAGAGCCTCAGCGACCAATGTCCCCAGGTCACACACCACACAGATGGGAAAGGCTGTTCCTTCTGGCCTCTGGAACTGTCTGTCTTGTATTTGCTGGTGACACAGGCAGGGGTGAGTCTCCCGAGCCTGACAGCCGCACACTGCCTCTGACCGGGGCCAGCAACCAGCCCGCCCCACTGCCCACCCCATCCTGCCCTGACCCCCTACTCTGCCTCTGTGCCGGTCCTGCCTCCCTGAAACTCGCCTCAGAAGACCATACTGATTGGGCCCAGGCCCCACCCAAGCTGCGTCACTGTTTCCTTGGCAACTGAAGGGCTGGGTGAACAGTAACACACAAAGCAAACAAAATGAGCTCCACATGGGTGGCCCAGGAGCAGTCACCTCAGCATCCTGGAGCCTCAGTGGCCAAGCTGAGGGGTGCCCGTCTGGCTGCTACACTACATCTGCTGGGGGGGGGTTGCTCTTTGAACACCCCAAACTCCAGGCAAGGAAGGAACGTTTCCCAACATGCTCTGGTAGTATGCATCCTCTCTCAGCTCTGTGGAGCTGTGTCACCAGGAGAAAGAAGATAGCCGATGAGGGGCCATCTATGCAAGTTCCGGCGCTGAAGCTGAGACTTCAGGCCCCCAAAGTCAGTGGTCTGCCAGGGGGTAGCAAGGGGGAGACAGAGGCACTGAGCAAGAGCTCAGGGCAGTCCCCAAGGGGGAAACCAGGCCTGCCGAGGACCCCCGGGCTCCTGGACTAACACCATCACCCCACGGCCGCTGCCCAAGGCCCAAGAGCATTTGGGGAACTTCCAACAGGTGCCGCCGGAAAACCCCTTGCTGGTGTCTGACTAGGATTTCACAGTGGCTTTCAGACATTTTTTTATGAAGTTACAGATGCATATGCCAAGGATAGAAATCGCAAGTGAATACCTGTGCAGCTTTTTACCCGTGGGATCACCAAGATCAAACTACAGGATATTTTCAACACCCCAAGAGGCCCTACTTGCCTCTTTCCCACCCCCACAAGGGGGACATTATTTGGAAGCTTTCAGCACTGACTGAGCATGTTCTTGACACTATAAATGGCATCAGGTGCCAGGTGGTGATTTGTGTCATGGTCTTCTGCCCCCAGAGTCAGCTGAATGGCTGTGGGAAGCAGCGGTTCGTTCCCTTCTCCCTTTGTGCCACATGCCTTCTGTGCCTCAGTTTCTCAATGGCTCTCATGTCTCTCTTGGTCAGGGGCTGGCAACAGTGACTTCCGCCTGGCCATCCGCGACCTTGGGACCAAGCACTTCCACATCCACATTGGGCTCAACTCCCGGGTCCCCCCCTTCTACCCTGCAGAAATCATGTGAGGGTGAAAGCAGGTCTGACAACATTGCAGGGATAACCTTGAATTCCCTCTAATTTACAAAAGAAAAAATGGGAGGGGGTATTATTCGAAAACTGCAGCACTTTATTATTAGTAACATACTCGTCTGTGATACATCTCACACCAGTGTGTCACAGCTTTGAGGCTGAAAACTGCTAGTCTCAGGAGTGTGATTTCATAAGGAAGGCCACTTCCTGCCCCCGAAACACCTCTTTCCTCCACCCCACTGCTTCCACCAAAGTTTCACCCCAATCATTTTATTACACTGCAAAAAGCAGCCCCTTTTTAATTGTGTGTACTCCCAAGAGGAGAGGACCCATTTAGGCCACAGTACCCCTTAGCATGTCTTACAGAGGAACCGAAACTCGCGTGTCAAGCGCTTGCCCTTGTGCGGCCCTCTCCCCATCCCCACCACAAGCTAAGGAGGGTAGTATTGTTATCCCCACTTTGCAGATGAAGAAACTGAGGCACAGGAAGGTTACAGAACCACCCTAAGGCCAAACAACTGTCAGGTGGCAGAGGTGATCACTTAAACCCAGTTTAATCTCCTCCAGAGCTCATGTTGTCACTCACTGCGGGGCAGAGGGACCGGAAGTCCTGGGCATCTGTGAGCAAGAACAGAGAAGTCACACCAAGGTGAAAAACGACACCCTGGGGCATAGAGCAAAGTGTTAGAGAAGAAAAGAACATTGTCGTGCTGGATGCCACTTTCGCTGGGCAAGCACCTTCTTTGTCACTAGGACAAAATACCAGACACCTGCAATGTAAAGGATGAGAGGTTTACTTTGGCTCATGTGTATAGAGGTTTTGGTCCACAGTCAGCTGGCTCCACGGCAGAATGACACGGTAGAGGGGCACGGCAGACAGGAAGCAGAGAGAGTGAGAGAGGAGGGACTGTGGAGGGTAAAGCCCTCCAGGTCATGCCCCCGGCAGACTGTCTCTCAGCCCCCATAATCAAATCACCTCCCAAAGGTCCCACCGACAAGCGCATGGCGTTTGGCGGGACATCTAGATATAATTCAGAACACACCTCTTGGGGGGCAGACAGGCTACTTGGAAATATCATGGAGGGCTCACTCCGTGCCAAACACCTTAGTGTGATATTTCAGTCTCCAGGAAACTTGTGGAATGAATGCTCCGAGCGCCTTTTGTAGATGAGAAAGTCCCACCTGGAGAATTAGGTAAATCACCATGAGGCCCAGCTTCTGTGAAGCCAGGGATCGCGGAGTGTGGTGGCCAGCTTCCCCCACCGTGTGTGACATCATGTGGGTACTCATTATCCACGTGTGGCCATCCCTGCCCACGGTCACATGGACATGTATGGCCAGTGTGGCCAACCCCGGAGACCACCACATGCTTGTCACCAGATGGCCTCTCAACAACAGGCCTGGCTGGAGTCTGAGTTTGGGGAAGTACACAGGGACTTGACAGTGAGGAGGATGTGCTGACCGACCGCCCAAAGAGCTGCCCGCCTGAATCTGCTGGTGCGAGGCAGGAGCTCCCCTCCAAGTCCGTGACTCCACCGGGACAGGTTCCCTCCCTTGGGTCCTAAATGCTAAGAATCATGCTTGCACAACCCATCAGACTCATACCAGGGAACCACTGTGCACCAGGCACTGTGTTAGGCTGAGATCCCAAACTGTCTGCAACATCGTCGTGTCCTCGGGATCTAGAAAAGGCACAACCACGCTGTAGGGGAGGGGATCAATGGAAGAGGTCGCGGTAGGAAAGTGGCCAGGTTACACCCATTCCCTGCGATGTGAGCTTGGCAGGGGCAGCCACAGGAGAATGCCGGGAAAACAGAGGCCAGCGATGCCACAGTGGCAAGGACAGTAGCCCAGGCACAGTGTACGTGGGCTGCACCCATCCCTGAAAAGCAATGTTCCCATCAAGTGACAACTGGATGGAAAGTCAGCGAAGAGGAAGCAATCAGCTAAGTCCCTTCAGGTCCAGCTACATGCTTTGCAGGACTTGGGGGTCTGTCCGGGGCAGAGGAAGTCAGTCCCCTCTTCCTACCGTCATGGCCAGGAGTATCCCCAAGGATTGCAACCTCCATACAGAGATGTTGTTGGTCCCTGGATTGGGGGTGGTCAAAAGGCACAGCTAGGGACAGGGGCGGCCAGTTTGTCCCACTCCAGGACCCATCAGAATATATGCCTGGTGCCCAGGCTTCCACTGAGGGGGTGGCAACAGTCACAGGGTAGGTGGGACTAGGTGTCAGGCAGCAAAGCTCCAAGACCCCAGTGCATGCTCCATTGTCCCATCAGCTCTCACTTACAAAACACAGATTCAGAAATACAACTACTAGGAACTCGAAAACAACAACCACAGAACAATAAATCCCAGACATGGGTCTTTTTGATGCTCAGGGTCCCCAGGAATTACACTAATCACATTCCCAGGAAGCTGGTCCCAGGACTTGGGTTAGGGCTGACACACATGGTAGACAGTAGGATTGTTGGCTAACTCAGTGTTTCTGGAGAATTCACATATCAGCTAGCCTACAATATATCCAGCAGCAGCTCAAGGTTTGAGGACACAGCTTAGCAGAAGATAGGGGAGAAGGGTGAATCCTGGAGAAGTGGATGGAAACAAAGGCAGCCTGATCAGATGACCCAGGGTGGAGGGCTAGTGGTGCGAGTGAGTGTGTGTGTGTGTGTGTGTGTGTGTGTGTGTGTGTGTGTGTTAGATTCTACTGACCTCCCTCTAACCTGAAGGAATTTGACTATCTTGAGTCATGAGTAATATAGCTGGTTAATGGACGCTCAAATTTGCTGTCATTTTTTTTTCATCCTTGGTATATTACTTTGGAAAACAACACATTTTACTCATCCTGGTATTTTTTTTGGAAAACAAGAGAGAGGCTCTGGCCTCATGCTAACTGAGGAACAGGCAAAGAATGTGTCTAACACTTCTCTTGAGGAAGAAGAACTCTGAAGACAAGTGATAAGTTCCTTTGGATATGAACTCCTTGAGAGCAGGGACAGGTGACTCTGGCATGCAGAAGTCACCTGATGAAAGCTGTGTGGTGAATGAATGAAATAGCCGAAAGCCCTCAAGTCGGAGAAAAGTTCATCTTGATCCACGGGGCCCCAGACAGAATTATAGCTCTTAGGGAAAGATAGTTCTTTCATGGTAATTGTTTCACAGGAATAGAGCCTGAAGGAGAGAATGAGTTTTCTGGCAATGGCATTAGATAACCCTGTGAGGCAGGCACTCATAATACCCCCATTCTCAGCCAAGGAGGAAACAGAAGCAAAGAAACACGAAGTCACTCACCCAAGGTCAGGTAGTGGCAGGTGGCACTATGAGATTTAAAGCCAGACCTGCTAGCTCCAGCGTTCAGTGCTCTCAAACACTTCCAGCTGTGGGAGCTATGCTGTGGTGACTGGACCACAACAGGCAGGGACCCAGGGCCAAGCAAGACTGGACAAGTTCTTCATTGTGGACATTGTCATGGGGACTCAGCAGCAAACAAATGGATAACTGTGACTTTGTTCTTCGCCCCTGGTCGTTCTTCTGAAGGAAGAGTTGCTTGGGGCTATTCCGTCTGTAGCAGGTGCTGGCCTGGGAGTCAGGAGCCTGGGGTCCGGCTTTACAGCAGTCAGCTGTGTGACATTAAGTGATGCACACAGTCCCTCTTGGCCAACATTCCCCAGCTGTAAAACAAAGAGCAAAGGAAACCTCTACTCCCTTTGACTCCAGCATTCCACAGTTCTTAGTTTTGGTGTGGGGGAGGAAGAGAAAGACCATAGGAGAGAGACACTGTTCTGTTCCCTATACAGAAGTCATTCTACCTCTCTGGCCTCTGCCATCTTTTTCATCTTTAGTGGCCTGGTCACTAAAGAAATGTCCAGCAAGAAACCGCATGGGTCACTTTCAGGTCATCTGTCTCCAGCCATCTCCTCCTTTAGGACTGAGAATCTAAGAATCTAAGGTACCTAAACACTGACCTTGCTTTTCCTCCACCAGAGTACAAGGGTGAATATCGCCGAAACCTAGAAAAACCAACAGAGCAGGCTTCTAGCAATATCGGTAGGTAGGCATTTCGCAGAAATGCCCCTGCCACATGGCTTTCTACTCCTGTGGAAATATATTTATATATGTATAAATATAATATGTATTTATATACGTATAAATATATATTTATATATGTATAAATATAATATGTATTTATATACGTACAAATATATTTATATACGTACAAATATAATATATATTTATATACATATAAATATCTCTTCTCCCTGAGGGACAGTGAAGCTTAACCAAGTGGGAATTCAGTATGATCTGCTAGGATTTGCTGCAAAGGAATTTTGCTGGGGTGGGAAGTAGAGATTTTGTATTCAGGACACCACCTAGTTAATAAAAAAACTGCACAGTTCCCTAGAACACACAAGATTTCCTTTTTTTTCTTTAAATTAAAAAAGGGTGTGTTGTTTTCCCCCCTTTTTGCCAATTTAAATTGTAATTCTTTTCTTTGAGACAATAAGAAAACAAACAGTGGGGTTAAATAATTTGTTAAAGGGTGGGGGGTAGAGAAGACTTGAGGTTTGGAAAAGGGGGGGGGACTAAAATCTGCCCATAGCAGCAATAAATGCAGAGTTATGCCTTAGGCATAATATATCAAAGAAAATATAATGCATCCAGCTTAAAACTAATGATTGCCATATAATTAGATGAGAAGCATTGTGCTATAAATGTGTATTCTTTAGCGTGCTGTGATTTTACTGTAAAAAAAAGAGAGAGAGAGAGAGAGAGCGAGAAAGAAGGAGACAGAAAAACACAGAGCCCAGCAACATACTATAAAAAGAACCCTCTGTTGACTTCTCTGCTGTTTAGTATTCCTCGGCTGTTCTCCCTCGGGAGTGTGTAATTAGTACTTTATGAAGAGTACATTTAAAGCAGTTTAATATTCACCTCATTCAATCTGAAACAATGTGATCCATGCTTAGACAAATCAGTGCTCCTTGCTGACATAATCTGTCAGAACATTACCTCTGAAAAGACCTTTCAAGAGGTTTGGCTGTTAATTAGTTGTCTATCACGTATAAACAGAGCAGTGAGCAGAAGGGCCTCGACAGGCCAGAGGGATACGTTGGGAAATGCATTTTGTATGAATGCAGCTCGCAGGGGGGTCTTCTCGCTCTCTGCCTCCCTCCTCCCCACAGCCTCACCCCGCCATGTCTGCAACCACACGTGCCCTGGGCCTCTTCCAGGAGAGCAAGGCACTTTCCTGTCGGCTTCAGGGGCCACCACTGACCCCCAGAGGAGCCTGTGAATAATGCTAGGGGCGTTCCCCACGCACCACCCCACAGCTCCCTGGGACAGGTCCACCTGCAAGGAATGACAACTGTCTCCTCTCAGGTCCCGGAAGGGGACCTCAGAGGCCCACCTGAGCTTCTGGGCCAGGCAGGGTCTCCCCTCCTGTGGGCAGAAAGGCTCAGGAAGAGATCAGAGATCAGATGCACATCTCTCCATTTGCCTTCAAGTCTGCACAGTGTTAGAGAGGGCAAAGGCCTGTGAGAGTCAGAGTCGTGTTCAAAGTCACACAGTCCAGGCCCTGCCTTCAGGGGGACCCTTTGCCAAAGTCCGTCCTGCAAGGCGGGAGTGTAGGCTCTTCCTATATGGGTTGTCTCGGACTGGAACAGGTGCTCCTTTATTCTGGACTTAGAATTCAGTCAATATGTGAACACTTCCTAGAGGCCCACAAATGCTTCCCAAGCAGGAGGGCAGAACGCGATCCACCATCCTGTGGCTTTTGCTGGGCTGCTAGTTACAAGACGACACGGCTTAGCCCGGCAGGGACTCCCTCCCTTCCCTGGAAGGGCTCCAGTACCCTACACACACTCGGTTGTCCACTGTGTCCATTCTTGGGTACCCCACCTTCCTCAGGGACCTCAGCTCCCATAGCCTCTTTATTCAACTCTCATTCCATAAGCATCCATTAAGCACCTACTGTGTGCATTTTACTGTGCACTATATTCTAGGGTAGCACAGATGCATGAGTCATGGTCTCCGCTCATGAGACATTTATAGGCCCATAAATTTATAATTATGACTCAGGGCAATTATAAGTAATGTAAGGGAGGCAATATAATTTCACGATGAGGAAGAAGAGTGCTGAAGTCAAATGGTCTGGATTCAGATTTCAGCCTGATCACTTAGCAGCTAAGTGACCTTGGGCTGGTTATTTAGCTGCCCTAAGCCTCAGTTTCCTTATCTGTAATGGAGACGAGAACACCTCCTCATAGATTTGTAAATATTAAGTAAGATAATGCAATAAAGTGCCTACCACAAGGCTTGGGGCGTGATCAGTGCTCAGTGTTCAATTAATGTACAACAGTAGCAGCAATCGAAATGTCCAAAAGTAGGGCTGAGGGTGCAGCTCAGTGCTAGAGGGTTTGCCTCCGGTGTGCAAGATCCTGGGTTCAATTCCCACACCACACAAGGAGAGCGGGGAGAGGACAGAGGGAAGAGTTCGTAGAATAGGGAGGCACTAGCTGTGCCTAGGTAGTTTGGGAAAGCTTCCCAGAGGAGGTGACATTCGAGCTGTGTTCTAAAGGACGAAGCAGTGTGCTGTGGGTAAAGAAGTGGAAGGGCTTTCTAGACAGAGGAATGGCCCACACCAGGATAAGGTGGTGCAGAGATGAGCAGGGTGTTTGGCAACTATTCAGACATTGCCCTTTGGCAGTGAGTCACACTGCTGGGGTCTTCCGGTGCCAGGGAAGCCTCGCTTCTCATAGTTCTCAAAAGGAAAATCTCAAAGCACCCCGGGCCTGGGCGCCATACCCAAACCTGACCTCATGGTACAGCCAGACTGGGGAGAGGCCGAGGGATGTCAGAGAGAGCAAGCGGCCACCTCTGCCCGGTTCTCAGCCACGGAGCAAGGGTCTGGACCCCTTGGCCTGGCGCAGGCTGGGTGGAAGGATGGGCACACAGGGGCATACAGACCCTGCGCAGCCCCTCGTCCCTAGACAGTGCTCAGGGTGGGGTCCCTTTTGTTATTAATGCAAAGCCCTCACTCTGATCCACATTAACTATCATAAAACAGACAGTTAAGTCTTGGGAGGTTAAATGACAGATTCAAAGGCAGACAGTTCTAAACCAGGGTTCTGGGACTTTCCTATCTATGTCCAACCTCCTACCACCTTTACACTTGGCGATCCACCCCTTAGAACTGCAGCCTACAGGCCAAAGAAGCCTGTGATTACAGGGCCTGTGAGCTAACCCATTTGTAAAGGTCTGTGAGAAGAGAAGCATACAACGGACACGGGACTAACTCCAGATGTGGCCCATAGAGACCCAAACATCTACCTGGGCATGTCCAGAAAGTCTGCCAACCCAGGAACAACCCAGGGGACATGGATTACCAGGCAGAGGGAACCCGGTAGAAAAGTCGCAGCAGGAAAGATAATATGACTGGAGCCATCACTCTGCTCCGTGCAACCCACTGGGTTCAAAACCACATTAAAAAATGTGTCTAGTACAGAGGAGATGGGGCTCAAGGACCAGCAGATTCATCACTGTCTGCTGATGAAATCTTTCATAGCCACGTCACCTCCATGGAGTCAGCCTTCTCAGATTTTGAATGGAAGATGGGAAAGCTGAGAGATAAAATTGCTAACCTAGGGACATCTGGTGGATATTTTCTCCGGGGTCTTTCCATCACACCAGGCTGCCACTGACCCCCAGGGCTGCTGCCAAGGGAAGCTGGGACACAGAGTCCCTGAGCAGCCCAGGCAGGCCCCAGGTGGTCAGCCAGGAGGGGAGCCACAGCGGTGAAGTGGTGGCCCCTGGCCCCGGCACACCCTTTCTTCTCATGGATCGAGTTTCCATGCATCTCAAATTTCCTTTTTCAGAACAAGCCCAACGCTCTTGGAGCTGTTTCAGCCACTGAGTCACCCCTATGAGGAGCACCCCAATCTGCTGGGCCTGGGAGGGGTGATCCTAGCTCCCACCCCCAAGTTCTGTAACTGCCCTAGAGGACAGGGAAGCCTGATTCCAGTCGCAGTCTCCTGCCAGCCGGCTGTGACCGACGGTGGCCCCCGTATTTCTCTATGCCTCTGCTTCCTCCCTGGGAATAGTGAGGGATTCCCTGGCCCTCCCCAGGCCTAGCATGGGATCTGGGAGCGCGAATGAGGTCATGTCTGTGAGCCGCTCAGCGGAAGGAAGCAGCAGAGCAGCACAAGGCCGCATTATCTTCTGGGGCTGCTTGGGTGGTTGCCATGAATTTGCTGAGATGTGGGAGTGTTCGAAGGGCCTCAGAGCCAGCGCCGGGAACACCAAGGGAAGGCATGTGTCACAGCCAGCTTGGGCTTCCGAGTCTGAGCTGCAAGTTCAAATCCCACCTCAGCCGCTCACCGGTTTTGGCAAACCATCCAACTGTTTTCAGCCTCAGCTTCCTCATCTAGAAAATGGAACAGTTCGAACCACAGAGATTGTTTGGTTAACAAGGATCCCAGGCCCTCCATGTACACTCACTGTCATGATTGTCATGGGCCTATCGTCTCATCAGGACACCTCACAAACACCAACCATGCCCCTTTCTCCCTGGTAACAGCCTTCTGCTGACAGAAAGGCTGAGCGGCCCTTGAACAGACTTCTGAACCAGAAAAGTGGGAACCGAGGCATGACCACAGAGCTTTCCAGCGCCACCCAGGAGCCTCGCAGCCCAGGGATCCAAGGCCAGAGACTGTGGCACCCACGTACTTCGAGGAGACCTTTCCCCTTGAGCAGTGGTGACTACCCCGTGCTGGCCTCTTACAAACGCCAGGCCTCCGTGAGTCCCCAGGCACATGGACCTTGGGACAGACACGCATGAGCTCTCTCTGTCTGGCCATTTTCTGCACTGCAAGAAGGGACGCAAAGGTAGGGATTGGACCCACATAGGAAAGGCCTGCCTCCCTAACCAACCTGATCCCAGTGGCCACGGGACAGAGGCTGAGTTCGGGGGTGCCAAAGCCAGCGAGGAAGCTGAGAGATCCATCCAGCAGAGGGTGTGAGAACCAGCCGCAGACTAGCCAAGGCCTCCATGTTGCTCACAGCAAATCGGGCCAAGACTGTCTGAATTAGTCACCAGTTTTGACGAGGAGTTAAACCAGTTACATAACAGCCTCCCTCACTCTCTGCAGTTGGCTCTCGGTGAGCTGGGGCTCTCTCTCGGGGTCGTGGGCAGGGAGGGTCACATTCCCAAAGCACAAGGACTAAGGGTTCCTGCGCCAGCCCTCCGCAGACCTGCTCCAGCCCTGCAGGGCCAGAAGGAGGCGCCAGCAGCTCACCTCCCGTCGGAGGCTGGCCACCCCCCCACCCCCCCACCCCTGTGCAGTCCCACGATAGTCTTGCAGCCCAGGGCTCTAGGCGTTAGCCCAGAAGATGGCCCAGCCAGACAAGGAGTTAAATGTTTCTCAGCTGCTGGCAGCTCAATAGTACCCTGGGCATTCCCAGGTCTGCTCCCTTTGCTGAATTTGTTGTAATCCATCACGACAATAATTCTTCCCGAACAGTATCGAGGGGGCATCTTTTGCTGTGCCCTGGCCGGGGCACTGCTGGAGCTGCGAAGACGAGGAAGGCAGCGAGCGGCCTGGGTTGCAGGCTGGAGCGGCCTGGGTCGCAGGCCCAGCTCCACTTCCTGCCGAGGTCAGGTTTGACCTCCATGTAGAGGTCAGCGTCACCACCTTCCACCAGGAGTTGTCTGGGATGGAGCCAGTTTCTTGCGGCTGGCTTTTCGTGCTGGTGTACTCATCCGCTACACACGGCTGAATAAAGAACCATAAATGTTTAACGATATTGATAATGAGCGATGACGATGATGGAGATGCTGGTAAAGGGGAGGATACGTGTCTTATTTGGGCCCCAAGCCCCGGGCCTTCAGTTCTTCCCCTGAGCCTACTGGGCTTCTGCTGCATCCACAGACCATAGAAAACCAGGGACAAGAGCCTGAGAAACATGTAAGGAGCATTCTGACCTCATCATCCAGGAAAACTCAAAATTGCAACATGTTGGTGAGTCCTGGAGTCTTGGGCTCTCCTCCCTTTCCCAAGCCTAGAAGAGGGAAAGGCCCCAGCCCAGGTGCTCAAGACTCAGGGGCCACGCCCCCTCACTCACCAGCCTACCCAATTCCTGAGTTGTAAGAGCCGGAAGTGGTCTCCAAGGTCACCTAGTCCAGCCTTCCCATTCTCCAGATGAGAATGCTGAGGCCCAGAAAGGAGAAATGATTCATCCAGGCCGAAGAGCTGAGCAGTGATTCAAGGTCTCATCTCCTTTTGTTACACTATGAAGACCAGAGATGGGTGGTGGAGGGAATGAGTGTGGAAGATCTCTCTGCCTCTGAGCCTGCCAGGGTCTGTGTGATCCATACTTCCTGCCTCTCTGGCTCCACACCAGACAGGCGACGGCTTTGCAGAGGGAATGATGACTGTCCCAAGGAGACCATGAGAATGGCCAGGATACCCAACCAGTGTCTAAAACAGCGAGCCTTCCTCTCTGCTCTGTTCCCTCGAAAACAGCAAGACTTCCTTACCTTATACCCCTACCCCTGCCTGCAGGCAAATTCCTGATGAAAAGTCTGCTTCTGCTTCTATCTCCCAAAGATCTCTCCCCAGTGTCTACTCAGGATAAGCTGTCCCAGCAATATTTGAAGCCAATTAGAGAAAATTAAGGAATGAAATAGGAAATCTTGCCTTAGGTTAGGCCGTGAAATCATTTATTCACTCAACAAACTTCTGCTTTGCCTTTGGTCTCTCCTCTTCCCCTAGAACTCAGAGACAGTCTTTGTTTCCATCTGAAAATCCTCTACCCAGAAACCCCAGCCCCAGCCTCTATCTTCAGACTTTCCTTTCCCATCATTTTCCCCATCTGGGACCCAAACCCAGCCCACACCCTGCCAGTGAACAAGTAGACTTGGGTAGAGGTTGTGGGAGGGGCCGCAGCAGACTCACACCCAGACAGATGTGCTCTGTTCCCTGCACAGCTGTCCAGGCAGCCCATCTGCACTCACTTCCTGCCTGCGTTCTCCAGCCCCTCACACCTCCCACGCAGGGGTGGGGAAGTCTAGTCCACAGACTTTTCGTCTCAGTCCAAAAGCCGGTGTTGAAGCGGCCACCAGCACAGCAAAGCACAGAACCCAGGCTCCTGCCCTTCCCGCTCCCCTGCAAGGAGCGGTGGCCTGGGAAGGACATCAGTGAGGTGGCGCCTTCCCTTGGGCCACTCTGGAGGGCCGTGCCTCGGACCTCAACTCAGTCTCTTGGCAGCTGCTCGGGAGCTGCTGGGCTCTGAAGTTCTCCCGGCGTCCTTTGTCCCCACGAAACACACCCACAGTATCACTGATCTGACCTCATCGCTCATGCCAGGCACCTTGAAGGGAAGCAAAGAACCACTTTCAAAAAGAGTTTGATGCAAAAAGCTGTCGCACCTCAATTGCTGACTCCTTACAGAAGCCCACGTGGCTCACGCTGTCCTGCCACTGGGAGGCAGGGCCTGCTTTGCTGAAAAGAGGCGACATTTCTGAACCCTGCTTGTTTCTGGGGTGCTCGCAGCTCCCTCCTGCATCCTGAGCATGGAGGTCTCCACTCTGGAACCTCGGGGATGGGAGGGGTAGCCCTGCTCCTCCTGTGGGCTGGCTGCTCCTTCAGGGCAGAACAGTGGGTCTGTGCATTTCTGCACCCCCGGAGTACCCAGTCCTGGCCCTGTGCACCGCCGGCGCTCAGTAGGTGTGCGCTGAGCTGGGCTGCCAGGCTCTTCTCCTGGCACACACCTGGTCAAACAGGCAGGCGGGGAGCTGACGAACCTTTCCAGTTTGCCTTTCGGAAGCACAACATGGGCAATGAGGAAAACGAAAGACAGAGCAGCGCTGCAGAGAGTGGAGATGGGGTTAGTAGAGGAAGGGGAACTTGGAGTGTGAAATTAGTAAGCACCCCTCCTCAGACGGTCTCTTCTTTGATAGTGTGTCCTGCTGCATTGGGAGTGAGGCTGAAAGATGGCAAATTATTCCCCTTTCTTAGACTCAGAAGGGCTTTCGGAGTGTGTGCAATTCCAGAACCCTACACCTTCTGATTAGTGGTCTTGCCTGGGTACAAGGCAAGCTGCTTCCCTGGGCAGAAATGAGCCCCCACAGCAAGAGCTCATGCCAAGGCTTTCCCGTAGCTCAGTAACATCCCTGCCTGCACCACCATTTGTGAGTAATCGGTAATTCCCATCTCCACACTTCCTAAAACATACATAGACAAATGCAGTCTTAGGATTTGACTCTACGTGAGGAGCAATGCTGGTCTTTTGGCCAGGCTGGAAACCCATTAACCACGGGGGTCAATTCAGGTTTTTGAGCTGCCTCTGGATGGCCAGGCAAATACAGACTTAGGTTATTTGTTTTCAAAGTATTGTATTAAGTGTCTAAGAAACAAAGTTTCTTCCACAAAGCCATTCATGTTACCTTTCTTTCCCTTTCACAAATCTGGCCACCATTAATTGTAATGAACTCCCTGCCATTCAGGTCCCAGCCTGAAAATTCTGATCTGATAAGTCTGAGCCTAACATCACAGAACGAGGATGGATGAGTGGATGACTGATGACAGGAGGGCTGGATGACAGATGAGCAGAAGAGCAGGCTGATGAGCACATGGCAGGCACGGAGGCCGGGGCCTGTCCCCGTCCAGGGTCTTAGAGGCAAGCTGCTTGGCAAAGGCCTCTCCTTAGAGGGGAGGGAATCAGATGATTTACTCTCCCGGGGCTGCAACCAAGAGCAACCCAAGTGTTCTTTAAATAAAATACATAGGCACCCACAACACACAGATCTTCCATCCTCCAAGGTGAATCTCCTGCTCCATCAGTCCCCCCAGTGACTGGGGGCTTCTCTCCCCATTGTGGATTTCTGAGAAAAGGAAAATATGCACTCACATATTCATCTGGATTCTTCCACTAGTTCCTCGAGATAGGGAAGGCCTAGGGTCTCACCGATGTTGTAGGGGCCAGACCCTTGCTCTCCACGGCAGCTAGGGCTTAGAGGAAGGAACAGGACTTCATTCTGACCTCCACCACCGCCCCGCCAAGAGTCACAAGCAAGTCCAACAGCATCCCTAGGCTTCCGAGTAGGGGGCTACCCCCTTTGCTCTCATATTCACGGGACCTTAGTCTAGGGTGGTCACCCTGGTCCACCCAACCCTCTCTAGAAGCAAGGGGGCTTGACCTTGGAGCCCCTGCTGCCTGCATGGACTCCCTGGGACAGATTTCACAACCCAGCACTGAGTTTTACTACAAGTTTCAGACAAAGAAGGTGTGTCGGAGCTGAGAGCATGCTTCTGCCCGCTGCGTGGGCGTCAAGTTCAATGCCTTCTTGTCAACACTTGAATGTGTTGAACATCACTCACAAGGGCATTCTTTAAGAAACCTATTAAGTTAATTACCCAGGCACTATTTTTCCCTCTCTTCCCCTATCCATGTATCTCATATATAAGAAAAAAAAATTGGCTTTCTTCCTTCTGAGATACTTTTGATGTAACTCCTCTCCTCTCGGCACAGTAACATCTTGTTTATTTCTCTAGCAGTTAATCAGGGTGACTGCGCTGCACAGACTTCTCCCTTTGCTCAGGTCTGAGTACAGAGAGAAGCTAAAAGAAGGCAAATTATGACCCCGGGGTTGTGGGGTAGGGGATCACCATGCATCCTCCTTTCTCGCCAACCACCAGAGAAGGGACAATAACAATAACAGTGAAGGTGAGACAGGAGTCTCAAAAAGTGTAACAAGTCAGTCAACAAGCATTTATTAAGTACAAGCCACGTGTCCAGGACCAGGCTTTGGAAGAAGAAAAAATTCAGCCCTAGATATATTTTTCCCAGTCCCATGCATACCCAAAGCCCTAGAAACATGAAAGCATTAATTTTTAAGTAATCTCTAACTAGGAATCAGGAGAACTGGGATCTAGACCCACCCTGTCCCCTGTACCTGGTCTTACAGGTGCTGTGGCCCTGAATTTGCTCCTCTGTCCCATGCAGGGGTGTCCCTGGCAGCACCCCACCTGAACAGGAGCTCGTTCAAAGGCAGTGGGACGAAGCACTGTTCAGACAGACTGAAGGGGGACCATCACAGAGAATCGATCCACATGCTGTGCTGGGTGGCTGAGCCCTGGTGACACTTCTGTCCAGAGAGACAGGTAAAGGCAGGGCCTGGGGCAGACTCGGCTCTCTGGCTCTAGCAAGTGGCAGGAGGTCATGAGCCCAGAAAGGCACCTCTGCTTCCAGGCTTGACATGGCAGGTCTGGGAACTCTTGCATTTGGATGGAAAGCACAAAGAGCTACAAAGAGGTCCACAGAGACAGGAAAAGCAGGTACCAACCAGCCAGACCTCAGCTCCCGAAAATTGCACCAAGGGGGAAGTGAGGGCTGCCAGCTGGGATAAGAAGGAATACACCCCAAGTCTTCCTTGCCAAGACACTGCATAACCCAAAAGCCATCCGTCCTCTTTCCTACTTCCAGGAAGTAAAATCCCTGGAGTCATTGCAGACAAAACCCTGTGGATACACCCTCCTGAACCCACACCCATCCAGGTCCCCTGAGCCCAGACTCTCTGCTACTCTCCAAGTCCTGGGAAGGGAACCACCCAGATTCTTAGCGGACAAATCTGGGTCCATGGGGCAAAGCCGCATTGATGTGGGGAAGCCTCTGTGTGGAATTGCAGAGTTCAGAGGGACCCGAGGGACCAGCTGAGCCAGCTCCCTGCCCCCAGGCAGCTCTGCTTCTTAAAGCATTAAGGTGATGGCCTCCCCTGTTCTCCTGGGGGTAGCAATGGCCGGGAAGCAGCCCAGCGTGCACGTGAGGAGCCTCGCAGCTTCCAGGGGACCGTTTCCCAGGGAACCCCAAGATCGCCCGAAGTTGTTCCCACCCTCCTCCCTGCTCTCCCTCTGACTCAGGGCTGATGAAAGCCTGGTGACCTTTGACTCACATCCCTGTTCTTCACTGCCCCCTGCCAGAGACCACCTCCATCTATAAGCAGCCTCTCCGCACATAGAAAGAGTGTGGGGCGGGAGGGAAGAGGTGGAGGAGGCCAAGAACTTTACCTTGAGCACTTCAAGTTTGGAAAATCAGGCTCACAAGCCCTCACTGCCCTCTCCCCCAAGGCATCTAGCGCAGGTTTCACTCTGACGCAACACCACCAGGCAGGTTCTGCGACCCAAGATCCCCAGGCCTGGGCATCTTCTGGGGCAGGAAGAGACAGCATCCTCTGTTCTTACACCACGGCCTTGTTCCCTTGATCACTTGCTGCGGTGTGTGTCTCCTCTGACCCTGAAGTGCTCCTCTCACTGGCCATCAGACCCCAGCCCCGGGCCGAGAGCCACACCACACCCACACAGCCTGGGAGAAGCCCTCTCTTGGGGACCCTCCTCCTCTCTCCACATCTGGAGAGATCTTCTGCAGGCAGAGGCTTAGACAACAGAAGGCAAAGCAGCAAAGGCTGATTTATCTCCCTCAAGTCTCTCTACATTAGGAGTGTGAGTGGATGTATGTGCAAATGCATGCATGTGTGCACAGTTGCTCGAGTTCACTAAAAGCCTTAACGTTGCACAAGCCTGGGCCTGAGTCCAGGCACCGACCAGCCTCCCCTCCTCCCTCTGCCCAGGCCAGGACAGAGATCTCCTCTGCACCAGGCCACACTCTGCGGGAGGCTGTGCACACACACTCACACATTCCCTGAGAATGCCCCCGGGGCCTTGGGGAGAAGTCTTTCCGGGAGACTTTTATGGCCAAAGAGGAAGTCTGGGCACCGTTGGAACAGCCCAGGCCAGGGAGCAGGCAGGTGCCTGCCAGGAGTGGAGTCAGGCTGCAACCTTCCCCCTAACTCTGCAGCCTCCAAACTTTTTCCTGGGCTCCTGCTGCTCAGTGGGTGGGGCTGGGCAGAAAATTAGGATCCCTAGAGGCCCACTGCTACCCCTTACAGCTCTCTCCCCAACACATGTACACATACTCGTGCGTAGGTGTACACACACACACACACGTACACACAGTGTACCCTGCCTGCCCTGCTGCTCATACAGCCTCACCCAGACCTGATCATAGCAGGCTACTGTCAAGAGAAATGCAGACCTTTGAGCTGGGAAAAAACTTTGAGGCTTGCAAAAAATTATCCTCATTATTTTACAGAAGAGACCACAGAGGCCCACAGCTTGCTCAGGGTCACCCAACTCCAAGCCCAGACCCCAGACCTCTGTGTCCTCCTATGGTCCTGGACCAGGAGGCTGGGTGCAGACAAAGGCCCTTGGGGGAGGGGACAGGGCCTGAACAGGGTGGGAGCACCCTAGGGACCTCTCAGGAGTCCAGCCTTGGTGCTGCCTAGAGTTCTGATGTCCAGTAGAGCAGACACTGCTCACGAGTGACTCTTGCCGTTTCAACCGATTAAACCATTGTTCTAATTCTGCTCCTCGGCAGCGCTGGCTTCACTAGCGGTGTTGGGTGGGCACATGGAGCTGGCAGCTACTCTATGGGACACTTGGCAGAGGGGGACAGTGTCCCCACAATAGCGAAATGCCAGAGGAGGCACCACTGATCTGGAGAGAGGGAGACCAGGGATCTGTTGCCTGAAGCAATCTGTTCCTTGATGGAGGGCTGAGGTCTCCCACAAATGAAAGAGAGGAGGAGAGAAGAGAGAAAAGAGAAAGGCAGAGGAAGATGGAGAGAGGAGAGGGCACAGGAGGAAGAGGCTAGAGTAAGGGAAGGGGAGGTGGAACGGGGAAACAGGAGGCGACAGTGGAAGCTCTCCCGTCTGGTCAAGCCCTGACGCACTGGCCCTGGCCTGGGGAAACTAACAGTCCCCACCCTCTTCCAGAAGGGCCAACACCTAAAATCACAGGCACACCATCAGCCAAGGACCAAAGAGCCCCACGTGTTTCCAGCTGGTCACCTTCCATCCTCATTTGGCTTCCTGGCTGGCAGAGAAATGTCTTTGCCCTTTGCCATGGGAAGGGCAAATCTAACATGGGGGCCTGAGGTCATGTCACCAAAAAAATGTGTTGATGAAAGGAAGGAAGGAAGATAGGCAGGAAGGAAGGAAAGGAGAGAAGGAAGGAAAGGAGGGAAGGAAGGAAAGAAGGAAGGAAGGAAAAGAAAGAACTGATCTGATAACATAAAAATGCTTCCTGCCACCAGTTGAGCACATTTTCCAAACCAGGGGACACTGATTCCATCCCGCAGACACATGAACAATGCACTTTGATATTTCCTCCCACATCCTTCTAAGCAAACATTTGAGAGGCAGCCTTGAGCTGAGCAAAGAGCATCCCCCATGAAATCAAAAATGCTTGGCTTCCTTTCCAGTTCTGCCCTCAGGACTCGGGCAGGGAGCCACCCACCCTGACCCTCGGTTTCTGGCCTTGTGGGGCTGATGGGCTTGAAGGGCCCTGATGGACGTAAGGCATGCGCTCAGTGTATGTAGTATGTGAACACCTCCCCTTTGGCTCACTGCACGTCTTCCCCCATGTGACAAGCAGGAGGCAGGAAAGGAAAGATGCTTCCTGCCCATCACACAGATTGGTCCCATCAGAGGAGAAGCAGAAGGGACAGCTGCAGGTCCAGGCAGAGGGGTTTGCACTGCAGCAGACACACAGAGGGCAAAGGAGGTGGTGCAGGGAGGAGGCCAAGCTAGGGAGGCTCTGTAGAGGAAAAAGAGCCCGGAGTGGGCTGGGAAGATGAACTAGAATGGAGCCTGTAGTCCTAGCACTCTGCGAGCCTGGGGCAAGAGGATTATAAATCCAAGCCCAGCCTGGGCAACTTAGCAAAATGAAAGGACTGAGGATGTAGCTCAGTGCAAAGGTCCTGGGTTCAATCCCCACTGCCGAAAAAAAAAAAAGTAATTAATTAACTTAAAAATAAAGATAGAGGGCTGGAGATTTAGCTCAGTAGTTAGAGTGCTTGCTTTAGAAGCACAAGGCCCTGAGTTTGATCCCCAGCACCAGAAGGAAAAAAAAACAGGGGAAACAAAAATAAAGATAGAGAATTCCAGAATGGCTCTCGAGACTAAGAGAATCCATGAACCATGGGCAGCAGGAGTCTCTCACCTGCTCTTGTTGGTCAAGCTAGACAAACCCTGATGAGGAGCCTCCCACCACTGGGCCCCGGGCCCCCGAAATCACCTCACCCATATCCTTGTAAAAAGTGACACAACAAAATGAGAGCAAGCGCTAGTGCCTGCTGACACCTGCAGGTCTCCCTCCCTGTCAGGATGCCTCTGTGGGACCCAGAGCTGGGAACACACTGCCTCACTGAAACCCCTCCCCTCCCAGCCCCACCCTGACCAAGTTCCCCAGGGCCCCCTAAGCCGATAGGGTGCTGCAGAGAGGGCCCTGACTTGGGGCTGGCATGATGCAGGAAGGAGTTATAAAGCCCTAGACTGGTCCTTCCACTCCACACAAGCAGGTCCAAGGTCCCCAGAGAGATTCTAACCAAGAGGGAAGAAAGCATCCCTGCCCTTTGGAAGTAGCTCCCTCGACACAGCCTCCTTTGTTCTGGGGTACAGGCAGTAGAGTATCGGGGCTGTGAGTCAGGAGGCAGCCGTGGACCCAGACACCTGGAACATCTGGATTCCACTCACACATCTGCTGCCGGGTGGGACGCCAGTTTCCAGCCTGTCCCTTAACCTATGGAGGTCTTGTGGCTCCCCCTTGCAAATTCAGGGTGACAGTCTCTGCCTTTCCTCCTCTTACTAAAGGAGGATTCACCATGACACCACATCTGGAGGGGGGTTCATGGGGCCTGTTTACTCCCCATTCCTCCAAACCAAAGATTTAGCACCTGAGCCTCTTCAAATGTTCCTTTCCTCCAGATGTGTCCCACAGAAGGCTAAGCGTGACCTGGGATGGTGCTTTGCTGTCGGCCCTGTCTTGCAAGAGGGTCATTGTCTTGAATGAGAAAGGACGCCAAAGGGGGAAGTCGAGTTGGGGTAGAAGGAACCCGCGTTCTTGGGCTTGCTGCCCTCTCCTGACCTCAATTACCTGCAGGCTGCCTGGAGGCTGGGCAGGGCCAGCCTGGATGGGAACACTGAGGTTTCAGGCTGACTCATAAACGAGTCTCTGCCTATTGAAGACCCTGACATGGGAGCCCCCGTCCAAGCTACGACTGGAAGACCTCAATTAGGCAATTCCAGAATTCTAGGAAAACAAATAGGTTGGTCTTTCCATCCTCAGGAGGAGGGGGCTCCAGTCCTACCTCCCGAAAGTGCATGGCCTCCAAGACCCCTGGTACGCCCCCTGGTGCCGACCTGTGGGAAATGGATTGGACTGTGGATTTCTATTCATGTTTCATCCAAGTGTCTTTATATTCCCTTGACCAGTTTCTACATGAAATTGGGGTAGGGGGGTGTTCAAAGAACACACTCAAATCTCTCTCATAGAACTAGTTCTGGGAACACAGAGGCAAGTATTTCTTTAAAAATTCTCCCTGCCTAGCAGGTCACACTGGCCTGAAGCCACGGCACCCTGGCTGTGAGCTCACCAAGCTGCAGGAAGCCAAACAGGGTCAGCCTGGCTGGTCCCTGTGAGGGAGACCTCCCAAGCAAAACACAGGTGCTGCCGGTGAGTCAGCAGGCTGGCCCCGCCCTCTGAGTCCAGCCCTGCTCAGGTGCTGGGGGAGGATGGGATGATTCTGGGCCTCCTGTCCGCATCTGGTCGGGGCTGGAGGCGTGGCACAGCCGTAGGTGCTGCTCCCGCTTACTGGGCCTCTGTGAGTCTGGTTCTGAGGAACTGGCATGTGTGGCATCCTCCCTCCCCAACCTCTGTCCCTCTCTAAGCCTGAGTTACTCAGGCTGTTTCACCCAGATAATGGAGGCAGAAGAGGCAGCCTCCCGAGCCTAGGGCTCCCACCCCAGTCAGCGATGGTCCTTGGCTTCATCTTGGCTTCATCGGGCCTGAGCCTCAGCCCCCAGGACAGTCCCTTCTGCTTTGGGAACAGTGAGGATGAAAGGGGTCCATGAAATGAGGGCCGTCATTAGCCTGTTTTATGAGCACGCAGATATTCATTACAGCCCAACCCCGTCATTAGAGGCTACAGCGAGAGCTCAGGCCCCTTCTTTATTGCAGCAGAAACTCAAGGGGTTTCTCCCCCAAAGGGTACTCGGCTTCGGCTTCCAGATCAGTAGCCTCCAACCCCAGGCCCTTCTGTGCTCCTCCTCCAGCAGCCGGGCAGCCCGCTAGAAGGGCAAGTCATTCAGCAAGGTTTGATAAGGGTCTGGGGCTACCTGGGAAAGGGAGGCCCCGTTCAGTGCCCAGGGCTGACAGCTAGACAGTCTTGCTAAGGCGGCACTGACGCCTCAACACACAGCCTCACCCCTTTCCTCTACCAGGTACTGCTAGCTACGAGCTCCTGCATGGCTTCCTCCAGGAAGCCCTCCCTGCTCCCCACCAGCTCATCTGTGCCCCTACCTAAAAAGAGCTCATCGTAAATGTGGGCTGCCTTGGCCTCAGCTAGACGCCAAAGCAGGGCGTGTGAACTGGCATCAGAAGAGGGAACTCTGTCCCAGCCCTGACTCCCCTCCCTGCTTTTCCAGCTCTGATGGCCTGGCTGCTTTCTCAAAGCCACAGTCTGCAAGTGGCTGAAAAACAAGCCATCTACCCATATCCGGGCCAGTGCCCCTGCTTGCCTCCTAAATGTAATCCCTTCCCAAAAATCCCACAGATGCTAGGCCATCCTCGCCTTGCAATCTTCCCCCTTCCTGTCCCCCAAGAGGTGAGGAAAGGCAAGGACAATCTTCTGGGGCAGGCCTGGGAGGAGAGGACCGGAGTAAAACGAGGTAAAGGTTGGAGCCCACCCCACCGGTGCAGGCCCTCGAGGCTGAATGCAGTGTGGCCAGAGTGGGCTGGGAGGACAGGCCGCTAGGGCAGCGGATCAATCAGCTGTCACTTTCATTCATTAAAGGCCTCTTGCTTGTGTGCTCTGCAGCCCCAGGTACCAGGGTAAGAACTGCCTACAACAATAAGTTCTAGGGAGAAAGTTCATCCCGGCTCCCTGTGGCCTGGCCTAGGCATCCTGAAATCCCAGACACCCTGGCTGGGAGGCCTGGGAGGCCTGCAGCATGGGTGGCATGGGTGACATGGGTGGGCACCCACCTTGGGCTGAGCATGGTGGGCTTTGATGGACAGAAACTGAGTGAGCCCCATGCCAGAAAGGCACCTGGAGGCCTGGGGAGTTGGAGGCTGTCCCTTGACCCCCTTTAGTGTCCTGCTATGCTGTTACCCGGTCCCCTTTCCTCCTGTCTCCTCATGCCCCTTGGCACCGTCACCTGGAACGGCCAGGCCTTCTTCAAGGTTGTGCAAAGACTCGTTTCAACACTTGGAGACTGAGGATGTTCCCCACCAGGGCTGGATGCCAAGCACCACAAGCTGCCCTGAACCTGCTCTTCTGCCTGCCAGGGAGGCAGCCCGGGGTTTCTGGGTACACAAACCTTCCCACCAGCCCCTGGCACTGAGCAGCCCTCAGCAAATGACCACCCAGGTTCACCTGACCTTTCCAGAGGGAGCCAAGACCTCCCTTCCTCTCCTCTCCATGGGGTCATGTCAGTCCCCAGCACATTCCAGAGAATGATGGGACCAACTGTGAGGTCAAGGTGGAGCTGACTGAGCACCTCTCGGTTGTTGTTTTCATTGTAATTGCCAAGCTCCTCAGATTGGCATTTGCCTGCTGGGCACTATAAAAAAGTGACACAATAGAATGAGACCAGACCTGGTGCTGGCTGACATCTGCATGGCCCAGGACTTTGCCAGGCCCATGGTGGGCCGTATCCACCTTTCCCTGGGCCCAGACAAACAGATTCGTTTTGCCACATGCAGGCAGGGACAGCAGAAGAGCAGCTCTCCATGGGTGGCAGCTTGTTTGGGCATCGGGGAGGGGAGAAAACTGAGGCAATGGCTGGGCTGATGCCTCCTGCTGGGACCAGGGTCCAGAGTGGATCATGACCCCAACCAAGGGCTGCCTACATGCTCTCCTTTGGTCTACAGGCTACAAGGAAGAACTATTGCTCCTTGTCCCCACAGTCCTGTGTCTTTCTTACCGAAAACCCCTGAGGTCCCTGCCCACCTGGGGAACAGGCATCCCCAACTCCTATAGGGTGGGCAGCAGGGAGCACGGTCTGAGGAAGAAGCATCAAGGGTATCAGTAGCCACAAACCCCTTCGGGCACCCACCATGCCCCAAGAGCACAAAGGTTCAGAGAATTGTGGCTTTGAGCAGGGTGTGCACACCAAGCCTCCTGCCTCTTAGTCCGGGCCCAGTAGACCCCTCCTGGTATAATCGACCTCTTCTGACCACCCCGTTTGAACTTCGGACCTGAAGGTCAGCCAGGTCTTAACAAGGTAAAGGTGATGCCCAATGGACCAGCGCCAGGAAGAGGCAGGAAAGGGGGTTCCACGTGAGACAAGAGCTCAGAGAGCTCCCCCACTGCTGCCTCCACAGGTCTGATGAGGTCAGTGCCAAAGACTCCGGCAGGACTCTGGGGCAGGTGGTGACCAGGTGTTAATGGGCACGTGAGTCACCACAGGTTCCCGTGAAAAGGGAGATTCTGATTCATGAGGCCTGGCGGAGCCCGTGCATCTGCCTTCCAGAGGAGCTCCCGCCCCGAGCAGGCTGCCACTACTGCCACGAGGGCTGTGCTTTAAGCAGAAGGGGCTGGGGGCCGGGCCAGGTTCACCACGGTCCTCGGAAAAGAGCAAGATGGGACCCGAACAGGCCTTTGGTTGTTTCTTCTCCTCGTCGCACACCCTAATGAGCACCCAGTTTCATGAAGAATCCAACTCTTGCCAGCATCTTTTCTTGCCAAATATTCCTAAACTTTCTTCCACTAAGATCCTCTATAATTCCTTCCTTGTTTATCTCCCTGATTCCTCCTTCCTTCCTTTCTCCTTTCTCTCTGCCTTCTCTAATTTCCAGCCTTCCTTTCCTCCTTCCTCTCTCCCTCCTTTTCTTCCTTCCTTCCTTCCTCTCTGTTCACAAGGTAGCCTCAGACTAGGGCCTGATGGTGGGAGAAGGCAAAAAGGCTTGAAATTTGGAACTGTGCTTTCCTTCCCATCAGAGCTGAGGATGGAATCCCAAGATTGGGAGAAGGAGGACAAAGCAGAGAAGGGAATCCAGGAATGTGATTCCCCATTCCCACTGCTACAGCTTTCCCCTAGTAGCCAGTGTGAGGGCTCCTGATTGTCGGGGTCCTCCAAGCACAGCATTTGTAGCCAGGTTCTGCAAGCACTTTTTTCTCTCTCCTCAATGGCAGATGGGGGAGGACACAGTAGCCCAGAGACAGTTGACCATTTCCTGGTTGGTAGGAGAGTGCCAGATGGGTCAGGGTGGGGTTCTGGGGGCACCTCTCAGCCCAACAGTGGGGCGCTATAAGGACTGGCAGGGCCAGAAGCAATGGGAAGCTCTTGGGCCAGATGCTTTCCAGAACCCAAGGAGCCCCAAGCTCCAGACACCAGCCAAGCCAGGTGCCACTCTCCAGGGCAGGTGCATGCCAGGAGTCCGCTGGGACCCTCTGTCCAGCCACGGTAGACACAAAGGTCTGGTGGGAGTCACCTCCTCCCAGAGTCTTCATCCTCTCACCCTACTCCTCTCTGCCAGAAAGACAGGGTGCTGGAGTCCACGGCTGTGTTGTGTTTCCTAAACCCTGTTTGTTCAGAGATTAACTGCACCTCTTTCTTAATTGTTTTGCTGCTTCAAGGAGCCAGTGGCCTGCAGCCTCCTACATGCAGCCCCAGGGGAGGGCTGAGTCGGGGCGCCCACTGCTTCCTGGCCGACTGCTTCCTCCCCACCCTCCTGGATGTCCCCTGGCCCACAGGCCTGCAGACCCTCTGTTTAACAGGCCAGATTGGCACCTGTTGCAGACTTCAGGCCTCCGACAGTTGTCTGTCCCTGTTCCCTGCCAGGGGTGGAAGGGTCCACACTCGCTTCTAAGCTCAATACCCAACCCTTCCCAAATGTAGCCTTCCTGGTTCTCTTGTCATGCCCGGCCCCTGACACACAGTGTACGCGAGCGCTGTGTGTGTCTGTGTGTGAATGTGCATGTCAGCATGGGGGTGGGTGACTGTGGGCATGTGTGTATGTGCATTGGGGAGCATACATGTGAGCATGTGTGTAGGCATGCATGTGAGTATGTAGGTGAGCATATGGAAAGAACACGTGTGTGCAGATGTGTGTAAGTAGGTACATGTGAACATATTGTGGGGGGCATATGTGAGTGTGTGAACATTTGTATATGTGAGCACACATGTGTGTAGTTGTGCAACCATACTGAGTACAAGTGTGTGTGTATGTGAGCATTTGTGTATGCGAGCATAGGCAAATGTGGATGTGTATACATAGGTGTAAGCATGCACATGTATGCGCATGCTGAATGTTAGCATGTTGTATGTAATCATTTGAGTGAGCATTTGTGAATGTGAGCATGTATATAAATGAGCACATACGTGAATGTGGGGTGCAAGTGTATGCATATGTGTATGGGAACATATCCAAGAGTGTGAGTAGATGGAGGTGTGAGTGTGTGTGTGCACAAGGTCACATCTGTGAGTATATCGGATGTCTTAGCATGTTGTGGGTGGGTGTATAAATATGTGAACATATGTGTATGTGAACATGCGAGTGTGACCAGGTGCTCTATGAGCACACTGCAAGTGTGTGTGTGCACACATGCATGCGACTCAGTGTTTGCCCATCCTCTCTGCCTCTGGCTCTCTTCCTGACCCCCGGCCACTCAGACTCAGCCAGAGCGGGACCTGGAGGCCTCGCCTCCTTCCAGCCCTCCCAGCCCAGCAGGGTGGCTCTGAGCTCACCCTGCTGCAACCCATTCCCGCCGTTCTGGAAAAGTCTTACACTGCATTGCCTCCCTTGCTCCCATCACAAGGGGTTTCAGACCAAGTTTTCATTCAGCAGCAGAGCCAGCAGCATCCTGCTTGCTCCCCTTGTCTGGGACCCTCCCCCTGGAACCTCCCAAACCACTTCCTCTTCCTGCAGAGGCCCCAACCCTCTGTCCTGAGGTCCTGAGCCTCGTCAGGCCACTGGTGCCCTATGACTGACAGCACATGTCGCCTAGGGATGGGATACGGAGAAAGGAGAGTGGGGAGAGAGAAGTTGGAGACCAGGCTCAGATGGTATCATTAAGAGAGATTAATGCCCTCATTGGGGCATATTAACAAACACCATGTGCTGCCTGCTCTGCACACCCTGGGTGAGCGCAGGCCCAGCGGGACGGGTGCAGTCACGGCTGGGTAATCTCCAAGCCTACGGCACAGCCATTAGCTTCACAAGGCCGACCCTGCCCGGAGACTCTGTGTGCCTGTCACAGCCAAAGAGCGTTGGCAGAATGGGTTCTGAGGCCCCGCAGCCACTCGGCCCCTCCTCCCTCCGCCCAGCCTTTCGCTGCCAAGTTCAGCCAGGAGCTGGGCTCGGTAATGACCCTTACACTTGGATGGCCCTGTGGGACTTCAGAACACTCATTTCCTAATTGCATCTTCACAACTCTGTGAGGAAACCGGGGCTAGCACATTATCATCACCACTTTATAGGTACAGAGACTAAAACACTGCAAAAGTGCTTGCTCAAAGCCATGCAGCTAATTGCCAGTGACACTGGACTGAAGCTGGAGTTGCACAGCTGTGATCAACACTGAGTCGCCTGTCAGCTGGATGTCTCCATTTCCCAGTCCTTGGGACCGCCAGAAGTCAGGCCGTGAAGCACAAATCCTTAAGAAAGACAGAGGCCTTTGACCCCTAATCCTTGTCCCCGCCGGGGTCAGGGTGAGCTAATTCATGCAAAGAGCCTAGCGAAACTCCTGCCGCACTGCAGGTGCCCCACGGAAGTGGGCGCCCCTTTCCCCAGGTGGTGACCGCTACGGAAACATCCCATTATCGGCCCTGAGGAAGGCTGGAGCAGGTGGAAGGCTGAAAAAACTGTTCTCTTTATTTACTTTGTAGTGTGGTGCTACAGTAAGGCACAAAACTGGTATTTGCTGTGACAACCACAATGGCGTTTAAAATTACATAAGGTCTTCTCCCTGTGGTGTGTTTAAGAAGACAAAAACTAGTGTTTTAATAAGATGGCTATCCAAAATAGTTAAAATAAAAGGACTCGGGGAGCTAGCCATGTAAGACTCAAGATATGGGGGAAATGTACCCACAAGGAATACACAATTCCCCACATGGTTCCGGATAAGGGGAGCCTTCGGGCAAACTGATGTTGATATCAAAAGCTTCGCCTTTTGTGCTGATAGGTAGAGATGACAGATTTCTAGTTCAAATGACTCTAGTACACAGGAGTCATGTTTAGCTAACAGCTCAAGGTGTTTGCTTTCCACCTATCTTAATATTTCTACTCCTACATGGAATGAGTTTAATTAGGCTGCATGTGGTGTGCTTTACTCCTTTTCTTCTTCTCAGCCTCCTCCAGAGAATGGGTGACCCATGAGAGGCAGAGCCGAAGAGGGTGGCTCCGTGATATTTTCAGAGACTGACAAGAACTCAGACTAGCTTCCCCACACGGGAGGACCCTGAGGTGGATGGATGGGGGTCCAGGAGCTCAAAGCTAGGCTTTGTGTGCAGAAGCTTTGGGAGATCTCAGAGCACTGTGCTCCACGTGGCAGGATCCGGCAGATTCTTTTTCTTTCTCAAGTTTTTCTGTGTTCGGGATTTTTTTCTATAAGGCACATTTAGTTCTTTTAGCATCTGAAACGAAGTTATCGTTTGTAAAAGGGAGGCGTTCAGGGTCAGGGGTCCCTGAGTGAGGCTGTCGGGGGAGGGGGGGAATTCGGCTGCAAGAACAGCGACCCAAAGCTCAGTCCCACCCATGCCCTTTCTGGATCAGAGACTCAGCCAGCCACTCTGGTGACCCTCTTGGGACAGAGCTGCTGAGCATTTGGGAAAGAGAAAAGGCCTTTCTGAGATCCGTGGACTCAAGGAGCAACCTGCTGATAACTTTTATTCTAAGAAATCAGAAGCCCTACCCACCATCCAAGTGTGACCTCCTGCCTACACTTCCAGCCTCCTCCTGGGTCTCCTCCAGACACTTACACTGGTTGCCTTCCAAAGACTGCCAGTCCTGTGAAATATCTTCTCATATCTGGCTTACGCATTCATACACTGCTTAGGCAGTTTCCTCAACTTAATTGTGCTTCCCTCCCCTATTTTGTCCAGTGGAAAACCAGAAAACTCCTATGCATCCTTCAAAGCCCAGACAAAGAATGGTCTCTTCTCAATAGCTCTCTGTGATCACCACTCCTAGCAATTATATCTTCCTCTATCTGTGCTCCTTTATAGGGTTGCCTGTGGGCCTCAATTATTTAGGCCTGTCATTGTTATTTCCTTCTTGATTTATCTGCCCCACTAAACTATGAGCTTCTCAACACAGTGAATCGTGTCTTGTTTATATTTCTCTCTCCAACACAGAGCCTTTCCCTTTCATTCATTCATCTATCAATCTCTCCAGCCACCATTCCTCAGGACCAATGCAATGCTATATACTATCACATACACACATACACATATGCACACGCACACACACACACTCACGAGAGCAAGGCTTATTAGGAAACCACATGTACTTCACATGGCCTGGAACCAAGGGCCTTGACAGCCTGTACTTCACAAGCCACAGGCAACCTTGACCTTAGGAAATCTTGCCTTTTAACCCAGGGTCATAGAAGGTGGTGAAGTTCTGGGTGAAGCTCCTCCCATACCAGGGTAACTACTTACTTCATGAAATAAATCATTGCCCCTCAACCCCACCCCACTCCACCCTGCTTTCGCATCTAGGGACCTGGGGAAGTAACCAACTCCAGATTGGAAACCACGAGAAGAATCAAACCCCAGGGGTCTTGTTCCCAACAGGACCAACTTACCAGGGCCTGCTGCTGCCCCTCTTTTGGCGTTCTCCAAAGACAACATTCACTGTGCTGTTGCACAGTCCATGAGGGTGCTGGGGAGACACCTAAGGAGTCTTTGATATTGACATTTCTCAAGAGATCAGGGTGTATAAGGTAATTGACCATCCTACACCCTGGAGTCTAGAAGCACTCAGCTCCCAGGAGGGCTTAGATCCTGTGTCTCCTTCTTACCACTCCCCCCAGGGGGCTTCATTCCACTGCCCCAGTGGCTGTCCCTCTTTTCTCCAGCCCCGGGGCAAAAGGGCAGCCCAGGGTTTAACTGACTGGAAGCCTTTCCCTTGAAGCGGCACCATCCTCCAGGTTGGGTCTTCTCCACAGCCCCTGGGGACCTCAGTGCCTAGGAGCTGTCAATGCCTTCCACTCACTTACCTTCGTTAATTGCAGAATACACAGATTACCGGGTAGCACTTTCCAATGCTGAGCCTTTTCCTGGCTCCTTTGCCGCTCGGCAGCTTGCAGACAGCTGTGTGAAGCAGCAAGGAGCTTTGTCATTCAGCGCCAGTGTCACAGAGTCTGGAACCCTGTTTCTGTTTCCCCTCTTTTGTTGTTGTTGTTGCTTTCTTTCTTTTTTTTTTTTTTTTCATTTTCCACCCAAGGACTCCATTTTGCTTATTTCTTCCTGTATTCTCTCTCTCTCCTCTCTCTGTGCTGCATCTTTTAAATTAGGGACACTTTGGATGCCCCCCCCACCAAGATCAAAAAGTGCAACTTCCCACTCTGCCAGGGATCTGCAGCTGGCAGAAGTGATTGAGTCCTCCCTTCCAAATGGGAAGGAGTAGGTGAAGAGATCATCTTGTGCACTGACCCTCCACTCCAGGGCTGGCCAGTCTGAGGGCCTGTGGCCTCTACAAAGGCCCAGGTGGGTGGGCAGCTGCCTGCAGGTAATTGAAGGGAAATGAGGACAGCAGCCAGTATCCCTGCTGGGACAGCAGCAGCCAGCCCCTTCTCCACCTACCAGAGCTCTCAAACAACATTCAGCCACAGAGTGGGTATCTGCAGGGGGGCAGGGATGTCTCAGGACCCTTAACTCTATGAAAGGCCTCAAAAAGCACAGTTTTCACTGTCCTCATGGGGTGGCAGCTGGAAGTGGAGCCTCGCGAGGTAGCAAGGGTCCACTCACCTGCCGTATGCAAGCATCCCCGGGGCTACAAAGAGGGTGGGCTGCCGCCCCCGCCCTCCAGAAGGTGAGCTCTCTGCTCTCTGTCTGGTCCCTTGGGGATCACGCTTTTTGCCCTGCCCACACTCGGGGTGTTATGAGCTCTTTCAGTGGCCAAGGGTAACCCATGTTCTATAAATGCAGAAATTCCACTAAGTGTCCCAAGTCCTTCTCTGCAATGATTCTCTGAATCATTTGTGCCTACTCCTATTATAGGCAATTGTGTGCCTAGCACCCTACACACACACACACACACACACGTACACATATGCATATGTGCGTATATAGGCACATACATACAAGACCAACTTCTAAGAAAAAGGAGCAACTACTTTTCTTACATCCTGAGCATGTAGGGTTGGTCCCACCAAGCAATTTTCCACCCCGCCTTCGTGTCCTTGCTGAGAGGGTTAGGGGTATCAGACTCCCCATGCCCAGAGGATGCTGAGAAGGAAGGAGTTGCCTTCCCAAGACCGTCTGGTCCCTGACACTTATAAAAGCCCAGAATGCCTCGCCAGCCACCCCACCCAAACTCCTCAGGTGCCCTGTCCCGCCGTCCTGAAAACCCCATCCATGACTTTTCTGTGTTCTTGAGGCTCAGAAACCCAACTGCATCTATGCTGTTTGTAATTTCCATAATTATTTCCTTTTTTTAACCTGAGCATTTGACAAGTTCCTTTTGGAAATGTCAAACTGTCTTTAGCTACACTGAGAGAAACGAGGTTGGTCTGTGTTTGGCCCGTCTTAAAGAGGAGCAAGCGCACCTGGAGGCCAGCAGGGGCAGGTGGAGGCTGCAGGTGGAGGGGAGGAGGCCCAAGGTGTAGGCAGCTCTCGGCAGGCCCTGGCCTCCCGTGGGTTCTCCTCCGACAACATGTCTCTGCTCACCCTGGCAGGTGAGGTGTCTGCGCCTTGCCACTGGACTCTTACCCTGCCCCCTGCAGGGCCTTCCCTGGTCCAGACTCCTGGCCAGTGCTAGTAACTATCACCTTCCCCACTCACCTCCTGGAACTGAATGTCTTTAATCTCCTGAGAATTCCACTTGCTAAGGCGATAGCAGCTAGAATGTGATTTTCTAACCCACAAAGATATTTTAAAATCTGGTATGGAAGATTTTAATCTGGAAAGCTCGTATGGAAGGAGGGGACTATTTGCTTTGCAGCTCCAGCTCTCCAGGTAATAGCTGCGTATTTTTTAAAGAGTTGTTTTTCTGTTTTGGTTGGTGTTGGGGATCGACTCAGGTCCTCACACATGATAAGCACCCGTCATACTACTAAGTCACACCTCCAGCCGGTATCTGTGCCATGGAAAAGCCCAGGACAGCACTGTGGGTTGAGAGGCTTGAGCTCCACAGCCAGGAGGTTTGGTGGGGGGTGTCTCTGGGTCTGCAGCCCCTTCTTCCCAAGCATTCTGGGGCTCTCAAACTCACTGCTCGAATGGCTTGGGACAGTTACTTTGACCTTACTGGAGCCCAACTTTCTCACCCGTTAGAATTTAGTTTCTTTTCCACATGTTCAGTCTGTGGTAGAAATTTCAGGACAGTCCAGTGAGGGAAAGTCTATGGCCAAAGAGAGCTGAGCCACTAATCCTCACCCCAACCCTGGTAAATCACAGCCATGCTGTCCACTGCCATGTGGGGGCTTCTGCCATGGGGTCCTTCCCTGCTCCTCCTATCAACAAGCACCAGCGTCTGTCCACGGGGTGTGGGTGGGGCGGCCTCAGGGAGCCCGACCCAAGGGCTAGCACACAGCTCTGCTGAGTGGCCCAGTGGGTGAGCGGGCGCTCCCAGGGTACAGGAGGAGGCTCCCCACCCCACAGGCTACAAGTCAGACTCTCCTAGGCCCAGCTCCGGCTCCACACTAGCTGCTCCCTGACCTGACGGTCCCAGCATCCCCCTGGCAGCCTCCCTGCCCTCACTCAGAGGAGAGAGGCCTGCTCATCACCCTGGGTGGGACCCAAGCCCGGAGGGAATTGAAAAAAACAGCCAGCCTAGGTTGCTGTTGTTTGGTTTCTACAAACCGCTGACTGGCTGGGCTGACTTGGAGAGGAATGAGAGGGAAGCTGAGGAACACAGAGCAGGAGAGGCTAGGCTGGGTCTCCCTGGGCAGGGCCCCAGCACTCTCCATCTTGTGAGGGTGGCCAGAAGAGTTATTTTGGGCAAGTGGCTGCTTGGATCCTCTTGGGTCCTGACCTCCTCTCTTGAAAGGGATGGTTGTTACCAGGAGGGGCCCTGGGCTCCAGCCCCTGATCCTCACCCTGGGGCCCCGCCTCTCAGCTCCTGGCCACCTCTAGGCCTAACGCCAGCCCTGAACAATGTCAGGCCCCAAACCGGGGAAGTCAAAGGACTATGTGAAGAGAAGAGCCAGGCAGGGCTGGGGTGTGCACAGCTGTATGGGTGGGGAGGGCGCCAGAGGGTCCAGAATGGAAGGGGATGGGAAGAGAGGAGATCTCTCCTGGAAAGGCTGGAGCAAACAAGGCCCCCTGCCCTTTGTCCCCACCAAAAGTGACCAAGACCCGTAGAGACAAGCCCGAGGATGGGATTCCAGCAAGAGAGGCCCAAGGCGAAGGCAGCAGATGAGCTGAAGCCTAAAAGGGAAGCAGTTGGGGGGGGGGGGGTTCCAGGATGAGTGAGTGGGAGTCAGAGGTTGGATCTTGCCTGCCTCCAGGCCTATGCCCCTCCATGCCCTAGAGGGGCCTTCCACTCCCTTCTCGAGGTGCCTACTGCACACCCACAAGTACCTCTGGGAGACAAGGGGCAGGGGCTGCCCCAGGAAGGGTGGAAAGGGGGCCAGGGCACAGTTAGGTGTTGGCAGAATCAATTAAGAGCCACGCTAATCACCATCATTAAGACTATAAAACCCCACACCTAGGGGCCGCAGGGCTCCCTGTCATGGCCCGGGGCCCCGAGCCGTGGCACAGACCCAGGGGCCCAGCTCCAGTCCCTTTCATCTGAGCATCTCCCGGTCCTGCACAAACAGTAATTAGCGCCCGCCCCCGGGAGCACCTCATTATCCCACAGACACCAAGTGGAGGAGAGGAGGGAGGGGAGGGAGAGAAGGAGGGAAACTGAGGCCAAAGAAACTGCCTAGAGCTTATGGGCTGACTGAGGCAGTCCAGCCCCTCCTGCCTTTCTGTTCCCTCCCGTCGTCCAGGTGGCCACTGGCCTAACGTGCTAAAGGGTCCAAAGACAGCAGCTCTCCCCTCCTGAGAAGACAGGCTGACCAGCAAGCTCCTAAGGACAGTGTGGCCCTCTCCCCATGCACAGTTACAACTTGTGCCCAGTCTCAGGGTGCAGATGTGGTCATGGGGCAGCCCTTCGCGAAGCGTCTTCTCAGGGATCCCAGAGGTCAGGCATCTGCCCTCCACCTCAGAGCACTCTCAGGCACCCCATGTCTGTGCTCTCCTCTCAGGGCCCCTGATGCACCTCTTCCACAGCCCCACAGCCCGTCTCCAGGAGCGGCCATGCCCCACTCCACCTGCTCCCACAGATACGGGAACTCAGCAGCCCCACAGGGACTGAGGTGCAGGGTCAGCCTTCACTGCCCTAGCATGAGCCCTGACCTTGCCTGTCTCGTTTCAGGGTGCCGACTTGCAGAGAGGGAAGATTAAGGGCCGGGAGTTATCTGGTGAGTAAAGACCCTCCAGCACCCCTTCCCCAGCCGGGTCCTCCGCGACAGTCCCAAGAGTCACAGTAACTCAGCTTCGAACACCAGCCCCAGAGGTCGCCTGTGTACTCGATCTCATCCCCACAATTGTCCTACAAGGTTACTAACACCCAGGTCTCCATTTTAAAGAGAATGAAACAGAGGCACAGGCAGACCTGCCCCTTGTCACACAGCTAGTAAGGGACGGAGTCAGAATAGGGGGTGTCTGTCTGACTGAAGAGCACTGGTCACCTCCAAGGCCCACCCCTGGACTCCACTGCGAAGGGGCGGTGGGAGTGGAGGTTCACGAAGGACTCAGGAGAAACGGTCTCAGGGACTGTGGAGCCACATGGCTTGGGTGTGTCGTAGGCATGTGTTCAAATTCCAGCTCTGACACTTTCTGGAGTCCTGGCTTAATCTCTCAGAGCCCCAGTTTCCTCAGCCAGAAAATGGAGTTCATGCCCACACTGCCAGGGTATGGAGAGGCAGGGGCCTGCCAGAGAAGCTTGAAAAGTGTGGGCGCCCCTCCAGCCTCCCAGTCTTGGCTTCTGGAGGTTTTGAGTGGAGGATTCTTCAGAAAAGCCCTGGTGAGAAGGGCAAAGTCTTTCTCCCTAAGAATAAATCCGCAACGACAGAGAACCAGTGATGGCTACCTTGAGACCTAGTCACACAGAATCCTGGTCACCACTTTTGACAGCGTGAACTGTGCACACCTCAGGGGCACTCGGCCACCCACATTACCAGCAGCCTGACCAGAAGCTGTCCTGTCACACCTGCCCTCCACACACCCCGCCACAGAAGAGACGCTGGAATCTCTCATGCTCAGAAGTCTTTCTCTGAACTGGCAGCGTGTGTGAAGACACGCGGATTTACACAAAGTCACACACATCGACACAGAGCCTCTGACGTAGCCTGGGCATTGGCATACTGGTTCTTCCCATATGCCCACCTGCTCTGGTGAGGACCCCAAGCCACACGAACTCACAGCTCCAGCATACCCTGCTCTGTTCACTGAGCGCACATGCACGCGCGCACACACACACACATACACACACACACACACACACACACACACACACACACATTCTAATCTGCAATGGGAAAGATGAACAGTCAGGAATTCCCCTGGCTGTTGGCAGGCTGGAGGCCCCCGTGGCCGGAAGTGCACCATGAAGAACACTTCCAACAGCGCCAAACAGCCAGTCGCTCTTTTGTTTAATGATCAGGAGAAGAAAGGAGGGGAATGGCCATAAAGTACCAATGCTCCCTCCCACCAGCGAGCTCCTGCAAACACTCCTTCCCCACCCACCCCAGAAAGATTCTTGGCTCCAGCCTGACTCTCCTCCTTGGAAAGAGAGATGGAGAAAGGGCAGGGGAATGGGAAGGGGCAACAAGCTCTTGGAAAGAGGCCCAGCTTGGAAGACCCAAGCCAGGCCAGCAAAGCCCTGGGTCCCCACACAGACTTGGGGAAGGAAGAGGGATATCTCCACCCCACTCCCCCACCCTGAAATAAAGTCCAGCACTGCAGAGGCAGAGTGAAGGGGAGGGAGGTGGGCCTTCTCCCAGTGCCCCAAGCACCCAGCTCCTACAGCGCCTATGATCAAACCTTTGAACCCAGTCCCACCCGCCCCCATAACCACTTCCAGATCCTCCAGACCCAGCCAAGAAACTGGCTTCTCTGGGGATTGAGTTCACAAGGAAATGCTGAAAAAATAAATAAAAATCCACTGCCAAACACATTCACAAGGGAAGATGGGTTGCTCTTGAGGCAGGAAATCCATCAGGATAGACTAAAGCAAAAAAACAGGACAATACCAACACCCACTGGCCCAGAGAGGCCTGGGAGCTGTGCCAGCACCCCAGACCCTCAGCCAGCACAGAGCATATCCTTTAGGACCACCTCCTTCCCTCCCCCACTCAGCCCCCCAAATACATCTTAAATGAAGATACTGAAGATGAGAGCCTACCACCATGAATACTAAGGGGATCCAGGGAGGCCAGCATGGGCCCTGGAAAGACATGGATGGTTCTCTCTTCTAGGGCAGGTAGGAGCAGCTGCAAGCAGGTAGCAGGGATATGAGCTCACCCATCTCTCTTTTCTCTACCTATAGCTTACCGGCCTCCCTCCCCACCAGCTCAGAGTGGCTTCCACCGCTACCAGTTCTACATCTATCTTCAGGGAGGAAAGGACATCAGCCTTCTTCCCAAAGAAAACAAAACTCGAGGTAAGGCCTCCCCATCCTTCCTGCTACAGCCAGAGTGGATTGTGGAGTGAAACCGAAATCTCATGCATTCACGGGGAAGTCGGGACCTTGGCACCCACCCATGAGCCTTGGAGACGGGGGTCATAGGATGGTTCTTCTGGGGCATGAACTGGAATGAGGCCCTAAAGGAGGTATTGGCTTCAGATGTGGTCTCTTCTCGGAAGTAAGTCCCCTAAACCAAGAAGCACCCCTGAAACTTTGCATGGCATGTGCAGGCAGCTACCCTACAACACTTGGGCCAGTAATTGTGCCTTCTAATTGAGGCTGATCTGGGCAAGAGGGCGCTGGAATGCCAACCTGCCGGTCTGTCTTCATTGGTGGCTAATTGCTTGGTCTGCCCTGCCATCTCTGTGGTGGGGAAAGACTTCCCCAGCCACGCCCCCTCCCCCGGCCCAGAAGCAGCCTTCCTCCACTGGGCAAAAGACCCCTTCCCTGAAGCCTCCTACCAGCTTGGCCTTGGTCCTCCTGCCACCAAGGCTGAGAAGAAGGAGAAGCTGTGGACCTGGTCACTGCAGTCCCACCAGTCCCTCCTGTGTACCATATCCCCCCTCGCTGAGCCTTAGATGTCTCTTCAGAAAAATGAGACATAAAGTAATCTCTGTGCACTCCATACCTGCCCCAATTTTAGGAAGGGGAGGGCGCGGCAAATGCACAATGGCACATTGAGAGTACACTGCACACATCCCCCAGGCAGTGGGGAAGGTGAGTGGGAGGGCGAATGTCAGCAACTGCTCCCTCTCACCCAGTCACTCTGACCAACCTCCACCCACTGGGAAGCCCGAGGCCCCAGAGTGTGGAGCCTAGAAAGGGACTGGCTCAGGGCTGGAGCCCTTCAGATGTGTGCCACCAATCACAGAGGGCTCCAGGCACCCTGCGAGCTGAGTTAATGCCACCTTTCCACCAGTGAACCCTCCCCCAGGTGCCCTCGCTACCCTGCCAACCTGCAAATCTGTTAGAATGGCTGTGCCAAAGACACACTTTTAAATTTGGATACAAGAGAGGAGGAAAGCAGGGTGCGGTGGTGCATGCCTGTGATTCCAGCACTGTGGGAGGCTGAAGCAGGAGGATGGAAAATTTAAGCCCAGCTGGGGCAACTTAGCCACTTGGCAAGCTCCTGTCTCAAAATATTTTTTAAAAGGGATTGGGATATAGCTAAATGCAAAGACCTTGGTTTAATCACCAATGAGAGAGAGAGAGAGAAAGAGAGACAGAGATAGCAAAAGATGCAGAAAGTTCTCCAGCATCCTGGGTACCAGTCTCACCAAAGACACAAGAAGGCGCCTCCCTCTAGTCCAGGCGCTGTGACTCCAGGGGCTCAGGAACTGGCACCTCCACCTGCCCCAGGGGAGTCTCAAGGATCAAGGCAGAGCCTCGTGAGGTCTCCCAAAGCCCACCCTCCAGAAAACACACGCCTCCGCCTGCCCTGCTGGCTCACAGGTGGCGAGGGAGGAAGCTGGAAACCTATCAGGGCTGAAACCCTTATTCATTCCTTTGAATCTTTGCCAAAGCACCCTTCCCATGCCTGTGCACAAATGTATGCACGTGCATGCATGAGTACACACATACACTTATGACCCCCCTTCCGTTCACATAAAAACTCAGACCCTGGACTTAAATCCGAGCACAGTCCCCTGAGCTCCTCTGTGTTTTGTTTGCTGCCAGAAATGAAGGCAGGAAAATCACCCTCCTGGATGAAAGTCCCACCGGAGGAACCAGTCCTGTGCTGTGACCCCTTCCATGTGCCCAGCCTTGTGCTGGGGGCTTTGGAGAGGAATTCTCTGCCCTCAAGGGGCTCACAGTCTACTTTGGAACCAATTAAATAACAATACAACGCAGCTTATAATTAAGCATTTAATTGTGTGGTTCTGACTGTGAGAACACAGAGATCACTGTGTGGACTTGGGGAGAGATCCCTTCCCTTCTCGGGCCCCATCTCTCCAGGATGGCACACCCTCTCCCTGTAGAGTGGGGAAACCTTGCTTCCTCTCTCTAGACAGTGATGTGACTTTGAGACAAATCAGTGTCCTCTAGAAGATGAGGTAACCATTTGCAGATGATCCATAGATCTCTATGGCCCACAGGCTCCGTGGAGGAGGTGGGGGGAGCTGAGCCCTGCTGAGGAAGAAGTCTGAATCCTTGAGGGAAATAGGAAGAAGGTCCAGGCTGGGGAAACTAGAAATGCAAAGGTTTTATATGGTTTTATGTATATGTGATAAAATGGGTAGGAAAGGAGAAAACAGAAGAATGTTTTGAAGGTTCTGGAAGGCTCAGGACTGGCATGCTTGATAGACCACAGGAAGTCATTAGACACAATACACGAAGGTTGCTCTTTAGTGACACCCAACCTCAGTGACCATAGACAGAAGCCACCAGAGGCCCTGCAATGTGAGGTGGTGAGGACCTGGCATGGATGACCCCAGAGTGATTGCAAAAGCAGAAGTGGCAGCGCTTGAGCAATGCCGCTGTGCCGAGGCCTGGCAGGCTCCACGGCACCTGGACAGTGCTCAGAGGCTCATGGAGCCCCAGGCTGGACTGACACTCCGAGGACGCAGGGCCCTGCCAATGAATACAGGCCCCTGGGTGTGGTGAGGGGATGTCACTTGTGTCCCCCAGGGACAGGCGGCAGGGGAAAGGGCAGGCTGTAGGAACCAGGTGGATGGGCATTATGCAGATGGTTAACTAGCCACTTCGCGGGCCATTGTAAGAACACTGTGTCAAGCAGTTTTGAAACTGAAGTGACCTAAATTTGCTGAAAAAACATGGTAGAAAACAAACCTTTGAAGAGTCATGCTCCTGCCCTGTCCTGTCCTGTCCTGTCCAGTCCCCTGCCCTGCCTGGCATTCACGTGTGAATGACAGGTTGAGGGTACAAAGGGAGTTTAAGATTAGTTGATCCCGTCCTGACCTGGTAAACAGGTGACAGAGTGGCCATCTTTAGAGCGACGCCCTTCCCAGGATTTCTCTTTGTTATGTAACTCAGGATGAGTACATGTGGTCAGGAAATGAAGACACTTTAACATTCAACCTCTCTTGTGACCTTGGACAAGCCAGCTCACTTCCCTGGGCCTTGATTTCTACTTTTCCAAGATGAAAGGTTGGACAAGTTGTTCTGCAGCTGAATGACTTGGAACTGCTTTGCTCCCCACTTTCTAGGCCTTTCTCACCTCCAAGCTCTCTGCCACTTAAGTGCAGAGAGCTGACAAGGCTGGTCCCACCAGCGAGCCCGGACATGTGCATGGAGGCCTCCCAGCAGCTTCCTACTGGGCATCCAGGACCGCAGCAAGGCCCAGAGGGAGTTTGAGCTACCCCTCCTCTAGTTCCAGAATTCCTGCCATGCTACGCCACTCTCCTGCCTTTTACGGCCCTTCCAGTCACAGCAGGGCTAGCTGATGCCCTCCACAGTCCCTCAGACAGGGCGTTGGGTGTACACAGCCCGGGGCCAGGCGCTGGCAGGATGGACAGGAGCCACATGCCCCTTCTCTCGAGGGTGCCTGTGTCACTCTGGTGTACCCAGCACTCACAGAGAGCACCAGGGGAGATAGCCAGGCAGCTGCAGCATAACCAGAGCCCCACTAGGGGCTCTGAAGCCAGAAAGCCTGAGCTGTTGCTTCTGACAAGGGCTGCGCAGTGTCACTGATATCGCCCCAGAGGTCATGTTTTGCCTTCCCAGATTCGAGCTATGTTATCTCAGGCCTGAGACATGCTGGATTTCCACTCTGCTTCCCGATGAGCCGCTCTTTTCCAGCTCTGCACTACACAGCACATACGCATGCAAACCCCTAGATCTGGCCTCTCGGCTCATTGTGACTCTCCATGGTTTCCCTGAACGTTTTCCTAGTGGCAGCCTTGCATGTGGCATCTAAATGGACTTCCAGATTCTACAGGAACCAACCAAAGGGGTTCCCCACAAGCCCCTCCCACTCTGCAAAGATGTCGCTTACATCCTGTTTTTACTCATGTGAACCTGGCCATGGCTCTCACCAAACAAATGATTTATCCCTGCTTGACAAGCCAGTGGGACCATTTCTCCACTCCCTCCTGTCACCCCCGGGATGTGTTGCCCACCTTAAGGGCACAGGCCCCAGCCAAGCCTCCCTGATACTCTCTACATTGACCCCCCGCCCAGGGCTGGCCTCACTCAGCCAAGTCTGGCCTTGCTCTCTCCTGTTAGTGTCCCTGTCCCTACATCTCACCTCCAACTTTCTGTTGAACTTCCTCAGGACTCTGCCTGTATCTGCTTTGTGTTACTAAATCAAGTTTCACTCACTCAAATCACCCTCCTTCTACCATAAGACTATAAATTCCTTGAGAGAAGAGCTCACCTCCGTCTTCCTGTCTTTTACCACCTGTCACTGGGCCCAAGCCATCTTGGGCTCTCGGTCAATGAGTGTGTCTGTGTGTTCTACACACCCACATATGCACATTCACAAGCCATTCATACGCAGACATATCCGAATGTTCTCACACCCCCACGTTCACAAACACACATCAGCTTCCTTCAGCACCTGAAGAGGCTGCCACCTCTGTGCGCACATGCCCACAAATGACAGTCTCTACATCACACCCTCCCTGTCCCAACCCTGGGCAGGCAGGGCCACCTCTCCTCAACCTCACCTTGTGCCTTCATGTCAGCATCTCCCAGAGCAAATGAGGAAGCCAAAGCCAAGACAGTGAGTGGCATGAGAGGCCAAAGGTATGCGGTGAACAGCAGATGCATTTTCTTCTGATGCCTGGGGAAGGGCTTTTCCCATGTCCCCAACATCCACCCAGGCCACCACCTTCGTTTCCAGGACAGACAGGGGACAAGTGCGTCCTGTTGCCCTGAGCCACAGTGGTCCATCCTTCCCGTAATTCCCTCTCCCAGTGAAGGCCATGGCTGAGCCCAAAGCTCCAAGAAGCCATTAGCACCTTACCATAGCTTAGCCACCTCACCCCCAAGGTGTCACAAGCCGGCCACATACTCCTCTTCCTGTCCCACTAGATGACAGATGACACACCACAGTTTTCTGCAGAAGCCACTCCAAGGCCACAAGTCAAGGACAGTGCCAGGGTGCTTACAGGGGCCTCTGTTGCCACCTCACAGGGGTAGCCCCAGGGGCCTTTATGTAGAGGGAAAGCCTGCTTGTTGGGAAACCAGTGGAAGTGGCTGGTAAGGGTACCTAGGTTTCTGGGCCAGGTGACCATAAACTGTTCCCTATTACCACAGAGAGGGGTTAGGGATTTAGCTCAGTGATTAGAGTGCTTGCCTAGCAAGCACAAGGCCCTGAGTTCGATCCTCAGAACCAAAAAAAAAAAAAAAATATATATATATATATATATATATATATAGACTGTTACCACAGAGATATGAATTCAGGGGGTCAGAGAAGAGGAACAGGCAGAGACCTGCCATTCAGTGGGGTTTGAGTCTTGTTGTGACATCTGAAGGCCTCTGGGGCTCCCTGGGTGAAGGAGACAGGGAGATTAGGGGCCAAGAGCATGAGGGCAGCAGAGCCCCAGGCAGCCATAGCCACAGGAGGGGAAACACAGGACTGAGGCTGGGAGGAAGTCCACCAGGCCTGGAGGCAGCCCAGGACAGCATGGGATGTGGCGAAGTGTCGTATAAGAAGCCTGAGAAGAAAGTGAGCCCTGCCCTTGAGACCACCCCGCCAGCACACACACACACACAGCCCACTGCAGAACACCCCAACCCACCCCCATGACCTCCCAAGGTGGTTCACCTGGCCCAGCTCCAGAGCCCCCAGGGCCACTGATCACTGCATAGGCTTGTGGCAGGCAGGTCTCTTTTGCCTCCAAAGGCCTCACCCACCTGCTAGGCCTGGTAGGATGGGAGCCTCACAAGCACCCAGGTGGGACCAACCTGGGTAACATGCAGAAAGCCAACCTGACCAGGAGCTGCCTGAAATCTCTGCAGGCCCCAGGCAGACCCCCTGGAGCACCCTGCTTGGTCAAGCCAAACACCAGCCATCCAAAACAATGTCAGATCACATGGAGAAATGGCAGATAATCCCCAAATATGATAACTGGGAGTTAACTGGGCAGCTAAAGCCCCTCCTCCTCTTGGTCCCTTCCCTGGCCCCTTCCCTGCCCCCACCCTCAACAACAGGTGGAGGAAGAAGGCTTGGATGATCCGTTCACTGGACAATTAGGAGCCTCCCTTCCACTCTCCAGTCCCCCAGCTTCTCTTTTTCCTCGCCACCCTGCAACCACCCAGCCTCCCCAGTGTCCAAGTGTCCCCTCCGCCCCAGAGCCTGCAGGATCAGCCACTCAGCAAATATTCTCCAGGAGTAATTGGATGTGATGGAATGAGGGCTTTTCAGCTCTCGAATGAAAGTCTCTGGATATCATTTAATGGCACAAAAAAATAAAAGGCTCAGGCCTCCCGCCTACCACTGCCGGGACATCATTAATCTCCGCAGAAAGGCATCAGCGCTTCTATCACAACAGCTGGCCAGGGCGAGCCAGACAAATTACAGACCTGAGCCAGGCTCTCTGTGGGGCAGTTATTAGGTTGGAGTGGAATTCTTGCTGTTCCCTGACAAGACACCATTCCCTGACAAGAGGTGGTGCCCTGCCAAGCTGGAGGGTAGACCAAGGCCGAGGCCAGAGAAAAGGGCAGCTGCATTGCTCAGATGCAGGTCACCCCCCCAGGGGAACAGGGCAGCTCAGAGCCAAGTTCCTAGGCCCCCGCAGCACCTGTCCAGGGCAGGGTCCAACCTCCGGGACTCAGTTACCTGCCCTGCCTTAGCCTCCTGACCCCCACATCCCAGTCTACTGAGGACCGAATGATAAGTCTGGTGGAAAACATCCCTTGCCCATACAAGGGTCAGGAAGTACTGTCTTGGGCTGGCTAAGAGTGGGCCTGCTCAGAGACCGTGGACATCTGCCAGGGCCCGATGGCAAAGCTGCCCGCTGCTGGCCAAGGCCTCCCTTCGAAGGGTAAATTTGTCATTTGTTCACTATTAATTGTCTCATGTTAGAAACCCAGGGAGAAAGCGAGGTGTGATGGTGTGGTGGTACATACCTGTAATCCCAGCAGTCTGGAGGCTAAAACAGGAGGATAGCGGCAGGTTCAAGGCCAGACTGGACTACGCAGTGAATCTCAAAACAGAAAGAAAGAGAGAGAGAGAAGAAAAAAAAGAGAAAGAGAGAGAGAAAAGAAAGAAAGAGACAGAAAGAAAGAAAGAGGGAGAAGAGAGGAGAGAAGACAGAAAGAAAAGAAAAGAAAAGAAAAGAAAAGAAAAGAAAAGAAAAGAAAAGAAAAAAAAAAAAAGAAAAGAGAACTAATGGACGACAGAAGTGAGCCTGGATAAAGCAACAGCCTGCCCCACACCTGGCAGAGGCCACAGCAGGCAGCCGTGATGCTAGACAGAAGGCCCTGTTCCAGGCTCTGAGGCTCAGAGCACATTCTAGCCCAGCAGATGTCCACCCCTCCCCCAGGTGCTGCAAGGCGTCAGGGACCAGGGTCAGTGGAACACCCTTTCTCAGTGTCTTGGAGGCTCAATGGGGCTGATCAGGAGCACATAACAAGCCACCCCCAAAGCATGCAAAGCCAGCCCCACAGATTCAGGACCTGGGGGTGGAGAAAGTCACTACCGAGACCTGGCCCAGGGCCAGGCGCAACACTTTCAGCTGTGCAGTCTCTGGGACTAAACCCCAGAGAATGAGCCCCTCCCTCTCAATCACTGAAGACAGGGGCGTCCCCTATGTCCAGCAGGTCAGGCACAAGTGGTAGCTCAGAACCTTCCAGCTTTAGGTAAGATGTCCTAACTCGCCCCTTGACCTCCTGCTGCTCCAGCATCTCTAACATCCGCAGCTCCTGGCTAACATCAGCAGTGACCTGCAAGTGAGGGGATGGCCTCTAGGCAGGGCTGCTGTGGCTGTCTCTGCAGGACGGGACCATCCCCTGGGGCTGTGCAAGGACAGACCCACACATCCTATGTGACAGCCCTGCCCCGAGAAGCCTAGGCCCCGTGTTGTCATCTCTGAGCAGCTCTGGGGACAGACACCAGACACTCGCTGCCCTGTCCTGCCCCAGGAAGAGCCTGGCCTGACGCCTAGGGCAGTGCCCCCAGCAGATGCAGCCCTGCCCTCTTCCTGCACGGCAGCAGCCTCCTGGCACTCGGGGAAAGAGCTTTGCCATACAGGAAGGGGCTTTCCTCTGAGTGGTGACCACGGAAGCCACAGCTCCCATCTCTCCCCACGCACCCCTGCAGGCCTGACTCACCCCTCTCCCTTCTAGAACTTGCTCGGGGTCAGTTCCTCTCGCTCTCTGCTGCAGGAAATTGGGGGTTGGTGAAGAGTCCTGGCGAGCCAGGGGAAGCGGCCAGCACAGGGCCTGGGTGTGGGGAGCAGCTGCCAGAAGAGCCCGAGAACCACAGGGTTGTAGAAGTGGGACTGGGAAGGAGCCTGAGGCCCTAGGGACACTGAGCTCGTGCAGGAGGCGGCTTCTGAGCCCAGGAAGGCCAGCTTTGCTGAGAGAGGGGAGTGAGGGGATTTCTGTCACCAGCTTGCCCTGATCTCGTGATGGGTTTCAATTCCTTCCTTACCACCCAGGTTTCCTTCCTGCCCTATTGAGTGGGGAAGCCCCCTCTGTCCCCTCGTGCCTGCCACCCGCCAATTCACCCATGGGCCCCTTCCCTGGCATGCACACGCACACACACCACATACACATATGCATGCATGCTCACCTGCTAGTGTGCACACTCATGCATGCACACACAAGCGTATGCTGGTGTGTACACATGTGCATGCACATCTGCACAGATTTTCCCAGGGTCCTGATACCAGAATTTCTTCCTGGCCAGCCCAGCCCCAAAGGTGCAGAGGCTGCACCTAAGCACAGTGCCTCTAAAAGGACACCAGAGTGACACAAATTCACACAGTGGAAATGCTCAGTGCAGTCAGTACCTGTCCAACAGGCCGGCTCTTGGCACCTTGGCCACCTTTCCCCAAGACGCTCCTGCAGGCCCTCACTCTCCAGCCCTCAAGGTGGGCTCAGCATCCTGGTGCTGAGGCAGACAGGATGGAGGGAAGCTGGAAATCTTTATTTGGTGCCAGTCCATGGCCTGGCAGCAACCAAGCCACACAGGATGAGGTGAGCGGTCATTCCACATCACTCAAATCACCATCTCCTGTCAGACCAGGCATTAGATTCTCGTGGGAGTAGGAATCCTACTGCAAACTGCACATGAGCACGCAAGGGATCCTTCAAATCGCCCCATAGCCATCCCCCGCCCACCCCAACATTTGTGGAAACATCTTCTGGGAAACTGGTTCCTGGTGCCAAAAAGTTTGGGGTCCACTGCCCTCGGAAACCTCCTACCCTGTACCCCATCCTGGACCCAGCCTCTCATCTGTAAGCCAAGGAGACTCCCAGTCCTCTGCAGTAGGAATGCTGTGAGAATTGAGTGAATTATTATTCATGGTGCACGTGGCACACAGGAGCATTACAGAGGAGTGTTGTTGCTGGCGTTATTTTTTGCATCAGTATTATTATTATTAATTATTGGATCTGGGAGTGGGATTAAAAATTGTCCTGTCCTTAAAACATGTTTGAAGCACCAGTGGCCCTGGAAGGGGGGAGAAATGGAGAGAAACACACAGTTGCGTGCCCTTGCTGTCTCTGGTGTTATGAAGAGGGTGGTGGACACAGACAGAGCCAACAGGTGGGGAATGGGAGGTCTGACCCTCAGGTAGTGCTGAAGAGGAGTTGCAGGCAGCCGACCTCTCCTCTTTCTTCCATCTAGGTATCAGAGACGACTGGTCTCACACCCCACGGCACCCTGGCCACTGCCTGGCTGTGCTCCAGGAAAGGCCACCCCTCCCAGGGCAGGTGGCAGATTTCACCCCCAAAACAAAAAGAGAATTCCAAAAGGACAAAAACTACAGGAAGCATTTTAATTCCAGTTCTATTTAAATTCTGGATAAACAATGAAAAATAATTTAGTATAAGTATGCTCTGTGCAATAGATGGACATACACAACAAATTATTTGCTGTTTATCTGAGATCCAAACTTATCTGCGCTTCCTGGGTTTTCCTGGCAACCATCCACCCAGGGTGCCTGAGGCTCAGGGTTTGGGAAACAAGAGTGTGGGAATTTGCCTCTGACCACTTCCCTCAGCCTCTCGCCAGTACCTGGGGCTGTCCTCTCCTTACCCGGCCACGAGGCCTGTTCACACTCGCCCCAGAAGACGTGTCCCCATTGTGCTGTCCCCTGAGGAGGGGCCCCTCCAACCTGGGTACCACCTGGGCTTCTCCAGGTCCCAGCCTGGGCATGTGCCTCCCACACTTACTCCACCTCCAGGATCCAAGCACTGCCCATCTACCTCCACCACGGGGAAAGAGCCCTGCTCAGGGGATGGCTGGCATTTGGGGAGAAGATCATAAGAGCTGCACAGGCACTTCTGCCAGGCTCAGCTCCAGCAGCTGTAGTGACCAGGTGTGGTGAGAAGCAGCATTAAAGCTCCCAGCGTGGGTCAGGAGACCTTTGGGAAGAGAGGGAGGGTGGGAGCAGTGAACTGCCCACTCTATCAGCATTTCGTTTCTGCATAGGGTGAGAAGGCTGCAGCATGTTAAATACAGGGCCGGGGGAAGGAGGCACCAGGTGTCTTTGACTCAGGCTGGGCTTAGTCCCCGTGGTCCTGCAAGTAGGTGACTAACTGTGACGCCGCTTCCTGGGGCCTCTGCTAGCACACAAGGGCCAGAAGCCTCCACAGGCACTATGTCCCCACAGCCAGAGGGGGCCAAGGTTGTCACCTGTTCCCTGCAAGTCCCCACAGCTGGCCTCTCCCCATCAAGCCCCTGCCAGTTCTCAGGTCTGTGCTTCTCTCTCACTGCTTCCCTGTGATCTGTCTGTCCTTCCAGGCTCTTGGGAAATGGACAAATTCCTATATCGATTCCACATGACTGAGCCCATAGCAAGCACCCAGTTCATGACACAGAACTACCAGGACTCAGCAACGTTCCAAGCTTCCGGGGAAGGTGGCACCTAGGCCAACCCAAACAAAGATGACTGCCTGCCGAGTCGCAGGCTTCACCTTCCAGGAGTGTGTCCACTGAGGTCTGGGGACAGGACCCTCTTTGGGTATAGACCCCTTCTTATCCAAACTTTTAAAAATAAAATAAAATAAAAAGTCATCCAGTGCTTGTTGTTTTGTTGTTTTTCTTTGGAAAATCAACAAAATCAACAGTGCATGGTCAAGTATGGCTGTCAACCAGGTACTCTGGGAGGCCGAGGCAAGAGGACTGCACTTTCAAGCCCCACCTGGGTATCTTAGTGAGACCTTGTCTCAAAATGAAATTAAAACAAAATAAAATAAAAAGGTTAGGAAGGTAGCTCAGTGCAAAGACCCTGGTTTCAATCTGTAGTAATGAAAAACAAAAAAGAAAGGAGAGGGAGAGAGAGAATAAGGAAAGAAGGAAGTAAGGAAGAAAGGAAGGAGAAAGAAAGAAGGAAAGAAAGAAAAAGAAAGAAAGAGAGAGAGAGAAAGAGAGAAAGAAAAGGACAGAAAAAGAAAAGAAAAGAAAATCAACAAGGAGAAATCAGCCAACATCCTAGCCTAGAGCTTGGGGCTTTCCTGTAATTGAAAGTGGGTGGGGCTGGGGATGGATGGAGGTGGGGAACTCTAGCCCTGAATTGAGCCCTCAAGCAAATTGGTCATCCTCTCTGAAGCTCCACCTCCTCAGCAGTGACACTGAGGTGGAGAGAAGCTGTAGGGCACACTGCTTTATCTCCACAGACCGTTCCAATTCCAACAATAAACAGCATTCACTGCAGGAACATGGTGGACACCTGTTCTGTGCTAGGCCTAGGAATGCGAGGTAGACGGGTGAGCGTGGTGATGGTCTCGCGGAGGCTCCCCTGGGGAGGCATCAGACAGCCACAGGCAATGATAGTAATCTGTGATCGGTGCTATGAGAATGGAAAGGGGCCTCTCAGAAGTGACATTTAACTTCAGGGCTGGAAGGTGGGGCGGGATTAACTTGGCGCATGCAGACCAGGGCAGAGAACACTCCTAAACTCCTCCAAGCTGCTGCAGCTGGCAGGGCCATGCATGGCATCTTCCAGGAAATGAAAGGCTAGTTGTGTAGCTGAAATGAAATATGAAAGGAAGAGAAAGACTGGATGGGTGGGTGAAGGCCAGTCCATGCCAGGCCTTGTGCCATGCTAAAGTTTTGTGTTCTACCTTACAATCAATGAGAGACTAGATGATAGATTGGAGGGCAACAGGTGACATCATCAGGTGTATGCTTCGGAAAGCTTTGAGGAAACTCCTTGAAGAGGATTTCAGCTTCTGCATCCCTTGGACTGAGCTGTAGGCCTCTTGACTTTCTGGCCCAAGGACCCCCCGGAGATCCCTCTGCTAGCTTCCCACACAGCCTAAATCACAGCCCCTCAACTCACCCTTCAGCAAGCCCTCTGCTCAGCTTCCCTCCAAGAGTTAATAAGCCCCTCTCACGTCGGTGACTCATGGGTGCAGAGTGCTTTGAGGTCTCCAGATAAAAGGAGCAGGCTGAGCTAGGCGAGGGGTTATTACCTTCTTAGAGGCATGTGCCATTTTAGCTGTAAGGCAGAGGACCCTGGTTGGCCCTCAGCCCAGCTGAGCACACTGTTAACTACTTGGACAGTTCTCAAGGTGGGATCTGAAGAAGGCAGTAGGGTAGGAGATTGAGTTGGTGACTAGAGAGAACCAGATGATGCCTCCTCCTTCCTGTTGATAGATTGTCCATGCTTGGGGGTGGGCAGCAGAGAGCAGATTCCTGTGCTTTAGAAGGGCATCTGATGCCAGCCCAGGGCAAAAAGAAATCCCTCCCTAATCCCTTCTACCCCACCAGGCGAGACTGCAAACAAAGCTAAAATAAGGAGCAAAAGAAAGCGCCCATTTGCAGCGTCATGGAAGGCAGCCTCTGAAAGGTCTCTGAGTCCCATACTCCTTGGGACTTTCTCCCTGCACCCCCCCACCCCACTCCACCAGGCACAGGAGTATAATTGGCAGCTCCGGTTGGTGCCCAGGGCCAGGATAAATAGAAGGTCAGCTTGCTAAAGCAGCCCCAAATCGAGACACATCCTCCCCTCTTATGTTTTTAATTCCTTGTGGCTAGCCTGTTTATTTTGGGTAAGGGAAAAAAAGTCGGATGTTTATCCTTCGAGGAAATTATCGGCTTGCTTTCCTTTCTTCCCCCCCACCCCGTACATTGCTCTGGTGTTCTGAGATTTGGGGTCAAGTGGCAGGAGAGACCCCCTACACTCCTGGCCCCAAAATGTGGAAAAAGAACACAATTGGCCCAGATTCTAGGCTGAAGCCAGCCCTACAAGGAACAAGGAAGCACAGAGAAACCCAGGGGCAGACAGGGAGAGCTGGAGGCCACAGGGCACTGGGAGACCCACCCCATCAAGTCTTGTGCCTGCAGGGCTCTTTGAGCCTCTCGCCCCTTTTCTTTTCACTACTTCCTCCAGGTGGAAACAAGATGGACATGCAAATTGCTTGAGGTCTCTAATGAAGCAGCCAAGAAAGCTGTAAGAGAGCAGTGGTGAGCAGGGATAAAGAGGACTAACACTATCATCATCACTGTCAGATGCCATTTACCAAGCACCTTCTGCCTACAGGCACCTTGCCAAATGCTTTGCATGTGGTGTCTCATTTAATGCACTCTCACCCCACTTCACGGGCCTCCTTGGGCCTTCAACACATTCTCTCATTCAATTGTCCCAACCACCTAATAATGTAGGTGGTGATATTCTGTTTTCTAGATGAGGAACCAGATTCCCTTACGTTAGGGGCCTACTGCCTCGTTCCTAAATAGCAGTAGTGGAATCTGGTGTTAAGCCTCTTACCATACCATTTAGAGGTAAATAGCCCTTTATTCTTACTCTCTGGTAATATAAAATAAAGATTTATCCATTTAAGAGCAGGAACGGGCCAAAGAGGGAAGGCTGGAAGTTGCAGAAGAGTTTGAAGCTTTAGCCATCTGGACCAGGTACGATTGTGGGGAGGCGCAGGGCTCCCGAACACTCAAGGCAACAGGGGTTCGAGCCGAGCAACCACGGGATAGGAAGAAAGCCTCGTGTGTATATTAGGTGGTATTTCTTATCAAACGGGCTTAAATTCATATAGAATTTCTACTACTGAACAGCGCAGTGACCTTGGACAACTTACTTAACTGTTTCAGACCTATGATTCAAGTACAAAAAACAACATAATCAAAAATGGAAATAAATGCCTTCCACCCAAGGCAGGTTACAATGGTTAAATGAGATAGCAAGGCAGCCTCCAAGCACAATGCCCGACATGTAGACTATTCAGTAAAGGTGTGAATTCTCCTCCTTCCCTCCTCCCCCCCTCACTGTTCTCCCCAGCTCAGAGCATGTGTGAGGCTCTGGGTAAAGAACCACCTCTCCCAGATGAACCTCAGCAGCCCCAGGGAAAAGACCAACCACCAAGGGAGCCTCAGATCCAGCCTGGCATCCCCCTCCCAAGCTGAGCAAAACACTGGAGGCTTGGATAAGGAAAGACACCCAGTTCCTTAGCAACTAGCACGTATTTCCCTGTAAAGACAAAGACCCTTCACTCAGAACGCTCCCTCCCCCCAGCCTCTCCAGGTGTCTCATCGACTTTACAAGAGTGGGGCTGGGGGCTGCCCACCCCAGAACTTCTGGGGACCTCTCGGTCTATCCTCTTGACCATCCTGAGAGAGCCTGCAGTGGTCCCAGGACATCTCCCATCAGACGCTAATTAGCTGTCCTCTCTACCCCCAAGAGCTGCTGAGAGATGGAGACACTTGTGTACACACACACACACACACACACACACACACACACACCCCACATGCCCGTATTTCCTGTCTGAGACTCTTGATCCGTTTTAGAGACCAGGAAACTAAGGTGAGAGAGAAGAATGATTCCCTAAGGGTTTCTGTCTGCCTCTTCCTCAGTATCTGGATGGAGAAACAGGAGCTAAAGAGGATGATTCAGGGAGGGAGGGAAAGAGGACAGTGTCCCTGGGTACCATCGAGGTCAAAAGACAGGAAGGGGAAAAGGCTGCAGACCCCGGTGCCAGGACAGTGTGCTCAGCCCTGAGTGTCACAGGGTGACCACCACGCACGTCACCCTGTTAAACACAGAACGAACGTCTTAAGGGAAAAGAATGAAATGATTCCAAAGAAAAGAAAAGAAGAGAAAGAGAAGGAAACAGAAAAGGACATGGCCACCGGTGCAGCTAGCAAAGTGCTGATGGGAGGTTGGGATCTGATTCCGATACCGCACTGCCGTTCACCTCCCCGTGAGTCTGGGTTGGTCGACCGCACTGTCTGGGCCTCATTTCCCCATCTATGAAATAGCTTGGGACGGGTGTTCTCTGAGGCCCCCCCAGCTGAACGTTTTGTGACTCCATATGGACATTTCGGGTCAATGATAGAGAAAGCCACTGCTGCTGTCCCTTTGGTTGGAAGTGAGTAGAAGCCACCAGAACAGGCAGAAACAGCACTGACAGCCATCAAGTGTGTTTGGCTGCAGAAGCCAGAAAACCCTGGTGGGAGACCCAGGTTAACGATGAGTTTGCAGATGTGGGCAGCTGGAGACTCCAGGATTGCCCAGAAGCAGCGGGCGGCCCGTCCACCCCAGAGCCAGGCCAGAGGAAACCCATGCGAGACCTTCAGCACCTAGTGCAAGGGGCCAGGGACCAAGGGCAGGACACAGAAGCAAGACTGGTGTCCACCCCACTGGCGCAGATCAGCAGGACCAGGGCGAGACCATTAAAGAAAAGGGCTGAGCTTGTCAGGAAGGTGGGCTGGCAAGGCCCCTGGGTGTTCACTTCTGTTTCCAGTCTCATGAAGCAAGAGAAGAGCAGGCTTGAGTGCATTTCCCCTTAGGCCTGGGTGGCAGCCTAGGAGTCCATATGCCCCCCGCACCCTGCCACTGTCACACTCACAACAGAGACAGAAAAGGCAGGCGCCTACATTCAGAACACCGCGAGGAAACCGATACTGTATGCACAGGCTGTGGCAGGGAAGCCACCTTCAACAGGGTGGACAGGCAGGCTCAGCCGCGTGCTGCATGCTTTGTGCTGGGCACTGAAGGGACCACAGAAGAAACCTAGCCAGCTCTGCCCCAGAAGCTCTTCCTGCATGGTGGGAGAGAAGATGGGCGGTCACAAAGACAACCCTGCGTGTAACTTAGAGGCTAAGCCCCAGGACAGGGCAGCAGGAAGCAGGCTAACAAGGGGGTGGGGTGGGGGGGACAGGGCAGTCTGTGCGGAGAGAGGGGACTGGAGAACAGAGGCTGGAAACCAAGGCACACGGGTGCTTCCGCAGGTACACAGACCCACACCTGCTGTTCACCAACCTGCCCTGGAGCCTGAACCCAGACAGCACTTACTGGGTTCAGTCACTGGTCAGCATTGTCCAAGGCTCACATGTTTTCCCTGCCTCCTACAAGCCACGCCCTGCCCATCCACACATATACAAGTGTGCCTGCACCCATTTACATATACCTCTACTGCATGCAACCTGTGCGTACATACTGTAAATACAGCAGCCCACACACAATCACATGACGTACGTACCCACTAGACACTCCAGGGTATCGACTCTGCCAAGCTCTTCCTAGACATCCATGCATGCTGTGTGTGTGTGTGTGTGTGTGTGTACATTGTTCAGCTCCAGCAAATGTGCACATGGGATTTGCATGTACGTGCAATCTCCACCCATGCATGCCTACTTTGTCCACAACGTGAATACACACCAGCCTGCCATGGACAGAGACAGCTCCATCCCAAGCAGACTGAGGACCAGACATGACCTAACCACAACTCTCACTTCACAGGCTCTTGAAGCTGCAAGTGGACTTTTTGGTGGCTGCAAGGGAGGTTTCCTCTGTGTGTGTGTGTGTGTGTGTGTGTGTGTGTGTGTGTGTATGTGTGTGTGGTTGGGGGGCAGATTGGGAGGGGTAAGGGAAAGTTCTTGCAGAAGAGGGGAGCCAGGCCTTCCCCTGAAGTGTACAAGGAAGGCACCCAGACACATGCCTGTCCTCCCAGCGGCCCTGCCTCTGGCCCCTTGCCCATACACTGCCTCGCCAGCAAAAGGAGAAGCCACAAGTGGCTAGTCTGAGTTGCTAAATTGGCCCTTGGCAGAGAAGGGGAAACGCGTCAGTTCCCTGGGGAAGTGGCTGAGCCCAGGGTGGCCACAGGCCCCTGGGCTTCTACTCCGATGGAACAAAAGTTGCTCAAATAGATCTGACGCTTTGTTTTCAAGCCAGAAATACCCTGTGGCAACAGCCGGAAGTGTGACCGCGGGAGGGAAGTAGGGTAGGAGGGGAGGATTTCTTTCGAGTTTCCATTGCACTGACTTTTTCTTTCGTTTGGGGTCTGGAAGAAGCTTTCCCACCTCTCCAAGAGAGTTTGGGCAAGAGGGGAGTGCAGCTCTGAGACTGGGGCTGGGGGACACGCAGCACAAACACCCTGACTTACTGGCCCCTCCCTAAGGAGGCCCTTGAAAATGACCACGTCCTCACACACTGTAGAATTTTTGTCTCGGGCCACCTGGTGGCAGAGCAGGAAGTGGACCCAAAGGAAGAGGGGCTGATGCCAGGGGAAAGGGGTCAAATGTCATTGACTTTGCCTTCAGAATCTTGTGTACTTCGATGAATTCTTTTTATAAAGATCATGTTTTCATAGAAATTTCACAGCATCCAGTAAACTAGGCCATATCTCAATTAAAATTCAGACCCTGCCATTTGTATTCAGTGTTTTAATGAGATAGTGAACTCTGGGAGGCTGAGGCCAAAGGATGGAAAGTTCAAGCCCCACCTGGGCAATTTAGAGATTTAACAAGACTCTGTCTCAAAATAAAAATAAAATAAAACAAAATAATTAAATTCAAAAGGGCCGGGAATGTAGCTCAGTGTGAAGGTCCAGGTTCAATCCCTGATATTACAAAATAAACAAACAAGCCGGTTACACAAATGCTACCTCCAGTGCAAGGATGGAGGAGAGAAACTGCTGCTACAGGTAGGATCTCAACACACACACCCTGCCACCCTCTATGCCCTTGTCCTAATTTACTTTCCCTCATATCCCTTATCACCACCTCACATGTATTGGTTATTTTCTGTCTCCACCCTGAACACTCATCAGACCTGAGTTTCCCCACAGCAAGGACTTGGACTGCTTTTTTCAATGCCTTATCCCCAATGTGTGACTGGCCAATATGTGCACAATCAATAATAGCCAAATGTTGAAAAGTGGGAGGAGCGGAGGTGAGCCAGCACTTCTATTGCCCTGCGGGGACTTGTTAATTTCAGAAGGGCTGAGGTCTGGGGCAGAGGGTGCATTGGGGCAGGGAAGGGAGAGGCAGGGGGTACAATGGGAACATAAAGCCAAATCGGAAGTAACTTCTGCACCTGTGGAGCAAGTCGGGGGACAGCATCTATCAATGTGGGAGACAGACATTTATCAAAGGATTATACAAATAAACATAAAAATGTAAGCGGGTAGGAGTGTGGCAGCCCTGGGAAGGATCTGGGCTCACTTCCTGCCAGGAGTACCAGCAGGAAGGGTCTGGGTAGCAGTGGCTGAACTGAGAGCGCTGAGGGTGTAATGCTGTAAAGACCCAGCCCCTGCCCTCCTAGAGGTGGGGTCCAGGAGAAAGCAGAACCAGGCAATCTGCCCTGCAGGGTGTGCCCCAGCTTGCCGCCCCCAGCAGGCTGAGAGGCACAGCCAGGGCCTGTGAACCCAGGCTGCAGTTCAGAGGCGGCCCTGCGCCTTGCCTCTGTCCCTGGGTGCTATTTACCAGCTCTTAACGATGGCAGGGTAATCACCCTAATGAAAAACTCCCTCAGGGCTCCAGGCCGCCAGACTGGGAGGAGGAAACTGGGAGGCATTTGGGAGCCGCCAGTGAGTCAGGCTGACTGTGCTTCCAGCAGGCCTGTGCTGGGCACGAAGGACCGGGTCTGTTCCCTGCACTGTACCCTCTTGGGGCACCCCAGCCCCTGCTGCCCTGATGCAGCCTGGGCCTGAGTCAGCCTTCACTGGGCCAAGCCACCCGCAAACTCAATCCCCCGCTGTCACCTGTGGCGGACTCTGCCACAGCCATCAGCCTCGCTTCCCTACTCATCATCTTGGCTCCCTGGTTCTGGAGGGGCAATGCTCTCATGTGTCCAAGGCGCCCCTGAAGATTCCAGGCTGGGCTGGGCCTCACATCCTGTCTGCTGAAGATTTGCTTGCCAGTGCCTCAGTTTCCCCAACTGAGTAGCAGTAGCTCAAAATTCTCCACACCACCCCCCACGCCCTGCCCCCGGGTGGCAGGAGTGTTAATTACAGTTTGTTCCTAGCTTTGAAGATGAAAAATGCCAAGGATCATTACCACTCAATTAACGGGGCTATTACCTCTTGAGTTTATGCCCAATTAATTCTACCCCACCCCAACCCCTCCCCTAACCTAGGATCCACTGTGTTCCCTAGTGTCCCTGCCTCGGCCACCCCACACACCCGACAGGCTTCTTCCTGAGTTTCACACTGGGAATTGGCCTCCTCAGGAATGGGGCCTAGTAGTGTATTTGGCACAATCCCCTCTCAACAAGCATTTATTGAGGTCCCCTGATATGTCAGGTACAAACTGCTGGGGTACTACAGTGAAGGTCACAGGCTCATGCCCTTGCCCTCATGAGGCTTGTGTTCTGATGGGGACACAGATGTCCGAATGGAGTCTGATGCATACCCAGGAGTCCCTTTGGTCCTCGTTCCTCCCTCTACAATTCCTCACTCATCCAGACCACAGACAGGCATAGGCCAGGCACACCTTGGAATAAGCTGGAAGGATGGTGCTAATGGACTCTAGTTTCAGAGCTGAAAACAATGACGCTAACATGAAGAAGAAAGGTGAAATCACAGGCCTTTGTGGGCATCTCCTGCCTTCTTTTCCCTTCTTCCCTCCCCTCCTCAGCTGGGGTCTTAGTCCTTCCTCAAAGTCTTACTCAGGCCCCTTCTTCCTCCACCAGACCTGTTTGTGCCCTGAACGGCTCCCTCCTGCATGCCACTCGCCCCCTCTGAACTCCCTGTTTGTGCCTCCTACAGGACACTTAGGTCTTGTGTGTGATCGTTTCAGTCAGAGTCTCATTCCTCATTCTGTATTAAACAGCCCGCTTCTGAGAGCAGACTTGAGGCTCAAGTTTGTTTTCCTTCACAGAGTGGCAGGAAGTGTTCTGCAGATGTGGGTATCAACGACATGAGACCACCAAATCCCAGACCCAGGAGCACCCCCGAACCCCAAAATGGAACTCTAGCAGACAAGAGGCCCCTTCCTTCCTGTGGTGGGGAATTGGGAAGTAGGGGTGGGACTGGAAAAGACTAGATGGGGCAGGTGGGGTGGATCCACCTCCCCCTCTAATCAATCCTGTTTCAGGATCAGGAGTGACCAACTTGGACACTTGAGGTGGATCAAGAAGCTCTTACTGAGTACATTCTAGGGACAGGCACAGGGCTGAACCTTGAGAAGATGAAAATGCCCCCAGAGAGTTTGGATATTATCCCTTAACTTTCAGTAACTTTCTGGGTGACCAAGCCAGATGGTTCTGTATTATCTAAGAGAAAAAGAGAGATCATTCCCTTATTCTTCTGCTCTTCCACCATGAGTCCTGTCTGGGAAGGCCATGCCATCAGTCAGGGCTTCCTGGCCAATGCACAGGCCTCCAGGAACTCTAGTCATGAGCCCCAAAGAGTCATTAACTTCTTTTCCCTGAGTCCCAGTTTATTGATCGCATCGTAGAGCAAAGAAGCCAAATGTGTGCCTCCAACCCTTCATAGATGGGCAACGCTAAGGGTGGACTGTTTTAGGCCCAGGAGGATACTGAGGCTAGGAAGGGATCACAGAAAGGACTTAGAGACTGCAACCCTCTCTGATTTCCCAAAGGCTTTTCATGTAGGACAGGGAAAAGAGAGATCTGCCAGCCTTTGGATTCAGTCTCTGCCAAGTGGGTAGAAGCCTGCCCCCGCCAAGAGGCATTGTGTGTGTGGCAAGCCATAGGGATGAGACCTGGCCCTCATCTCTTTCCCCTTCCCTTCCCTTCCTTTCCCTTCCCTTCCTTCCCCTCCCCCTTCTCCTTTTCCCCACCCCCAATTTTGCTCCCCGTGACTGCTGGTCTGCTCATATTCACACCTTTTCTGCTCATTTCTAATCACAAAGTTCCTCTTTCCAAAAAGCCCCATCCCCTGAGAGTCCTTTCTGCAGTGACATCGTCTCTCCCAGCTGAGGAGGGGCTGTCCCACAGCTGGCCCCAGGGGAATGACAGGCCCTCGAGCACATGACTTTACTTACCCTCCATGACCTCCTGAGCTACAACAGCAAAGTTTCCATTACAAGCCCTCATCTCTTCACCCATTCTCCCTTCTCCTCTGGGCACCCCAGTGCAGCCCCCAAACCCCTAAATGGAAGTCTAACACATTCCTCCCAGTCCTACCTGCAGTAGTCAGAAGCCCCTGGATTAACAGAGCTGGGAGGAATTTGGAGGAAGCTTGTCCAGTCCAACACCTTCCTGAGGCCCACGATTGAGACGGGCCTGGCCCAGAGGCATAGACAGTTTATGGCAGAACCTAGAACCCAGATTCCCAGGCTGGGGCTAGTACTTGACATCCCCCACCTGACTTTTCCCAAGTCTCACCTTCTACACCCTCCCTTCCCTCCCGGCCCCTGCCCAGCTAGGCCCTGCACGCATCCTCATCCTCTGCCCATCATGGCACTTAACTCATGGATTCAGACTCCTGTCTGGGGAAGGGTCTCCAAGACAGTCTGCCTTGGGGGCCGGGTGTACCCTCCCAGCAAGTGTGACTTTGTAACAAGACTTCCTCTTCCTGATCACCAGACTCCCTGAAATTATCTAAAGCGTGATCAAAAACATCCTGCTTCTGCCAGATTAGAATATGTTACTTTGAATTTTAGATACAAACAGGTGTTTAAAATGGAACTGTGGCCTGTAATCCCAGCACTTATAGTCTGAGGCAGAAGGATCACAGCAAGTTCAAGGCCAGCCTGGGCTATACGCTGAGACCCTGTTTCAAAAAACAATACATAAATACATGAACTTTTGAAATTAAAAATAAAGGAAATGGAAGTGTGTGACTGCATTGCTGTGGCCTTTGACCCGGCCTACAAAAGCAGGACCTGAGTTTAGAGGAGTGCAGTTGACCTGACCCTGCTCCTCCCAGACCTCCCTGGAAACGGCAAGTGCTGCCTCCCTTACTCACCCCGGGTGAGGGCTTTCCCCAGACACCCATCCTAGGTCCAAAGGGATGCTGGGATGCCACTTGCAAGCTTGCCTTTCTTCTACACATAGCTTTCTCCCCAGGTTTGGGACCTACTCATCTTTTTTCCCACACAAACCATCTCATTTCTTTCTCCTGACACAGGTACGTTGGAGACTATAGGTGAGGTTGTCAGCATTCTTTTTGGAGTCACACAAAGTGAGTTTGAATTTCAGACCAGCCAGTTTGTGGCCAGTGACCTCCAGCAAGCTATTCAGACTCTTCCCAATGACTTAGACTTTTCTGGAGGTTGAGGCAGGAGGATCACGACTAGTTCAAAGCCAGCCTGGTGGACTCCATACTGAGTTCAAGGCCAGCCTGAACTATATAGCAAGACCCTGACTAAAAAAAAAAAAAAAAAAAAAAGGCAAAATGGCAAAATGTTGAAAGAGTAGTCCCAAAAGTTTCACATAGGACTATTGCAAAGAATGAAGAAAACCAAGGGTGTCAACAGGGCCTGGGCAAGGCAGGAATCAGATATCAGTCTCCCCCATCTTCTGTAACTGCAGCCTAAAAGGCCTGTCAGCCAGTGTAGCGCCCTAGACGATGCTTAGCTCCAAATCCACCAGAAGCACCAGCCTCAAGTTCTCCATGAAGCCTTTAGGGCCCTGCTGGGCTGCTGATATGTTTCCCTTCTGCAAGCTTCCAGGCAAAACCTACTTAGCCTCTTAGTTTGTTGTGGTTCTCAAAGACATGGCAATGACCTTGAGAAACAGGAAGGGCTGGCCAGGGAGATATCACTGGCGAACTGTGGGTCCCCTATGAACCTTCTGTGCAGTCCCCCAAATGAAAAACAACCGAGGGTCCTTAAAAAGAACTGCCACCCAGGGGCAGTTCCCCCAGAGTTGGCCCACTACACAGATGTTTGGTGTGACTTGGGCCTCAAATCCCCCACTTCTAGTCCCTGGATTTGATATCCTATAACCAGGTCTCATTCCAGCCGCACTAATGAGCATCTAACATTTTCCAGGTGTCACTCATGCTAGGTACCGACTTCAGTTTCTTTAGAGTATTTATTACCCTCACTAAGTTTTATTTTTGTTTTTGTCTTGTGGTTCTGGGGAAGAACCCAGGGCCGGGCCTGCTAGGCAAGTGTCCTACAGTGGACCTATATCCCAAACCCTGAGCATTTTCAAATGCAAACACCTTTTGAGAAGGGCAATGCACTGAATGTCCAATGCCCCAGGTCAAATTAATGTGTGTTGGGGGGGTGGCTGCTGGAAGACAGCAGAGGACTGATCATGTTTAGTGAAAGGGAAAAGCTAGACAAAGTTCAGAGGGCAGAGGTGACTACAGAACAAAGGACTGAGATATAGCCATAACTTTGTCTTTTCCTGGAGAGGATGTGGGGCACCCACCTCCTCCTTCCTTTATCCTTGCCCCACAACGGCAGCAGTCCTTGGAAGTGCAGCTGCTGGGCTAGCTGGGTGCTTTGGGAGAGAGCTGTCGGGTTTGGCTCTGCTGAAGAGGGCCGCCCCTTCCACCAGCTCTGGGGGAGGGTACCCTGAACCAGTACCTACTCGCTCCCCAACAAGTTCAGGGCTTAGAGTTCAGGTAATTAGGCCCTTGGCAATCTCACCTGAGTGCACCAATAAAACTGAAATAAACACCTTCAGCCCCTCTCCAGGGAGAAGGAAAACAGGAAGGGAACAAGAGAGGGGGGGGAAACTTTTTTTTTACATTATGAATTCCATTCCTGGCATTCAGAAAGGAGAATGCTGTACTAGAGTTCTACAAAGCACCCCCTCCAAACACCCTACCCTACTCCACAATCAGCATTGTCCCTTTTGCTACAGAACAATGGTGGCCTCTGTCTGCCACCATTATCCAGGATGATAGTGGCCAACCTGAACAGGAAGCAGTCACTGAGGGCTGAAGCTTATAGGGAGGGCTTCCCCAGCATGGCTCCTTTCATACTGGAGAAGAAAACACACTGGAGTCCTCACCCCACTCCAGGGGGTCACAGCTACCCACCAAAAAAGTCTAAAAGGAGGCTCCAGAATGTTAAAGAGCAACTTCTTCTTATGGTGCCTGGTGTTACAACCAACTGTTGCAATCCTGATCTACACCTGGGCTCCTGCAGGATGGGGCCCATTCTTTATCCTACATTGGTACAGTGCCCAAACCAAATAGGAATTTCCTTTTCTCCATAAATAATAGGCATTAATATTTCTTGTATATGATCACACTGGCATGGAATGGAGTTCCACACAGGCCCTGTTTACTAGCTATCTCTTACTGATGGGACACACAGGGAGAGCGTTTCTGTCATGTGATAGGGTGGGGAGAATATAGTTTAATAGTAGTAACTGCCATTTTCTGCCTGCTAAGTGTCCCGCATAAATATTCTTCAAGTATTTTCTAATTCAATTCTTCCTACTGGATAGGCATTGTTATTATTATCTCAATTTACAGATTTGAAAACGGAAGCTAAGATAGTAATTCAGAACTTTGCACAAAGTCACATTGAAGCTTTCCTGAATACTTTCCATTCTATGCTAAGGATGAGTGGGAAGACGGGGAAGTCTTCTCGTTCCACGGACCCTTATCCACTCTTACCCAACAAGTAAGAAGGTCCAGCTACACGCTGTCCTGGGGAGCAACGAGTCCAGCTGGCCTCCCAGTGTCTGGGGATCGTCCCTTAAGTGGCTACTCTCTTTTGTGCGTGAGCGCTGGAGCGCTGGAAGGTTTCAAGGACTGCTAAGCAACTACCTCTTCCTTTCCTAACGCAAGCCTTGTGCAACAGAGCAGGGCTTCCAGCTCCTCGCTCTGCCTGCCCTCCCCCGGGAGAGATCCGACAGGTGGAAAGCGGGTGCACTGTGGGGTCCTCGGGAGTTGGACTGGGCAGCCGGAGGCCGCTCGCTTCCTTTCCATCACCCCCGCAGGCTGAGCTCTGCCTCGCGCGGGGAGACATGGGCAATGCAGTCAGTCCTCGGGCCCGCCGCTCGCCCCGGGCTGAGGACCTCGCGGCAGCCTCGGGCAGACAACCACGGAGAACCCCCACCCAGCTTCTGGTGCACGCACAGCAGGAAGGGCCCCAGAGCAGCCAAGACTGGGACTGGCGCGCGCCAAGCTCACTGCTCGCCCCCGCTCCCCGCCCTTCCTCTCCTGCCAGGCTCTGTGGCCAGAGGCCTGAGCCGGTGGCTAATTTTTCACGCCCCCCAGACCGCCTCCCTAGGTGACGCTACAGCCTGTGCGGTTCCTTTAAAGGCTGCGGGTTCCGCTCTTCTTCCCTTTTCCACTGGAGCCAAAATATGCAAATCCGGGGACCGGAATCTGCAGCCAAATAGAGAAGGAGAAGGGGCGCGGCCGGCGCGTCACCGGATCCGCTCCTTGTATGGCTCTTCCCGGCTCGGCCCGCCGCCCCGCGACCCTCCCGGCAGCCGCCGGAGCCCCTCCCGCACCCAGCCCGGCTCTCACCGCCACCCACGCCCCCGACCGGCCGTTCGCCACCCCCAAGGGAGGGAGCCGGGGGCGGGAGGCGCTGCATGCCCTGATTCCGGCCGGAGCCCGGCTCCGCTGCAGCGCGCTGCCTCCCCGCGCCGCGCGGGCGGAGGAGAGCCCGGGGGCGCTGTGCCTCGCGGCTTGGGAACTGGGAGCCCGGCAGGAGAGGCGGCAGGGTGGCGGAGAGGGGCTCGCGGGCGGTGGGAATCCCTCCTCTCCTAAGAGCTAGAGAAGATCGGGGGAGGCCGGTTCCTCGCATTCTCAGCTCCCCAAGTGAAGAGAGGGAAGGGAGCGAGGTTGTCATCCGCCCCCTCCACAATGCGCAGCTCGGGAGTTCCTCCCACACGTCCCCGGCCCGCGTGGCCCTCCCACGGCGTGAGGCCCGGGGATCCTCTCTTCCTCCTCGTCAACACTCTCACTCCCCCTGAGACTGCACGTTTGCCCAGCCCCGACTCTCCAGCGGGGGATGCGGGATTCACCGTGCCCACGCGGCCACAGAGGAAGGAATCCTCCCCCACCAAACCGGTGTGACTTGGGGTCGTGCCTCCGTGCTCCCTCCTCCTCCTCCCCTTCGCCCGGGCCGGGCCGCGCGCGCCTCGGGAGCAGGCCTCGGGGAACACATCAGCCGCCCCCGAAATCCGCTGCCGCTCGGGGAGGTGACAGCGCTCTAGGTCGGCGCACAGGCCGCCCTTGAATGCAGGGCGCCGGCAGGCAGCAATGAGGACAGCCCTGTGGAGGGCGAGGGGGAGGGTGCAAACTAGGGGAAGCCGCGGTGGAGGCTCAGAGACCGTGGGTTCGGTCGGCGTCCTCCTGCTGCAACTCAGCGGCGGGCCCTTAGCAGGCAGCAGTAGATAGCAACTGTGCCCGGGCCTGCTGGGACCTCCTGCCATCCTGTGGCCAGAGGTTGCTTTGGAACTGTTAGGGAATTTATTTGGTGCACGTGTTTTCTATCCCTTAAACTTCATTCCTTCTTCTTCACCACCCAAACCATACATCCTCAGCCCCAGCTGTGTAGGGGCTCTTGCCTCCCGCTCAGCCGCTGGGCTGCTATAAATCCCCGCGCTACTGGCTCAGATGGGAGTCAGCGCAGGGTCAGAAGCCCGAGGAGAGGTAGGGATTGTGGGCGGCGAATCAGAGTGAAGTCGGCACAAAAGTTCTCGGGATCCTGGACCTAGGAGCCCTAACACTTTGAATCCCCCTTCCATTCTGGTCAACAAGAAGCACGCCAGTCTGAGTCCTGGGTAGGGACTGTGAGCCCTGGGGAGCCGCGGTGAGCTGGGTCCGAGCGGACACCTTCCGGGGTCCCCAGCAGTTCCCAGGGAAGCTACCGAGGGCATTCAGTTCTCTTTCCCCTTCTGGGGTAGTCGGAGGCCAATTCCAAACAACCCTACCCTGTGACCCCACCCCCAAACGCGCCCTAAAATGCAGATTTGAAATAAGCACACACACAACACACACACACACACGCTCAAGCGCCCGCGCACACACACATTCACACGCTTGGTTGCTGGTTTTTCGACTTGGCGCTTTCCATTCAGCTTCATCCCTCTTTTCCTTTTTCCTCTCGCATTTTCCTTCTTTCTTCTCCTATTTGTCTTTTTCGCTTTTTTTTTAAGAGCCGCGAGCGGTGCAGGGTGCTTGCACGTTGGCTGCGGCCGCTTCCTGCTTTCTAATGTTCCATTGTGAGGAGCTTCCATTGTGACGTCGCGCCCCTTCGGCTGGGCTTTGTCTGTCCATATATGGGCAGCTACGTCACGGAGCTTTCCCGGGGCTCAGATAAATAGGCTGGTGGAGTTCCCTGGCTGGAAGCTTTTGGGCAGCAGTGAGCTTGCTAGGAAGCGGCGGGGCTGGTGGTGGTGGTAGCAGCGGCGGCAGCAGCGACAGAGGCGGCGGTGGCAGCAGCAGCGGCGGCGGTGGCGGCGGCGGATCGGGGGGCGGGAGGGCGGCGGGCGCGCGTCTGTTTGTGAGATCCATACTGAGGCCGCGTCCGACCCCCTCGAGCCGAGATCCCCCAGCCCAGCCCCCACCCCACCCCTGCAACACGCCCCACCCCCCACCCGCGACCCAGCCTCACACGGCACTAGCGGAGGCACCCGAGAGGATCACCCCCTTTGCCCCCCTCCCACCCACCCACCCTCAAAAAGAGAAGACACCCTCCCCTGGCCCACCCCTTCCCCTCTTCCCTCCTCCTCCCCCCGAACTTTCCCTCTCGCATGCTTTTCCCCTGCACCACGGATCGCCTCTCGGATGCCGCTTGCCTGGAAGCTGCGTTAGGAGCGAGCGGCGGCGGTGGCAGCGGTGGCGGTGGCGGCGACAGCTCGGGAGTGCTATGACCGGCAAACTCGCCGAGAAGCTGCCGGTGACCATGAGCAGTTTGCTAAACCAACTGCCTGACAATCTGTACCCCGAGGAGATCCCCAGCGCGCTCAACCTCTTCTCCGGCAGTAGCGACTCGGTAGCCCATTACAATCAGATGGCTACAGGTAAGGGCGGCGGGGAGGCGGCGAAGCGGCGAGAAAGGAAAGGGAGAGGAAGAGGAGGAGGGAGCGAGCTAGCGATGGATGGATGGATGCATGGACGGATGGATGGATGGCTAAATGCCTGGATGGGTGGATGGGGGGGGCTCTGGGAATTATCCAGGGGGCGAGTTGCTTTTCCCACCCACTCCTCCCGCCCTCCCCGATCGGGAAGGCTCTGTTGGCGACGCCACGGTAGAGGCTTCGGTTCTCCCGGGTGGGGGCAGCCGCCGACCAGAGGGAGGTAGGTGCGAGCGGCTCTGGGGTTCTCCCTCCCCACGCAGGGGGCCCGATCTCTGGGCTGCGCGCAAGGCGTGGTGCTGTCGCCCCCTTTCTCGGGAGGAGCCCAGCGTCTTTTTCACCCGCGCTCTCCCCCCTTACTCCCTCAGCCTCCCACCCGGGATGGAGCCATGTGCGGCGTGGAGTCCCCGCGGTGGGAGAGGTACTGCGACGCTGCCTTTCCGGGGCGTTCAGCAAAGCCATGGGGGTGTGGGGACGGCGGGGGGGCCCACCCGCGGGGCGGGGGGGTTGTCACGGGGGGCAATCCCGGGACCTCGGAGCTTGGGAAGGGCGGCCGCTCCCGCCACGGAGACACTAGCCGGTTTTCCGCCGCCCTCCACTCTCGCTAGCTGGAGCTAGATTTTTTCCCCTCCAGCAAGAGCTGAAAGCTCCTTCAGGCCCGGAGGAGGATAGGGCTGGGGGAGGCGACGGGAGAGCTCCCTTCGCGGGCGGCACCCTTCCACGATCCAAGGACAAAGCGTCGAAACGCTCGGAGTCCGAGACCTGGGCGCAGCGCGCGAAGGGGGCTTTGCCGGGGCAGTAAAGGCGCGGCGTCCTGGAGTAGACAGGGCCGGGGAAAGAGGACGAGTTGTGTGCGCAAGAGAGCTAGAGCCCCGCGCGCTCCGGGTCTGAAACTACCTGTAGCTGCAGCTACCTGCCCGCCCCACCTCGGGAAGAACAACAATGCTTCTTGCGCGCGCGCGTGTGTGTGGTACGTGAGTGTGTGCGCGGCGTGTGTGAAGTGTGTGCCGCAGCCTCTCCACACCCCGATCCGTAGTATTTTGCTGTATCCAGGTTGCGCCCGGGAGCGCGGCACCGCCCGCTTTGCGCCAGGCTCAGCGTTCCTCCTACCCATGCGCTGCGCACTCCAGCCGGCCGCACCCTCTGTACCTGGGCGAGGACCTGGGCGCCGCGGACCGGAGCCGGCTGGGCTTCACTCACCCCTCCCCTCTCTCCCCCGCTCTCCACAGAGAATGTGATGGACATCGGTCTGACCAACGAGAAGCCCAACCCGGAACTCTCTTATTCGGGCTCCTTCCAGCCAGCCCCCGGCAACAAGACCGTGACCTACTTGGGAAAGTTCGCTTTCGACTCCCCTTCCAACTGGTGCCAGGACAACATCATTAGCCTCATGAGCGCCGGCATCTTGGGGGTGCCCCCGGCCTCAGGGGCACTCAGCACGCAGACGTCTACGGCCAGCAGCATGGTGCAGCCGCCGCAGGGAGAAGTGGAGGCCATGTATCCGGCGCTGCCCCCCTATTCCAACTGCGGCGATCTCTACTCGGAGCCTGTGTCTTTCCACGACCCCCAGGGCAACCCTGGGCTCGCCTATTCCCCCCAGGATTACCAATCGGCCAAGCCGGCGTTGGACAGCAATCTCTTCCCCATGATTCCTGACTACAACCTGTACCACCACCCCAACGACATGGGCTCCATTCCGGAGCACAAGCCCTTCCAGGGCATGGACCCCATCCGGGTCAACCCGCCCCCTATTACCCCTCTGGAGACCATCAAGGCCTTCAAAGACAAGCAGATCCACCCGGGCTTTGGCAGCCTGCCCCAGCCGCCGCTCACGCTCAAGCCCATCCGGCCCCGGAAATACCCCAACCGGCCTAGCAAGACCCCGCTCCACGAGCGGCCCCACGCGTGTCCAGCGGAGGGCTGCGACCGCCGCTTCAGCCGCTCGGACGAGCTGACCCGGCACCTGCGCATCCACACCGGCCACAAGCCCTTTCAGTGCCGGATCTGCATGCGGAGCTTCAGCCGCAGCGACCACCTCACCACTCATATCCGCACGCACACGGGCGAGAAGCCCTTTGCCTGCGAGTTCTGCGGGCGCAAGTTTGCGCGCAGCGACGAGCGCAAGCGCCACGCCAAGATCCACCTCAAGCAAAAGGAGAAGAAGGCGGAGAAAGGGGGTGCGCCCTCTGCATCCTCGGCACCCTCCGTGTCCTTGGCCCCCGTGGTCACCACCTGCGCCTGAGGCTCGGGCTCCCAGGCCCCCTCATTTTCCCTCCAGTGCCTCCCAGCTGCGCAGCTGAAAGCAGCGGGAAAGCCAGCCACGGAGGCGCAGGGGCCGCGCCCTGGCCTCTCCATGGACGTGCGGCCTCTTGCACCCTTCGATGCCCCCATTCCCACTCTTTCACACCCGCCAGCGGTTGGGGGCCAGGGCTGGAGGCGCCTTCCCCTCGCCGTCCCCCCCTTAACCGAGGCGTGGGGGCGGAAAGGTGGCGTCTAGCCCGCTTTGTTCAGTTCGGATCGCCTTGATCCAGGGGCCGCTGGGCCGCGCCAAGGACCTGCGGGGGACTGAAGTGGGGTTGGACCCAACCCTCGCCGGACCCAAGCACCTCACTGATTCCCCCATGTCTCCCTCTGTCCCCCATCGAAGACCCAAGAGGGGGAGGGGGTATGGAGCGCACCAAAGCGCCGAGCCTGCTGCCCGCCGCACGCACGCGCGCCTGCGTGCGGGAATGCGCGCGAGTGTGTGCGTGCTCGCGTGTGTGTTTGTGTGTGTGTGTATGTGTGTGTGCGCGCGCGCGCACGCGTGTGTGTGAGACACTCTTGAGCTGAACTGGGCTGTGTCTACCCCAAACTCTTCCTCACATCGGGTCCCCAAGCCGCCGGGGGATGTCCTGGGCTGGGGGCCTGCACGTGGCCGGAGGAGATGGACTTCCATCTGCTCCGAAATAGTGTTTGTTACAGAAATGCCTCGGATGCCGCCGCCGCCGCCGCTGCGGTGCTGCCGCCACCACTTTGGGTTTGACCCCTGGGAACCCGGGTTTCCGAGCGCGCTTCCCTCTTAGGCCTCAGGGCACTTTGATCTGCGGGGAGAAAACATCGTCACTGAGCCTGCCTTTTCAAAACGTATTTCCTCAGGCCCACTTCTCAAGAATCTGGGTCTCTGGGTTTGCCCTCTGTCCTTCCCACTCCCCTCCTCCTTTCCCTCTTAAGCTTCTCCAAGTGCGTCTCAAAATCTTTCCAGAAAGGCAGGCCTCAACCAGCCACCAGCTTTTCTTCTCTCATTCACATGCCCATTTCTCCTTCCCACCTTTCATGAGAGAGCTGGCTCTGGTTTTTTTGCCCAACGCAACAGACAGAATTTAAATATATGTATATGGTGTGTGTATGTGTGTGTATATATATGTATGTGTGTATAAAAATGCACAGACATACATGTATATAGCATACACACAATATGTATTCTAAGCAAAAAAACAAATCTCTAAGGTACTTGGTTATCCAGTGCAGCGCACTGGAATGAAGAGAATCTGTAGGCATATACAGCTTGAAATGATTTATTTTTTATGAAAATGTTAACTGATGAGATTATATCTACATATGTGTGTATGCATGTGTGAATATATGTATACTCACATACATGCATATATGTGTATATATATGCATACACATCTGTGTCCAAATTTTCCTCAAAGATACATGAGGATTTTTGCATTAATCCATGTTAATGAATGAGGCATCTCTTTTTCCATGCCCCAGTCTCACCTTCTCCCTGCCCTACCTCACCTCTTCTCAGGCACCCCCTCTTCCCAGGCTGTTCTGCCCTGCCCTTCCTCACACAGGGTGGCCCTTTCGAAGTGGAGAAGTAGGGAAGGGTGCTCGCTGACACAGCTTCCAGCACAGTCTTGACTGAATGTACTGTTCCCTATTCGCGTTATTTCTCCTGTGGCCAGTAAGCTGCCCAGAGAGAAGGAACAAAGGTCTGGAGTTTACAGAATGTCTGTTTTTAAAGTCACTTTATGCGTTTCCCACTTTTTTTTTTTTAATAAAAAAGCACCGTTTGGGTGGAGGATAAATAATACTAAAAGGACTCTAGTGAAAGGAGAGAAAAACTCAAAGAGCAGGGGGATTGTGAATTTCCAGGTACTCGGGCTTTTTGTAGAAGGAGAGAGAAGAAGATGAAGTTTGCTAGGAGGGCCCATATTTTTTCAGCTGAAGGGTAAAATCTTTCTTTGCAGAGACAGTATTTTGCTGAATACTTTTTATAATGTGATGATTATTAAAAAACAACAATTTTGGTCACTTCAAAGCTGGAAGGAGGAATCAGATACCTTTAATATTTTTTCCTTGCTCCTTCTGGAATATGCATGTCACTGCATGGTAACTCTGAGTTTTCCTTTGTTTTAATAAAACTGTTCTCAGACATTTAAGCTAAACTAAGAGAAAAATAACTTTGTTGCCAAAAGGTTGTGCTATTGGGATTTTTTTATATGTCTGCATGTTTTAGAAACCAACAAAAGAAAATGCACTCTAACTTATGTGAACTGAGAGAAAAAAATCAGGTTTTAAACAGGAAAACCTATGGGGAATGATATTTTTTGAAAGACTTTTGTATAAAGTTGAGTACTTAGAAAAAGACAAACCAGATGTAATATATTTTGTGGATGTTTTTATTTCTTGGATTTATAGTACCTTATACTAAGGTTAAAAAATGCTTGATATTGTGAAAAGGTGAAATTCTTCACCAACATTTCATTTGCTCCTTTGTCACATTGTTATGCCAATATAATACAGTTAATGAAAACAGCATTTTTAAAAACCGAAATATTGAAATGGTGTAATGTTGTACCATTTGCACTGTGAGCAAATGCCAATACAGTAAATATATTGTGTTTGCTGACAATCAGCCGGCCTTTAAATCTCCTTATTTTATTCCTTGTTTTCATAGCATAAACTTTTGGTTTGGCCTGTTTTTTGTCTTGTTTTGTTTTTGGCTGGTTGTTTGTTTCATAGGTTGTTATGCCTGGTTTTTGCTGTTCTTGCTCTGAATACTCTTAAAGTGGAAATGTAGAACCTATTGTTACAGGAAGTTGTTCAGAATTTTGTATGGATTCTGGTGTTTCATATCCAATTTTGAGTGTTTACGGCAGCTTTAGAACAGGATTCCATACCACCCTTCTGGGAGTCTCAAACTGCCAGGGAAATTAGGTAAACAGGTTGGATAAACTCATGAGAGCCAGGGCTGGTGACTGGAATTTTCTAGAATCTTCCCCGAGGTTTCCAATGTGTAAATCTCTTGGTTTGTGAACTATTTCTCCAGTGGTCTTAAAGAACTCCCCAACAGGACCCTGAAGGGCCTCTATAGCCATACTGCATAGTTCTGTTGCTTAAGCTTTTGAAGTCTGAAAAACAGGTGGAGACTTGACAGGGGTTCTTTGGGGCTGGCAAGATAACCAGAGAGATTGGCAGCTCTTTTGTGGTCAGATAATTGGGGGAAAATCAGGTTTTAAAGTTCTACAACTTTAATCTCACTTGGACAGGATTCCCCTAGGCTTCACTACTTGCCAGTGCCTGGGAAAGTTGGTCCTCTTTGGAAATAGTTTTTAATGAATGACCCACAGATCTGATGCTTTTAAGGGAAGAAAGGACATTTGGGGTTTGGAGAACACACAGGGAAAGTTTGTACAGCATCAGCTCATAGCATCATGTGATTTCTATCTCCCATGAGAGCAGTGCTTCCCCTGCCCTGCAAGCTTTCTTCCCCAGAACACTCCTCGTCCCTGAGGTTACTGGCCAATTTGGAATTTTCTCCCTGGCTCTTGATGAAATACATGCCCTTCATTGCTTGTGTCTGTATCTCCATCCTTTCCCTCCACCTTATTCTTACTTTAGAATTCTTTATCCCTGTGACGCTTGTTGTAGAGCAGTAGAACCTCTCAGTCTTTCCTCCTGCCTGTCATGTAGAACACTCACCTGGGCTTCTCGGCTGTGTCTTTCATCTGTGATCTGCTTCACCAAAGTTTGGGGCTTGGTGCATGACACTGGGCTATGTAAACATAGCACCCAAATGTGACAGGGGCCGGTGTCTCAGCCCCTGAGTTGCCAACCAGGTCAACCTTGAAGCCACAGAAATGTGTCCCTGCTCGGAAACTGTTCTTGCCACGCCAATGCAGGCCCGACACAGTGAGAAATATGGGTGGTATTTCTGGTTAGTTATAGTTATCAAGAAGGTCAGAGCTGGGTGGAGGAGGTGAGCTGTGACCTTGGAAAAGAATGTTTTTAAAGTAAGAGATGAATAAAGAGAATGAAGTATGGAATCTTAAATTCTTGCACCCACACAATTCTAGGTCACTAGCTGCCATCTTGATTTCCTTTTTCTCACCTCATGAAACTAAGAAGTCCAAACTGCAGCTTTATAGAGCTACTTTCTTTTTTTAGCAAAAGGACTCCAAGATGGCCAAAAATCCATCTCTTTGCTAAACCAGATGTTTCCTCCCAGATTTCTGTGTGTTTTTCAAGTGAATATTATCAGAGCTGAAGATACTATCACTGAATGTCTTCACAGTTACCATATTGCCCCACCTGCACCTTCTCCAATCAAACCAGGTCTTCAGAGTTACACTTTTGTCAACAGGGTACTATGCTGCATGATTAATAAACTCACTTCCCATTGGTGGATATTACTCAACCCAACCTGGTTCTACCACTGGGTTACTTGGCAATATGGCAGCCCGCCTGACTGGCACCAGCCCCATGTGGTGTAATCACTGATTCATACTTTGTAGCTAGATAAGTCTGTCCCAGATAGCATCACACCAGCTACCCAACCTGCCTGGGTTTTGCAAATATGGAGAGAGGAGACTCAACCCTGAAACCTAAGGATGAAGCACTGAGATGGTGGAGGAAAGACCTGGAAAGAGTAGAGGGGCTTCTGTGAGAAGGAATTGACAAAGGCCTTGCAGAGGAGAGAGACTGGAGCAAAATCAGGCATAAATGTATGGAAGTACTAGAAGCGTATCTCCTTCCAAGCAGCCCCCAAGGTGTGAATTAAAGGGTAACATATGTACATATGTACATGTGCCACCTTAGGAGTGGCATCCTGAAAGTGATGGCTCGTTGCAAGATTGTACTTGGTGAACTGTGAGCAGATATATCTGAGACAATTTTGAGAATGTGAGGCAAGGTACCATGTATGTTTTTGTATGGTGGTGGTGGTGGTGGTGCGTGTATGTGTGTGTATTCACAAATACATAGAAAGGTATAGCAAGTTGGATTTTGGTGAATGAAAGCTACGGCTGTGGCCAGTTGTTACTACTCGCCTTTTGCTAGTGTAGGATTTGCCTGCCATATGTGAGGGGGTGGTTAGGTGCCTTTTCCTTGCCCTAATGCACTTCCCTGGTATTCTGGAGTAATAAGCCTGAGGAAAGCAGGAGGCCTCTGTGTATCCCAAAACTAGAAATCATTCTGGCAAAACCTTAGTGACTAGGGGGAAATGTATCACTTTCGAAAAGGTACCATCTGGTTTTAAAAATAGGTCATGGACTGAAATCTGTCCCAAGGGGTTCTTTTCAGAAAACCCAGTCTTTGAGCAAAGAGGAGAGAGATCTCCAGAGGAAGGGGAAAAATCCAAGTGAGTCTTAGAGACCTTTGGCCGAACCAGTCCCTGGGACAGTCCTGAAGATACCCAGCCTTCCGCATCCCTCACCCACAGAGAACAACTGGCCCCGGTGGCTTCTCTCAGCATTCCAGCTCTTGAGGCTCCCCATCCTTGCACTTGAAGGTTCCCACTGATCCCGTCTGTTATTTTCAAGACTGGTCATTTTCACAGCCCAGTGCAAGAACAGGAGTGGGCCAGGGCAGGAAGCAGTGTGAGAAGGCTTTGCCCAATTTGCAGTAATGCCTCTGGTGATTGGCCAAGGCCCTGGATCTCGACTCCCCTTCCTCTCACAGCGGGTCCTTCTCTGGTTGGGAGCAGAGGCAGTCCCTGATACCCGCTCTGCCTGCCAAGAGGGGCCTCTGACTCCAGGTTAGAGATGCTATACCTTCCCCTCTAGCAAACTCACAGATGACTAAAAGCATTTTCTGAGCAATTTTACTAAAGAGCTAATGCAAACAGAACATGGCCACAAAGCTGCAAACAAGAAGGAGGTCAACAGAAAAAGTTCTGTTAGGCTAGGTGGGAGTTAAACCACCAGATGGTTTCTTCATCGTTGCCTGACCTGCTTCCTGGCCTCGCCTCTGTGGAGGTTCCCCGATACACTGTCTCGGGGTCAGGATGCGCCACTTCTATGTGTCCCCGGTTGACTGAAATCCTTCTCTGGTTCCAAGGTCCCTGGATGAGAAAGACCATTCCTCTGGGCCTCAGAAACACTTTCCCTGGACCGCAGGCCTCCCTTGCTGCCCCTGCAGCCTCTAACTTTAACCTGTTCTGGAGGCCTCCGGGACTCCACCATTCTCCCATCCTCTCCTTGCTCCAGTGGTTTCTCTGGGCCTTGCTCATCTTGCATGAAGCATGATTGGGTAGCTTGTCTTCCAGGCTGGCTTTTCCCAGCAGGCCTGCCCTGGCCAGCAGCTGTCTGTGGCTTGGGCCTCTCACTGGAGCATTATGACCCCACTGAGAAACAGACTGCTCACCGCCAAGTGTGAGTTCCCTTTGGGAAATCCACCGAGTTCCTGGCTATGGTCTCAGGAATGCCTCCATCTCTCAGCTTCCCAGAGGAAAGAAGATGTCTGCAGCCCCTAAGGCTGGGGCCATGCCACGCCCCCTTGCAGGAATGTTCCCCTTGTCTGTGGGCCTGCATTCTCTGGGATGGTCCCCCACAATGAACATCCACTGGCCCAGAATCCATCAGTACCCTGTCTCCACCAAAGTAAAAGTTTGGTGACCAGAACAGAACTGAGCCTCCAAGTTCTTGTCCCAGGATACAAGAGCTCTGGTACTTTCTGCTCTCAGCGTTTTGTGCCTCCAGCTTGTCCAGGGCCTTGACAGTCTTCCATTGCTCCTAGTTCCCTCTTTGCACTACTTGGAAAGATCAGGTCATCCCAACAAGAGAGCCCAAAACTCCCACTGCCCATGGGACCCCAGAGCACTAAGGAATGCTTTCCTGGAGACATCTGTTACTTGCTCAGATCTCAGTCCCGAATATTAAGAGGTAGTATGATAACCCACCAGCAACTCTGCTTTTCCTTTGGGGCTCTTAACTTGCTTTGGGGTCACAACCTCCATGCTAGATCTGTATCTCAGCTCTGCCCGCTCCTTGCTGTGTGACTACTGACAAATTTCATAATCTTTCTCAAGCTCAGTTTCCTCCTGTCTTTTCATTGCTATTGTGGAGTTCAAATTAGGTCATATATAAAATGTGTGGCTCATTCTGGGCACTCCACCAGTGTTAGTTATCTTCCTTGTCCCTTACTCCTTTCCCCTGTTCCCAACCTGTAAACACATTTGTGAGAAAAAGGGCCTGCTTCCACCAGGGATCAGTTCATTAAATTCAAACGAAGCCAAAGGACTACATAGTCCTCACCACCACCCCCAACTCCGGCCTTCCGCTGGCAAACCGCGTTATGAACATGGAGCCTCTCACCCTAAGAGAGCTCAGGTCCGTGCCCCTCTTGGCCACAGCTGAGTTTCATCGTTGTCATTTCCTGCCCTGGTTCCTGACCCCTTCTTAGGTCTTTTTGTCCTCTCTCTCTTACTGAGATAGGTGGATTAACACCTTTCTGATCCAGTATCATCTGCAAAGTTAATTAATGTGTCTTTGGGCTGCCGCCTGCTTCCTGATCCTTATCAAGGATTTGAATAAAACGCAGCAGTCCCAGTTCTGCTCCATCCATCCCTGTCCTTTGAGTCCAGGCTGGCTCTTAGTCAGCCATCCTTGATCTCAGCCTTCTGGCCAGTTCCCAGCTTGTAGGGCTGGCGTCGCTCCTCCTGCTTACCTCCAGTTTGGGAGTAGAATGGTATCAAGGTCTATAATGGCGTGATGTTCTCTGAAAGAAGCAGGGACCTCAGGGCTTATCTCTCATCCCACCTGCTTGGATTTATAGAGTCATTGAGTGCAACATAACTCCCTTTCAGGTAAGAAAACAAAGGCTTGCAGAGGTTCATGCCTTGTCCAAGCTCACCCATCTAGTTAGGGCACAACTGAGATTTCAGATCCTCTTTCTCTCAGTGGAGGGTCCCAGGGAAAGGTGCTGACTGCTTTATTTATCGAATGAAATATTTGTTTATCTAGTAAATATTTGGAAGGCCCTCCAGGTACAACACATTCTGTAGGTACCACAGACACAGCAGTGAACAAAAAGGCTCTGAATTCTCAATGCTTACCTTCTCGAGGGCAGAAACAGATTAAAAAAAAAACAAGCAAATATGAGTTATGTCTGACTGTAATGTATGTTTTGGAGTAAAACAGCAGAACAAAAAGAACAGGGATGGCTGGGAGGAAGAAGTCACCACTCGATGTAGGCGGTCCAGGATGGCCTCACAGGGATGGGACCTTTGAGTTCAAGCCCAGAAAGTGATAGAATGGGCCCTGGGGGCCCAGCAGAGGAGACAGAAAGTGAAGGGTCCTGAAGAGATGGTGTCTTGGACTGTTCAAGAGATGCCATAGAGCCAGAGTGGCTGGGGAGAATGAGGAAGGAACCTAACCATAGAAGATGATGACAGAGTGGCAGTGTGGGACCAAATCATGGGAGCTCTTTAGAGAAAGTAATGAAGCCAGCAAATGCGGACGGCTAATGGTGAAGGAAAAGCCCAGCAAACTCTAGGCAGAGCCCCCAGCCTGGATCTGGTGGCCAGCCAGGGAGCAGCTTCCCTGTCCTCCTTCCTGTCCCCAAAGCCTCCATTCCTCTGCTTGACCTCATAATCCCTTGACTGCGGTCTTCTCAACCCTTTCATAGTGAAGAAGTCAGAGGCCACTGGTGACTCCTAAACCCAGCTTGTCCAAGGAGAACCAGAACTGCCTCCTGCGATAACCACAGCCTGAGAGCCTCCCCTCTTCCTGTTGGCATCTGCCTGTCTACCAAGTTCCTAATAAGATGGATAACTCTTCTTGCTGCCCAACCTAGGCATAGGACTACCCCTTGGTCTCATCTCTCGAAAATTTGTTCCTATAAAGTCAGCTCCATCTTCCATCTGTGGCCATATTTCCTGCCTTGGCACACAGCTGGTGGATGGCCAGCTTCAGCCAGTGTAACCATACACACACACACTGCACCCTGAGGCCTGAACACGTAAACTCAGACATTGTCTTTATCTGTGATGTACTCCTTGCCATGAGCTCTCCGTTTCCCTGGATTCTTGCAAATCTCAGAATTGAAGCCTCATTTCTATAGGCTGAGCAGTTTCATTCCTGAGCGAGGGAGAAGTTTTCCTCCCTCCCTGGGTTGTTTTGGGTCTTTCATTTCATGTCTGTCCAAGACTGCATCTCCATCATTTGTTCTTCATCATTTCCTGCCAAAGTGGCATTATCCAAAGGTGTTTTATACTTCATTCATTCATCCATTAATTTAGCAAAACTGTGTTAAGCCAGGTACAGTGCTCAGTAAAGGTGGAGAAGGTGGCCACACTGTATAAAGATGAACAAGACAGAGTCCCTACTCTCAAGGGTCTTCTGTCAGGGGAGGTGGACACATAAACAGATGAGTTCCATACACCAGGACCGGTGTCTGATTGTGGTGATCCCTGATAGGAAGGCGCCTAAATCAGAGCCTAATGGGAGGAGGGGAGAGAAGGAAAACTTTCTGGAGGATTTCAGCCAATCCTCTTCCAGGTCCCCCACAATCACAAAGCCACTGCCACAGTGGGTACTGCCCACAAGCTGAAATGCTGTGCTGAGGACGCTGTGCAAACTATCCCACTGGACTCTAGAGCAGAGTGGAGCGACCCTGTGATCCTTGCTTGGGGGCCTTCGGGGCTGCTCACTCTTTTGTTCTTTTCCTGAAGGAATAAAAGAAAATGCCAGTGGCCATGGGCTTTGGAAAATAACACAGCAGCTTGGCATCTCTAGAGTGTGCCCAGCTGGCTTGGTGGAGGTTGTCCAACCCAGATGACACGTCCCTGTGCCACATTCTGGTTGCTTCTCCTTTCTACAGGGCAGACTTTTCTGGAGCTAGGGGAGAACTGAAGAAGGGGACTTCATCTTCAGATTCCCTTAGCGCAGGCAGAGCAGCCCTCTGGGACATAGGCACCAGCAGTTTCTCTGCACAAGACCTGAGCTGAGAGCTGACAGGAAAAACTAGCCCCTGCCCTCTTCCTCTCTGGGCACTCAGAGGCCACCAACACCATTTCAGGTGTGGACAAGCCTCAGTCTATTCCTCTCCCAGCCCATCCACCTGCTTCTCCTTTGCCTTTGTGGGTCGAAGAGCTCCAATCTCTCCACCAAAAGGCAAAGTTATTGCTTCAGTCCCAAGCATTGCTTTCCTCCCTGAGTTGGAGCAGAAGCCCATCTTCCCTTGGCTGAACTTCAGTCCCTCTGACTAACCCATGGACCTGATGCCCTCTTCCAGCATGCTGTGGGGAGGATCTGCTGGGTATGAAACTGGGACAAGAGCTGCCTTGACCCAGAAGGCTGAAGAAAGAAGACACTGAGGAGGGGAGGATGGGATGCGTCTCTTTCGACAGGTCACCATTCTCACCAGGCCAGGGGAGGCACCCACCCAGGATCCAGATGGCTTGGAGATGACAAGCCCCGGAATAGCCCCAATTCGCTGTGGAGACTGTGCCTTCTGTGTTTCGGGACACTGAGATTTCTGTCCAATGAGAATGTATATCATCCAACAGTTGTGCGCTTCCGCATGGCTTTTCCTCCTGACTCTGATCCCGGGACAGAGCTAAACGACATGTGCAGAGTCACAGTCCCTCTCTGGGTCTTGAGTTCCTGTCAGAAAAGCGAGCTGTCCTATTAGGCACCTATATGGTGCCATCAGCCTAACATTCAGAAGACTCAGGACTATCACCTTGCACACGAGACCCACTCTCCCCTGGGAGCCTCAAGGCCCAAGCTCAAAGATCCCACTTTCTGCTGCTCTGAAGCACCAGCTGCCTCTCTGCCTTTCTGCCTCTCATGTGTCCCAATGGCTCCATTGACTTCCCAGCGTCTGGAGTCCTTGGGCCTCTCATTCCCTGACTCTAGCTCCTTCTGGCCTAAGTCGATGAGAGAATGTTCTACATTGTGTTTGTTGCTTGGAATCTGTATTTGAACCCATTTTCTCATATTTGTCATGTAAGAACTAATACATAGCGAGGTCCCTAGGTTGGGGTTACACTCAACCCCATGCCAGAAATGCCCACAGTGGCCAGCATTGCACAGATCGGCCTCCTGTCCAAGGGAAAGGGAGGCCCTAGGGTGGCCAGCTTCTAGATGGAGTCACTGCCCTGGCGAGGGAGCAGAAAGGGCCTGGAAGGCTCACGATCTCTGCCTGGTGTCCGCCCTGAGAATTCCTACTGTTAAGAGTCCTCCGATGGGGGATGGTGGCCCAAACCCACCAGCAAAGCCTCTGCCTCTCAGGAACCTCCCTCTTTCCCATCCCCAAGGCCCAAGCATGCTCTTCCTCAGCCTCCTCCCCAACTCTGCTGCCCTCCCTGCTGGCACACCCTCCAGCCCTTATCTCAAGCATCAGCCATTTATTCCCTCCCTCACCCCATTGTAGCGTCTGCTGAGTTACCCAACCACCCTAGGTCAAGCCTGTGTCGGGTGGGTTGAGTCATTGCCTCCTTCTCCTCCCAACCCTCCTGGGTCCCAGGGCTGGGTCTGGTTCAGCAGGCTCCATCCTTCCGGGTGGGGAGTCTCCAAGCCCATGGACTGCCCGGGACCAGGATTTTCCTGAAATTCAGCCTAATTTGGTTTTCCCTGGAAGATCCGTGTCGCCAGACCCCTGAGTTTGCTCGCTGCCCATCTCCCCACCCACCTCCTTCTCTGGCCAGTCTGAAACCTGGACATAGCAATGAAACTCTCTGGGCCTTGTATGACACATCTGTAAAATGGGGACAGTATTACTCTCCTGCCTCAAGGCAGGACACTAGGCCAGCCAATTTCCCAAGGTCCTCTTCTAATTCTCTTAGACCAGCGAATTCTCAGCACTCTTAGAATACCTCATCTGTAAGGTCATAGGACTTTTAGTTCACTGCAGCTCTATTATCTGTGCCACCAAGCTCTCTCCTCAACTGCCACTTCTCTCCCGTCACCGCCTCTGAGTCTCAGGGTCAGTGCAGACTCTCCGGGAGAAGTCTCTGGGAGACTCCAGCCAAATAGTACTGCAGACAAAACTTGAAGACGTTCAGGCCACCACTTCCTTCCCTGCCCCACCCCACACTGTCCAGAGAAGCCCGGAGCTTAGAGAACAAAGGCCAGATTCCCTCCGGAGACAAGAAGCCAGGCTCTACCCTGGTGCTGGCTGGGCCCTGGGCGATACCCGCTGTGTTCCCTGTCTTTGCATACACCCTGCACACACAAGCACGCAGCAGCCCTACTCCATTCTCCCTGGAGCATCCGTCCTCCTGCTCGCCCTCCCTACTGCTCTCCCAGCACCTTGCCTCTAGGACACACCCTCCCAGCCCACCAATCCCACCTCTGCCACTGCACTCCACAAACCTCAGCTCCAGAACCTCCCCCAAAGGGTGTGTCCCTGTCGACCCAAAAGACAAAGATGCCTCCTGCAGCAGCCTTCTTGGGAAGGGTCTCTGTTGACTCCTCCCACACCTGCCTCCAGCCCCTCACCTCCTTTTCCCTGCACGGAAGAGCAGCCCCGGGGCCCCCACAGCCCAAGCCACCCCTCCCCAGCATCTGGTAAGAAGACAAGAAGAAGGAGAACTGTGGGTTCTTTTCCCTGAGACTCCTAGATTCTGTATAGAAATGCAGGGTGTGCTCCTGTTTGCATTTTTTTTTTGTTTCCTTTCTGAAAATAACCATGAAACTATCATTTCCTCCCACTGCCTTTTCCCTATCTCATTTGGATTAGCAGAGCTGCTGGGAGAGGTGGTTGGAAGCCTCCGTCAGCCTCCTGCTTTGGTCTGGCTTCCCAGAACTCACAGGTGGCTTTTGAGCAGGTGCCACCAGACAGATGCTGAGTCCCTCAGGTGGAGGAAGGAGTGCGGACACTGGGCCCCGTGGGTCACTGCCACTCCCTCCATCTGAGACCCCTGGGAAACTAGGTATCTGCCCTGGCTGGTCCCCAAGTTGGTAAACATTGGGACAAACTGCCCTGGTTTTCCCTCAGCTGCATTTTCCAAAGGGGGCGGGGTAAAAGAGCTCAGCCCCTACCTCGGTGGCAGCAAGTGGAGGAGCTGCCATGGATACGGACTCTCCACATGGGAGGGATCCATTCACTGGGATTTGCACTTACACAAGAAGAAAGCCAAGGTGCATGGTGAGGGGGTCTCCCTTTTCCCATTTCATTTCAACCAGTGCCCCTCCCCTGCACCCACTTAGGACATCCCTCTAAAGAAGCCAGCTTTAAGATGGGGGTAGGGAGTCAGAGAGACCCCCCCAAGGACCCTCCTTCTCACCCCACCCGAAGGCCTTCAGGGCTGAGCCACAGAGCCTCACCACTGACTTAAGAAAATGGGGCTCTCCCATCTCCTTGGCTCTCGAGGTGGAGGTGCTGGCCTCGCTCATATCTTAGGAAAACTGAGGTCGAGGAACAAGCACACTTTGGCAGAGGGGACAGCAATTAGGAATGGAAGAGTGACAAGCCAAGCCTCCTGGCCCTGAGGGGCATCCTTCAACAAGATCCTCCATCCAAACAGCTCTGGCCCTAGCAACAGGCCTCCAGCCACCAAGCCCTCAGCTGTCTGGCTTGGCCTCGCTTCCTCCCTGCTATGTACCCTCTTTGGGGACTCCTTCTTCAATCTTCCAGAGGCTCAGCAGGCCAAGTTGGAGAGTGGCAGCTAACCTACTGGCTTGTCTTATACAGCAGTGAGATTCCCCTCCACATGCCCCCCATGTGGGGTGCCACACTTTCACAGTGACCAGAATGGAGGACAGGACCCCCATCTAGGTGCTCTGGGCTGGCTTACTATAGTGGGACCTCATACCTTTCTTTGAGGGTCACGGGCTGCCCCAAGGCTTGGCATGAAATCCTAACCCATCCCCACAGCCCTTCCCCACACATCCACTCCCCACACCCCTCACTCCTGGCCCTTCCTCCCTGGCGAGACCCTTCTCCTCCCCCAGTCCCTCTCCCAGGCTGGGCTGCTGGGCTATTTGGGGCACTGCAGGCCCTGCGGTGTAATCAGTGCCCAGGGATAATTGCCACCTGCCCTGCCGGTGTCTGGGGGCTGTCTCGGCCACAGAAGCAGGAGGCGGACACTGGGCAGCCAGGCCTGGAGCGAGGTCAGGCTAGGGCAGTGCTGCCTACGCCCTGGTCTGCTCACCACAAGGGGGACCAGCTAGGATTCCCTAGGAAAGTCACATGCCCCTGGGAGCAGCGCTCACCTGGGACACCCTATGGCTTCAGCTGAGGTGAGTGGCTAACCCAGCCTGGGAACAAAAGTCTTAAGGCTACTCTACTCTCCCACAATCAGTCCAAACTGTGTTCTCTCCTTCCCACCTTCGGGTATCCAGGGACACCCACCCCCAGGCTGCGAGCTGACCTCTGACTAGTGCAGCCACCTAGCAAGAGGGACATCAGTTTGATCTTCAGCCTGTCAAGCCTCATCACCCCTCTTCAGCAGGGCTTAATTAGTGAGGTGAAATGAGAGGGGGAATCTTCCACAACTGCCAGCTCCCCTCACCCCACCCTCTGGCAACTTCTGCCACTTTCTTTTCTACTCCAACCCAGTTTAGACAGCCTGGGTTTAAATGCCTGTCTTTCTCACAGCCAACGGCTATGGCCATAAGCAATTAATTCAGCCTCAGTTTCCTCATCTGTAAAAAGGAAATAATCAGAGAAGCTGCCTCTCCAAGGTGCTATGAAGAACACATTATCTAGTACATGTTAAATGCATCACCCAGTGCCAGTGAGACTCTACTATGGTAGTTATGATCACTGGGAGCTGCAAAGAGCAGAGTGTGAGGGTGGGGAGAATCTATATGCCAGTCGTAAGATGCTCTGAGGAGATCCCCGAGGCTGAGGGACACACCACGCGCCCTGTGGCACTGTGGTCATGGGGCCGGGAGTAGGGCAGCTCACAGGCTTCTACATCTGAGAAAACTGTGCCTACCTCTTTCAGTGCCTTTCAACCCCATTTTCTCCAGACAGTGCCATGTAAGTTTCTTGAGCCAAAGAACGCTGAACACTTATGGATATAGTTTTAAAAGTGAATCAGAGATTGGAGATTTGGCTCATGGGTAGAGCACTTACCTAGCAAGCGCAAGGCCCGGAGTTCAATCCCCAGCACTGCCCCACCCCCACCAAAATTGCTAGGTGTGGTGGTGTATGTCTGTAATCCCAGCACTCAGGAAACTGAGGCAGGAGGATCGCTGAAAGTTCAGGGCCAGCCTGGGCTACATAGTGAGTTCAAGTCAGCCTGAACTACACAGTGAGACCCTCTCTCTCTCTCTCTCTCTCTCTCTCTCTCTCTCTCTCACACACACACACACACACACACACACACACACACACACACACAAAGTGAATCAGCAGCAGCAAATTGCAGATGAAACCCAGCACTCTGCTCTTGGGAGAAGTAGAAATAAAGTTGTGTTTCTGTCTTTTCCTTTGCAGTTATAATAATAATATTATTTGTCCTAATGCTTGAAATTCTTCACCCAAATATTCATGTTCCTGCCACTTGAAGGGCCACCCAGATGTGCGACTTCTTTCCAAAGTAGAGCACTCCTAGGGCAGAAAGGCTAGACTGAAAAGCCAGGGCTCACGGGTCCAGCCTGTCCCTCAGGAAGCTCAGTGCCACCCTTCCCTGCTTCAGGCCTCCCCAGCAAGACCCACAGCTGGTAGCCTGGGCCAAAAGGCTAGGCCAAGAAAGAGCCTTGGGTTGAGGAGTTAGCTCAAGTGGTAGAGCTCTTGCCTAGCAAGCGCAAGGTCTTGAGTTCAATTCCCAGCACACACAAGAAAAAAAAGAAGAAAAAGAAAAGAGCGAGCCTTGGCCCTACTGTCCCACAGCACCAACAAGGGAGCAAAGACAGTAGCTGCCCCTCCCCCAGGACAGAAAAGAAGGGAGGATATTGAAGAGTGAGAAGTGGGACATGGTGCCATCTCTACTTTCCAGCACCTTCTTAACCTCTGTGGAGCCCCCATGCCCAAACTCAAGGCAACAGTTATTAGCCACATCATGGCCTGAGCACCAGTCCCATATCACAGCCATTGTGGCCCCATGCCAGGAGCCATGACTTCAGTGACTATCTCTCATTTCCCCCCTTCCTAGGTGTATACCCTGGGCACACTTGGGTAACAGGCTACCGAGAACCATCTCAGGGCCATAACTCAGTGGTCTTCCTACCAGCAAGTGCCTCCTACTGTGGGCCTGGGCCTACCAAAGAGCCTGCTGTCAGGTGCTACCCACCCCCAACCTAGCACCCGCAGCCTTTGGCCCAATGCCTGGGGAATACATGGTCCGGGGGGATTGTTTTCCTCCCCAGTACACTCGCAGTCTCCTCCCTGGGCCTGTGAGCTAATCAGAGAGAAGGAGGGGGAGGAGGGGGACGCTGCTTGCCTTCCCCGTTATCTGCAGCAATCCACGGTGACTAATGCTCCCAGTTGGTAAAAAGGCAGTGTAATCAAAACACTTTTTTTTTAGTCCTTAAAGTTAGTCATTCTCCCAGAGTGGAGGAAAAAAAAGCCCACAGCAGGCACCATGAAATGCAAGCTGAGAGGCTCCTGCTGCTGGGTGGACCCGAAGCACTGGCAGAGGCAGCTCCCTGTGGGTCTGAGGTCGGGCCCTCCTCCTGGGAAGTGAGGGGAAGGTGGCCATCCTTCCTCTTCCTCCACACCCTCGATTGTGCTTGCTTTCCTTGCCTGTGGACTGTCTGATCCCTGAAGGATTCCATGCCAAGTCAGGAGTTGCCCTTTGCACTCACTCTGCCAGGTGCTGCCACCTGCTGGTCCCAGCTTTTCAAGGGGAGGAAGCATATAGAGTAATCAAGTTCCCATGATGAGGCCCAGTACGGCTTTCTTGTTAGGCACCTGGCCTGTGCTGGCCCTCGCTCCATCATTATCCCTGCCATTCAGGACTGGTGCTCCTTCCGGTTCCACAGGTTCACTGGCTTGTGACCCCACTGTGCCTCAGCAGAACAACCGAGTGTCAGAGGTGGCAGGAACCTCAGGAGTCATGGAGAAGAGGTGGTATTCCTTGGTGGCAAAAAGCACAAGGGTCAGTTGGGATCCAGCTTGCCTGGGTTGGAATCTCTGCTTCAAGACTCCATGGCTGTGCTTCAGCCTCTGTATCTGTAAAATAATAACAACCTACCTCACACAGCTGTTTAAGGATTAAATGTGAACTGCTTAAAATAGTATCCAGTGTGACAAGTGTGCCTGATTATAAATCCATAACCAAAATAATGACAACAAAACAATAAAGTAGCATATAGATCATCATATCCCTATTACTTGTTCAAGGCAGGCATTACTAATCAATCACAGAACTCACCTACCAATGGCAGATTCCCTAGAATACTCAATACAGTACTCCAAGCAGTCAATAATGAACAATCTGAGTTGTCACATTGAATGATGCCTGTTTGCCATCCCATATCTAACCTGGACCCTTCACATTGTGGTCAAGGAAGACAAAGCCCAGAGAAAGGAATAGACTCCCTCAAGCCTCTTAAGGGCAAAAACCAAGGTCCAGAAAGGTATTCCTGGCCTCGATTGCTGCTTGCCAACATGGCTTCACCCTAACCTCTGAGCAGTCAACGTGGGCTTCCCCGCACTGGAAACACTCACCCTGAAAGCCCCATCTTCTGCCACCCTTCCACCTTCTTCTTCTCATATCCAGGGAACTTTGGTTCAGGGGCATCTTGCCAAGCAGGTGCACAGCAGGAAGAATAGGGGCAGGGAATCCATGGAGAAACCCAAGGACCTGGGCCTCAGTCTGCTGCAGGAACTCCCTGAGCACCAAGGCCTTCAGGGCTGTGAGGACCTCAGGCCATCAGTTTGGTTCCATCACATCCAGCTCCTCAGCCTCAGTCTGATGCTTTAATGAAGGCCCTAACAACCCAGGTTCTGGGAATTCTTGCTGTTTGCTGAATAGAGGCTGGCATGGTGAAAGTCAGGGGTCAGCCCCGGTCTTTGGGGCAGAAAAGGCTGGGAGAGAGGAGGATACAAGCCCTAAGATAACAACCCATGGGGAGCACCTGCATGCAAATTTCTGGGTAAAAAAACCCCAAAGCAAGGTCAGGGGCTGATGCCAGAGCCAGCTCTCCCATCGCTTTGCCCCTGAAGTAGACACTCATTAGGCTCAGACTTCTGGGAGGAAGCAATATTGACCAACCTTGAAACCAGGAGCCTACCCCACAGGCCTGCACTCTGGGTTTCTCCTTACAAACCCACTTTGTTCCTTTTCTGTTTCTCCCCTGCAAGGGCAAGATCAGCCTATACTGTGCTGTCCTTTGGTTATAAAAGGGAAAAACATAGCACCTGGCCCTTGAGGCTGAGCTTCTCACAACAGTGGGAAGTGTGTGCATCCTGGTGCTCAGCTTCCCAAGGATCAATGCTGCACTGCATGGCAGGGTCGTGGAGGGGAGCTCCTGGGTGCACAGAACAGCAGAACACTTGACTGCCCATCCTCAGAGCATTACTCCTGAGCATGTTAGGGTCATGGAGAGAACCTCACAGATGCATAGGACAGCAGGATGCCTGATTCCACTCTAGCTGAGCAACTGAAGGGAGGCCAAGCTCAATTCAGAGAAGGCACTTTGCACATAGACACAGGAGGCCAGCGTCCTTCCCAGTAACCTCAAAGGTCTTGCTGACTACGTTAAATGTTCAAGGTGAGTAGTAAACAGCACAGCCCCAGTTCAGGCTTCAGTTGAATCCTTCCCTCCGAGAAGATTCATATTTAGCTTCATCTCCAGACATCATTGATTGCTCAAACCTGCTCACTCCTCTGGGCTTAATTTTCTGTTTATGACCCACTTTACCTACCTCTTCTATTCTCCTATCTCCCAAGAATGTCAAATAAACCTGACGATGGACTTGGAACTTGAATGTGGGAGACTTTGGCAATATGATCTATCCACTGATCTTATAAATGAGAGGACCAAGCCCTGGAAAGGGGATGTGGCTTGTCGGAGGTCAGTCATGGTGTCAGAGATGGCACTAGAGCCCTGGACTCCTCCAGACTCTTAGTCTGGAACTCATCCATTCCCATCCTACAACATGTGTCTGCTACCCTGAAAACATGTGCTGAAAGTCCTGAAATAGACTTCCCTGAGCATATGGAAGGGGCCTAGGCTAATACTTTTGGAGACATTTATCACTGTGGGCAATACCTGAGGGATACAGAGAATGGGGAGTGGAGAAAGCAGGTAGGAGAGCCATTTACAAGTGCTGCAATGCCAGAGACTCATAAAAACACAGCACCCCATCCATCCATTACACCCGCTGCAAAGCAGCAAGGACTGACCCTCCCTTCACCCACACTCTCTGCCCAAGGTGCCCTTTGGAGACCTGTCCTTTTCAAGGCTGTTCTTGTACTTATGTTGGCCTGCTCCCTGAAGAATAGCATGGTCATGATGCTGATCATGATGCTGGTCATGTGCTTGGGAACACATCTCCCACTGAAAACCCCTTTTGAGTCAAACTATGAACCCTCAAGAATGGAAATAGAAAATACAAATGAGAGACCACTTCCTGTGGGCCACACTCTGAATTCCCTTACTCCTACTGGTCAAATCTTCTACTCCACCCTAGGGTGTCAAAACAAACCATATGTGTCTTCTGCTCTAAATCATTGACTTAGCTGCTCCCCAGATGTTTAGTTTCTAAAACATCTGAGGTTCATTCGAAGAATTCCTGGAGAGAATGTCTTTGGGGTGCCCAACACGAGCCTCACTTCCTGTTCTGTCTTCTAAGATATGGGGCTGCTTGAGTTGAGGAGGGCATCATCTCAGCCCAGAACTACAGACAGCTTATGAAGAACTAAGACCCTGAATTTTTATTTCGGGACGCCTAAGGCAACTCAGCTGCTTGCCTGGACCTCAGTACTTTTCTTACTTAAAATAAGTTATCTGCCAGGACCCTCCTGGCCCTCATCTCAAATTCACCATGTGGCTACCTCTGATTCCACCTTGACTCCTCCCAGAAGCCTTCACTTTATAAAGCCCATCTTCAGCTTCCTCCCAAGTTTACAGGCTGCTCCTGAATCTTGTTCTGTCCCATTCTGTATTATTATTGTAATCTCCTGTTCACCTGTCCCTGGGAGCATGCAAGCGCAGAATCAATACTTCTTTTGTCCGGTTGTATCCTCAAGGTTAGCACAGTACCTGGCACATAGTAGGAACTTAATATTTGTTAAATGAAGGGACAGAACGAGCAGGACCATTCATATTACTGGGTTCTGTACAGGAGACTACAGAGGGAAGGACTGGGAAGTAAGTCCACAAAACATTCCAGGCTGAGAAGCACCTATTCTATTTAAAGTTGAGCCCTGAGCCGTCTTGACGGAGGAAAAGACCTGTTTGTGGGTTGCTACAGGTAATGCATGCTCAACATGCGATATTTAGGAGATAAGGAGTACACGGCGATTGTAAGTCTTCCTCACACCGTTTCTCCTCAGTGGCTCTTTCTATTGACAACCGCAACTGTGAGTCGATGTCGGAGTCTGAATGAACCCCACTCCAACCCCGAGATCCCCCTCCCACCACTGCAGGCTGAGCCTCAACGCCGGAAGCCCGGGCGCGAGAGTCGCCGCCGAAGGGAACTCCGCAGCGACACGCGGCGGCCGAGGGGTTAAGGGGATGAGCCCCGCCCCTCGTCCGCCTCTTCCGGGCGGAGGGGGCGGGCTCTCTGTCACTTCCTGGAGACTGGCCGAATCCGGAAGTGACCCCCGAAGACTGAGGAGCGGCGGAGGACCCCGGCGCCGGCCCAGCTTCAGGACCATGAGTTGGTGAGTGAGGCCCGGCGGCAGGGTCCCGTGGAGCCCCAGCCCGCCTGCGCCTGGCTCCGCGTCCGATGGAGTCCCGCCCCCCCCCCCCGACCCCCGCTCCGGGTTCTTCGGGGGTCTTCCTCTGTGCTTTCCCGGAGCGGGCATCTCGGGCAGCCTCCCCGGAGACGGGCGAGATGATCCCCTTCGCCTGGCACCGTGTGTCTGGTAGTATTTCCTGGCTCTTTCCCAAGGAGTAGGACCCGTTTCCTCCCAGCTCCTCAAAGTGATGGCCTGGCTCGTACCCTTCTCTTTTAAATATCCACCGGGGCAGAATCAGTGTCTTCCTTCTTCACTGTGGGAATCCCTCCACCGCGTGTGTTCGCCTGAGAGTGTGGCCCTCGCTTTGGTAGTCTCGGCCCAGTTCAGGAATCAGAACCACCCACTTTCAAATAATTGGCCTTTGTACCGTTTACCAGTCTTCAGAAGACAAAGAAAATTTGCATCTCTTTTAGAAGGGGCCAGAATTACACCCCACCCTCACCCTTCTGATGTGAGGTTTAGTGATTTCCAGGCCATGACCTTAGTACTCTCTGAAATAGACATAGTTAAGCTTAAACCTTATGAGACCTATCACTCCATGAGCGAAGCCAAGGAATCTTAGAGTAGTAGAGTCACAACTCCAAGTGCCGCAGAGCCATGTGGTACTTGGCGTATAGTAGATACTTCATAGTGTTTAACGGTTGATTTATTTTGTAAGACTGTTTGCCCAATAGGCAATCTTTGTTTATTGCTCTGGATTGTTTATGTTCACAGGAAAGAACCATAGCTTGCATTCCTTCCTGGGGCTGGCTGCCCATATAAAGGTTTGTACCTTACCATCAGGCCCAAGGACCTGTGTATCCACAAGCCTTGATCTCAGGAGATCCAGCTGTAATCCAATTATATGATTAAATTGACCCCCAGAGATGTAGAAGATGAATTGACACCTAGAACTCAATTTCCATTAACATTGAGAACAAGTTTATCACTGTCCTCAGAGTCTAGCTTGTTTGTGCAAAGTAAGTGCATGGCGATCAATTATGAATGCATGAAAATAGTAGAACATCCTTCAGGCATGGTTTTGGTGGCTAACATGATCATCAGTGGAGACTAAACTCTAGCCAGAAGAAGCCACTGTCAGCGTCCAGGATGGTTCTCTACTGTAAAATGTAAACCATGTCTGTACCCTCCCCTGCCTGCTTTGTAGACCAGGAATGATTGGTGGACAAATGTCAGTCAGTGCAGCAGGTGGAGGGAAGCCTGGAGCAATGCCCTAATAAGCCCCAGCAGAAGCTGCTCCTTTTCCCTCCACCTTTTGCTCCAGGCAGCCAGCAGAGGAACCAAACCCTAAAATGCTAACTTTCTCATCTTGCTACAGTTTAGCTAGTGATGGGCAAAGTGGTAACTCTTCGATTCCCTTTCCAAGAGAAAATTTCTTCCTTTAAGTGTTAGTCTTGGTCCCCAGGTTTTGATGTGATCTTGTTGACCTCTTTCCTACTGCATCTTGAATCTTTAGCATTCTCTTGCCTAATTTTTTGAAGTAAAAAGCAGATACTACAGGTGTTTTATATTGTTTAGATTGGTGTTTACAATTTTAAAAACTGAGTCAATCTTTTCTTCCCTAATTGGGAGAAGAATAGGTCAGAGGCCACTAACAGTAAGTGATTTTCTGGGTGATCTGAAGCAAGGTGTTTCCACCTGTCTTGTAGAAAGTTTATTTCCAGAAAAACTACCAGTTAATTTCTAAAGTCCATCAGGTTGGGGAGAATGGAAATTAGCAGCTGTCTAGGAGCTGAGATTTTTATGAAGTAGAATTAATCTACCAGTGTACGCACATCTTGGTACCTCCTTAGACTGAGGGTCATAACCAAAAGGGTGGCTTTGTCCCTCAAAGCTGAGATTCCTTTCTCTTTCTTCTTAAAAGCGGTCTACGTCACTTCTTGCGTGGACCCTGACCCTTTCTCCCTGAGAGGGGACCAGCGTCGGCGCCTGGGCACACAATCACACTCAGTTTCTAGCTCAATGCCTGGCAAGGGGACTAGGGCTAGGTCCTTCTGATTCACTCTCAGAGCGGTTTTCCTGCTCCCAGAATGAATCCGTCCATTCATCTGAGATTGGAATTCTGAGTAGGGGAAGAGACCAGAGTGACGTAGAGCCATCCTGGGAGGCTGATGCCCAAGGTCAAGTTCACCAAGTACATGGACTGTGCCAGCCATCGTTAAATAAGGCCTAGGGGCACATGGCCCATGGTCCCCAAAGGGTAGCCATTGTTCTGAGATAGGCTGGGCTTTCAAAATGTCACAGTAAGAAATGTCCAGTATTGATGCCCTTTGTACACTGTGGACTTTGCATGAAAAGTAAGAGGCCTTTGTTCTCTGCTTCCTCTGTGGAGGCAGCCCGCCCACCCCGTTTATTTAGTGGGTACCTGCTGCCTTCCTGTACTATCCACACATCCACCCATTCACCATTCAGCAAGGCCACCCAGTGACCTGTCTTACTAGGAAGAAAGCATTTGATGTTCACATTTCAGATCCCTGGTTGATTTAAGGGCTGTAAGCCAGATGCTCTCCCTTTTGTCTCCCTTCTTCCCTCCTACCCTCCTACTTTGTCCCCCACCCCTCTTCCTGTTTGTGAGTGTCTTTATTATAGTATATAGAGGGAATCAAGAATAGTGAACTTAGCTGTCTCCAAGAATTGTAGCCTTCCCTGGAGCCACACACTTTGATGATCTTTGGTTCAAATGATGAGATAAAGGTGTGCTGGAGGAAATCTTCCTATACATAGGAGTCCAGTAGTTTGAGAAGGAAGGAAATTAGAGGCAATGCAGATAAATACGACTAGGAGGTAGAGTACTGTGTTCAAATTCTGGTTCAGTTGCTCACAGTATAGCCAGTTGACCTTTCCTTGTCTTGTTTTCTCCATCTGTAACAGAATAAATCATCCCTGCAGAAACTCAGCCACCTCAGTCTGCTGTGAAACAAATGGAGACTGTCTATAGTTGTAATCCTCTTTTGATTTTCTGGGCCATTAATGGGAAACCTCTTAGAGCTTTCATTGACACAAACAGCTGGCTGCGGCACACATGCCATAGATTCGCCACCACTTTTTTAGGCTCTTCTTGTTTGCCCCTTAAATATTAGTGTTCCTCAGGCTTAGTGTTTACCTCCCAGTCAACCACACGATGCTGAGGGTAAATAACCAGTGTTCTGCAGAGTGCTATGATGCTAAGCCAGGGTATTCAGTAGGTTAGGTTATTAAATGCTTTTTCCACTAAAATCTTTCTAACTTCCAATGGGTTCATCAAGGTATAGTCCCATCATAAGTTCAAGGGCATCTGTACGTGTGCTGCACATACATAAAGCTCAACAAATATTTGTTGCTATGCCTAGTGAGTATTTGTGACATGCAAATATCTGTGCTAAGTGTTGGGGGCAGGGAGAAGACTACATGAACCATCTTTGGCTAGTGTCTGAAAAGTGCTTGAGATTCAGAACAAGGACAGCTGGTCACTATATGTCAACATCGCGTCATCAAGACAGACGTCAAGTGGGAGATGTAATTTTAACCGAACTTTGACTTATCAAGTTGGTACTGTTTCTCAGGGGAATGACAGAAGGACCTATGTTAGAATAGTGCAGAAAAGGTGAGGAGAGATGAGATACATGGAGAGAATTTGATGTGCTCAGTCAGGAGGCCAGTTTGGGTGCAGTAAATAATGAGTGGGCGGAGGCCTCATTGGTGAGAATTGGCACTCCAGCTCGGGGCCACATTGTATAGTGCTTTCAGTGCCATGCTGAGGAGTTGAAATTGAGCCTGGCCTTTTGAAAATTGAAGGCTTTTGAGCAGGGAAGTGCCATGGCAAAAGCAATGATTTAGTCAGATTATGTTGGCAGTGGCCTACAGGATAACTCAAAAAAGAGAAAAAATGGAGTCAAAAGCCAACCTGAATGCTAGCTTCCAGAAATTTTTGAGCATAACTTGCAGTTAAAAATCTTTGACATCACAACACACACATACACTTATGCATGAAATTAATTTCACACAGTGTATTGCAGTGCACTCCAATATTTTCTAGTATGTTCTTTTTCATATTTTAAAGAATGATTCACCTCAATTGAATTTATGTTTGGTATAATGGAACAGTGTGTGGCAGTTTAAATAATATATGTGCCCTAGGTCCAATCCCCCACACCACAAAATAAATGTGTGTGTGTGTGTGTGTGTGTGTGTGTGTGTGTGTGTGTGTGTGAGAGGGAGAGAGAGAGAATGATAGCTATTGTACATGGACTCCAGTTTGAAAAACAACTGTCTAGGAATCTAATTACAAATATTCAAACTAGAAGCTAACACTTTTGATCCCAGCCAGCTAAAGATAGCGTTGTTTATTTGCTTGTTTTGGGTGGGTTATAATAAGAAATACAGAGGGGCAGCTGTCCCTGGAACACTTGTCCATCACTTTCCGGAAAAGAAAGCCCGAGTGGACGTGGGCCTATACAAAGATGTTCAATCTTACTAGGAATCAGCGGAAAGCAGATTAAACCAACAATGAGATGCCATTTCACAGCCAGACTGACACAAGTGTTAAAGTCTGATGGTGCCAAGTATCTGAGGGCGAGGAGCAGCAAGAACTCACAAGCTGCCAGGTAGGGAAGGGTGAGTTGGAGGTTCTGCAGTGCCCTGACCTGAGAGACTTCTGCGAGGCAGGAAACCCGTGCAGAAAGCCAGCAGCGTCGTTGTAGATGCCCCAACCAGAGCGTGAGGAAACCACTTGTGATATCTTTGCACAAAAGATATCACAGTTAAAATGCGTGTGGCTGAGGATTTAGCTCAGTGATTAGAGTGCTTGCCTGTGAGCATAAGGGCCTGAGTTCGATCCCCGGCACCACAAAAAAAAAAAAAAAATGTGTGTGGTAGAGCTACGTGTACCAACATGGACAAATCTCAGAAACATGCTGAATGTGAAAAGTTAGCTACAAATTGATGTATTCCACGTGGTGCTATTTGTATATAGTTTAGACCTGTAAAACAATACTACATCTTGCTTATAGATATAAACTTGAGTAGAGAAAGTACAGGAATAATATATACTAATCAGAATAGTGGTTACTCTAGGGTAGCAAGGAAAGGGAGAAAGAAATGGAGACAATGTGTTCCTTAGGAACTTCAGCAGTATCTATACTGTTCCACATCAGTCTTTTGTGTGTGTGGCGGGGGGGAGGTCTGCACCTGAGGATTCAGCCAAGTGTGCACAGAAAAATACTTGGGGAAACAAAATTGCATTTATACTGAACATGTACAGACCTTTTTTGTTGTCCTTCCCTAAGCAATCCAGTGTAACAACTATAGCATTTACGTTATATTAGGCATTATAAGTAATGTAGAAATGATATGTACAGATTGTGCAAATACTAGGCCATTTCTCTAAGGGACTTGAGCATGCGTGGATTTGGGGATCCTTGAGGTGGGGTCTAGGACCAGTCTTTTGCAGACAGATATTGAAGTACCACTCCATGCTTAAAGAATAAGATCTGAACCAAGTGTGGCTCAATGTTAGAATACAGCAAAGCTGGGAGGTAGATAATTAGTAATTATTACATACTCTTTATAACTTTTGAATCTGTATAATACTTCATAGTACTTTTTAGTTCTGTTCAGACCTCATCATCCAGAGTATGAGAATGGTTGTTCCCTGTGGCCAGGAGGTGGGGATGATTTAGGCAGGGGCCTATGCATCACTTTCCATTCTCAGCCCTCCTCCTTTTTAGGGTCTGGACTGTGAGCAGAGGGAAAGGGTAACAGTAACGTCAGAACTCTTTATAATGCCTGGTTGGTAAGAGACGGAGGTGAAAACAGGATTAGAGTGTGCACCTCAGAAGCTACCCAACCGGCCTGATGCTTCTCGGAGTCTGATCTGAGCACTCTGAGCCCAACCGTGAAAATGAGGTGATTGGAGGTTCCTGTCTGCGGAATAAGCAAGACAAACCAGTCACCTCAGAATGTCTTGTGTTTCCCTGTGATCCCAGCACTCAGCAGGGGAATCAGTGCAATTTTGAGGCCAGCCTGGGCTACATAGTTCAAGACCAGCCTGAAATACGTGGCGAGACCCTGGGGGAGGGGAAACTCATTCTCTGCCCTTTAGGTCTTACAGATTAGAATGAGAATCGGTGATAACTTGTCCATCAAAGAGCTGAAAAACAACAAAAATATAAACAGCCTCTTTGAATTGCCTGCTGTTTTCTCATTTTGAATGTCAGGTGCTGTGTCAGGCCCCCAAACTTCTTTCTGAAATCCTTTCATTATTTATCAGCAAGTCCCCACTGCATTCTTAGCAGATGTGTAAGTTGATCTTGGTTGCTGTGCATTATACTATGGGGTAGATGTTTGCCCTCTAAAATAATAAAATAATTTCAGGTTTCCTACCATTCCTTAGGGTGTACTGATCTCTGTGTAACTACAGAGTCAGCTCCGGGGGCCTTGCTTTGATTGATCTTCATCATCCAAATGCCCCTACCACCTTCACAGCAACCCTGCAGAGTAAGTGGATTATTATCCCATTTTATAGGCAAAGAAACTGACCCTGAAGAGGAAGGGACTTGTTTCACAGCTGGTGATTGGCATAGTCAGTATTTGAGCCCCAGTGTCTGGCTCCAGAGTCCATCCTCATCTGGAGCTGTCTCTCCTGTGAAGCACAGGAGGGTACCACTTCAAATGAGCCATTTATTGGAGGCACTTAGCTCCTCACACCTAGCCCAGAATCTGGCAAGAGAAGATGCTCAATAAATGGTCACTTTAGTCAGATGGTCTCTGTGCTCACGTGACTGGACATCATGGGATTCTGGCTGTCTGCTTTCCAGAACACAGCCTGGGGATCCTCAGGGAAGGAGAGATCACAGCTGAACGGAGGATTGTTCTGGTCCCAGTAACACGTCAGCCAAGTCACAGAGTCATGTCTTATTTTTAAACACACACACATACACACACATACACACACACACACACACGCTTCCTCAGACTGTTGGCATGTCAGGGTCATATTGTGTGTGCTCTGGTTTTGGATCCAGTAATTTAGAGCAAGGACAGGTGGGGCCAGAGGCTGTGGTCGTGGATACTGAGATGGATGACTTCAGCGCAGGCCACTGCCCCTCTCAGGGGTTTCTCACATCCTGCCGGAGGCTGAACTTCCCTTGGCCCCTGGGCCTTGTGGCCAGCTGGCCCTTGAGCCGGAGAGGATGGCTTGAACACACAGCTGCTCCGCCGGAGCCAGATGACTCTACATAAGCCTGGCCCAGCCCTGGCCCCCTGCTTTTCCTCCCTGGTTGTTAAGGTAGCGGTGGCCTAGTGGGGCCTCAGACCAGAGCAGGCGGCAACCCAAGGACAGAGTCACCGAAGGCTGGGGGAGGGCCCGGTCCTTCTAGCCTGCAGAAGCTGCTGCCTTTTCGCCCACCTTCCTGCTCTTGCCAGAGACAGTGACTCAGGCCCAGACCACTCCCTGGGGAGCCAGGGTTTCAGCCACTATCAACCATCGCCCACTCTTTGCTCCGCGCTCCCCTCCTTCTCACCTCCCTCACCTCCCCCAGGGCTGTGGATCTCCTGCCCAGCTGGGATGTCAGAGGGATCCAGGGTGGGGTCGACTGAATCATCTTGGAGTTCTTTCCACCCCCAGGCCAAGCCTAGACCCACGTTCACTAGAAATGAATTCTGGAAGCCCAAGCAAAGACAGGGAAACACGGGGAAGTTTTCACGTCTCTCTATTCTTCTTGGTATGAGAGTGGAGAACTCTCCTAAGAAGGCAGGGATGGAGAGCTCTGCCAGGGTGACCAGGGGATCCCCACCCGGCTACCATCTGGGTCTGCCTCTTGTCTCTGCCTCTGCAGCAGAGGGGATGAGGAAACAACAAGATTGAGAAACCCAGCGAGTTGAAAATGCAAAAGAGCTGTTTTTGTAAATAGACATTACACAAGAGCAGGAGCTTTTTTGGAAAGGTTTTACTGAGACGGACAGAATTAGCCAACTGGCATCATGCTGCTAATAGAGATATTTACTGTTTGAAAAGTATATTTGTCACTTTGGAGAACATCCTGTTGACTTTTCTTTATTGTGAAAGAAAATAGAATTTACCCCCCTTCCCTCTGTACACACAGAACTTTTTTTTTTTTTTCTTTTTAGAGGCGGGGCATGTTAGAGGCTGAGAGAACTGTTCTCTCCATTTTATGGCTGAAACCAAAATATCCCTTCTCCTGCCCTCTGGTGCTCATGTTTGTGGAATTGCACACAGAACAAAGAGCTCCTTCTCCCGGGGCAGAGGGCTGGAGCCTCTTGATTTCTCCCAGAGTCTGGAGAGTCTCTTTTCTTCATCTCTAGGTCTCTGCTTACCTCCTGCCGGCTGCACAGGGAGAACGCTGGCTGAGGAAGGCTGGGGGGGAGGGGCAAGAGTCCTGAAGGCTAGTGGTGCTCCCTGTCCTGGAGGATCATGCGCTTCAGCCCATGCGGCCCAGCAGCTCCTGGGCAGCTGCAGGTGCAGAGCTGTGGCACCGCCTCACCACCCTGCAAAGGAGCTGTTACTCCTGAAGTGCCCCGTGCCAGGAGCGACTGGGACAGCCGGGAAGGAGAGGCCAAGAGCCTTCCCTCCTTGCCACCTGGTGGTGGGGTCCTGCCGGGACGTCCCATTCCAGGGCAGAGGGACTCCGATCCTTGCATCAGGATGCCTGCCCCGGTGTCCTGGCTATTTCTCTGGCAGAGTGGGACCACAACTGGCCCTGGAAGCCCCAGAATAAACCCGGAAGTCTCCTTTCCCTCCATGTCACCCTGTACCTGTGCTCTGATACCTCTCCCAGCTTCACTTCTGCGGGCAAAGGCTTCTTCTTTTCTTCTTCTTTCTCGTCTCCACTGTATGTACTGTCCCTGGGACCTGTTGGATTGTGACACCCTTTGTAGGTTTAGTTGTGATCACATCAGAATTGGGAGAGGGAAGACAATGAATGATATTACCGTCTTTGCTCTTTCTATAGCCTTATGTAAGTACTTTTTTTAAGACCCTTAAATCACAATGTGGCACTTTACAGGGCCCTTGGGCAGTGCACTTAGTTTACTCATTCTTTTGATATTCAGTGCTTACTATGCATGAAACTAAACTGTAAGCTCCATGAGATCATAGAATGAGTCTGTCTTGTTTATCCTCATATCCCTAGGGCCCAGCATAGTGCTTGGCACGAAGGTGGCCCTTAAATATTTATCACATATTCAGTGAAAGGTTGACAGTAGCACTGTGCCCAGCACAGTGCCTGCTCAGGTTACAAAGAAGCACACCATTGAGTCCCTGCCCTTGAGTAGGTATGTGTGATCAGAAAACAAGACGTAGATGCATCACAGTTAATTGGTCTGTACCCTCGGCCAGCAGAGTCCTGTCAGGAATGAGAGGTGAGCTGAGTACAGGGAAGAGTATTGCAGTTCATCACAGTGGTGGGTCATAGCAGAGTAAACGCATCTACTTACATGCTGAAAAGTCACTGGGACAAGTAAAGCACACGATCGTTATAGCTTTAGTGATCTAGGAACAGAAAGATACTTCTTTACTGTTAGGAGGTTTTCTAGCTAAATCAGTAACTCCATGATTTAATAGTGAAGATCAGAAGTAAAGCATTTTTTTATACTAAAATCTAAAACTTTTTCCCCCCATATAATTCCTACCTAACACAGTAGCATAAGAAATCGGTGTTAAATATTGGGAAAGAAATGGATATTTTAGGGGGTTGGGGATTTAGCTCAGTGCTGGAGCACCTGCCTGGGAAGCATAAAGTGCTGAGTTCAATCCCCAGCACCTCCCCCCCAAAAGAAGAAAAAAGAAAAGAAAATGGATATTTTATCATTACTTTTCAAATCATAAGACTGTCTGAAAAACCTGTCTATCTGGAAAACCTAATTAGTCCTTCCCCACCTCAGCTGAATTTCTTACAGGATACATATGTAAGTGTGGTATCTGGTTTCAGGGTAAGCGTGCCAGCAAGATAAAGTGAAAAAGAGAATCCCATTTTGTGGTATGACCAAAAATATAAAATTCCATTGAATGTACCTAAGATGTAGAGCTGGAAATTCCATGGGATGCACTTAAGACATGTGCAGACAAAAATTTCACATATAAGTAATACTTGGGATCTTAATATTTAAGAAAATAAATGTAAAGGATCTATAGAGAAAAAGAAGAAAAAATTCTTAAGACTGAAGAACATAGGAGGTTGGAGATTTAGCTCAAGCAGTAGAATGTTTGCCTAGCAAATACAAGGCCCTGAGTTTGATCCCCATACCCCCCCACCCCAAATGGAAAAGACTGAAGAACATAATAAAAGACTTGAGTGAGCAGGAGGAAATATTATGGCCCTACCTAAATGAGTGAACCTACTATTTGTAAAGATATAGGTTCTTCACACACACAGCCTCTAAATACAATGCATTTCCAGTTAATATTAAATATATCTGTGGGATTTTGGTGGGGGAAGACAGAGCTAATGATTTTGAAATTCATCTTGAATAATAATTGAAAGTGGCCCCAAAAATTACCTGAAAAAGAATCGTAATTAAAAGAGATTTACTTTAGTAGGTATTAAGAGCTTTTGTAAACCTAAATAATTAAACCTTTTATTTGCAAAAGTGTAGATCAGTCTATGGTATGGGATAGAAGTATTTAACAGTGATAAAATGATTTTTCTAAAGACAGTATTTTTTTTAAATAATTGACTCGTTATACACTCAAATGGAGTAAAGATTTAAATATAAAAATAAAACACTAAAATTCATATGGCAATGCAAAGAACAATGAATTAATTTCACAAAGAGCAAAGTTGGAAGTCTTCCACTTCTCAGTCTTAAAATTTATTAGAAAGTTACAGTAACAAAGTGTGGTGTTGGCATAAGGATAGACATGTAGATTCATGAATTGAGAGTTCAGAAATAAACTCTTATATTTATGGTCAGTTGATTTTCAGTGAGGATGCTAGTACAATTTAATAAGGAATAGTCTTTTCAGCAAACCATAATGAAATAACTAGATAGTCATTTGCAGAAGAATGAGTTGGACCCTTACCTCCCACACTGTGTACAAAAATTAACTCAAAATGAATCAAAGACCTAGGTTTAAGAACCCAACTATAAAACTCCTAGATAAAAACATAGGGACAAATGTTTATTGCCTTGAATGTGGCAAAGGATTCTTCAATATGACACTAAACACATGAGCAACAAAATTAAAAATAGGTAAGTTGGACTTCATCAACATTTAAAACTTTTATGCTTTTAAAGACACCATTAAGAAAATGAAAAACTCACAGATGAGAGAAAATATTTGCCAGTCATACATTTAATTAGGGGCCTAGACCTAGAATATACAAAGAATTCTTCTCACAACTGGACTGTAACAAAACTCAGTAAATGCTTCTTTGAAGACAAGTGATCCATGAACACATGAAAATATACTCAACATCATTAGTCATTAGAGAAATACAAAACCAAAGCCACAGTGGAATACTTACCTGTATGGGCTAAATAAATAAAAACATTTAAAGTCAGATCCTAAACTGGGGATGGGGATACCAAGAGCCGTCCCATCTTACATCACAGAATCCCCCACGGTTCAGGAGTTGGAGGCACTGAGAACCTGTAGAAGGGGCGAAGCCAAGTACTGAGATCAGCATTGGTTGAAAGCTGTTCATGAGCAAATTTAAAGTCCTAACATCTCCCTCCTCAACTCCATTTCACTGGAGACTATCTCTGTCACACCCTGGCAGAAAGATGAAGAGTCCCTAGTCCCCAGAGAGTTCCATACTCGGGCACAAAGTATGAGGGACTGTTGACACTAATGGAGCTGAAGCCTTGAGAAGCCCAGTTTGCATGGACCTTGTCTGAGACCCTTGGAAGAAACCTTGGCCATGTCTTCACCTGGTCCTCTGTTTTCGTACACTGAAAACACAGGTATTTATACTATAATTAATTTTAAAAAACAAAGAAAAACCTCTTCCATTGCCTCTTTTTTTTTTTTTTTTTTTTTTTTTTTTTTTTTTTTTTTTTTTTTTTTTTTTTTTGTGGTGCTGGGGATTGAACTCAGGCCCTTGTGCTTGCAAGGCAAGCACTCTAATCACTGAGCTAAATCCCCAGCCCCGCATTGCCTCCTCTTTTGAGTAGCGCAGGCCTTTACTGAGATGGGAACGGGGCTGGGGGAACAGGAGTGTTTTCACTGCAGTTTGTAAAGACATCTGTAATAGAACAAGTGAAGAATTACTGACACTGAGTTGGAAATATACAGAGGGTACCTTTTTCATCATCTTTAAACATTCTTTAAAATTAAGGGGGAAATTGGATTTTACAGAACACAAGTAACAAAGGTGAGCAATTAAATCAATAGAAATTAGTCTGAAATATAACAAAACATTTTCATTTGTACCAAAAGCTAGTAATCTATTGAAGGGATAAAATCAATTTTAAATTGGACTGATGGTTGATAATACAGTTAGTGACGAGGAAGAGCAAATCATATGAACACGTCAATAAAACATTGAAATTTGTGGTAGATTTAACATGAAAGACATAACAAAGATAATAGAACTCATGATATGCCCTCCTACAAGGACATCAGTGACAAACTGGTTACTGTCAGTAATTCAAAGAACATTGAAGATTAGTCACTGTACAAGAAATCTCGAAATGTGCCCTGAAATCTTACAGTTTATTTGTGAAAGAAACATGAGATTTTCCTAAATTTTACAACAATCCTAAAATTTAGGAAAATCTCATGTTTCTTTTTTCCTAGCTTATACTAGTAAGCTAGGGGGAAAAAAAAGCTTTTCTAAACTATTAGTAATAGAGAATACGTTTAAATCAGCCATCCTAGAGGAAAGACTGAATTATGTTTCTTTTCACTCTAAGAAAATGATGCTACCAACCCTATCACTTGAAGAGGTAATCAAAGGCTATGCATCCCAAAGATGTAGAGATAAAAATAAAGAGGTCTTGGGGCTGGGGATTTAGCTCAGTGGTTAGAGTGCTTGCCTAGGAAGTACAAGGCCCTGAGTTCGATCCCCAGCACCAAAAAAAAAAAAAAAAGAGAGACAGACTAGACTCCACTACATAGTGAGAATCTCTTCAGAAAAATTATATAGAGCTCTGTCAGGTAGATGGTTAATGAAACTTAGGTTATTCTTCATTTCATGCTGTTTGTATCGTTTGTCTACTTATTATTCGTTAAGATCTTTATTTGAATTTTCAGTTTCATGCCTATTTTTATATTTGTGATTTCGTATTCTTTTTCTTTAAAGGGCCATAGAAAATTGTATGGGCTTCAGGCCCATGAAACCTAGCCCCACCTCACAGAATAGCAAACACCGTGAAGTCAGGAGGATGAAATGAGTGTTCACATGGGGACTGCCAAGACACGCACTGTCCCCTCCCCGCAGTGCACACGCACACATGCACAAGCACACAACCCTTTCCACTCAGAGCTCCCAGAACACCGAGCGAGACCTCCTTCCCAAGGCGCGAGAAGAGACTGTCCTGACGTGGTACCTGTGCGTGTGGCACACACCCGCAGTCCCGACTCTCACGAGAGCATTCACCACCAGAATGCTCAGTAGACCGACTCACTGCTGTGCTCAGAGGTGCTAGGTAGCTTTCTTTCATTGCCTTGCTGTGTGTGAGCGGGCAACCAAGAATTATCACACATCCAAGGAAAGCATTTAGGATAAAAAATGGAAAAAAAGCAACTGGGAGGGAGACTGAGACTATAACAAGAGAAGAAACTATTTCTAAGCTATTGTTAGCTCCCTAGAGAGATAGAGCATCTATGAAATAAAAATAAGACACCATAAAAAGGAACATCCTGAATTACTTTTAATAGTTACGAATTTATTTTATTTTTATTAGTACATGTTTGCAGTACATGGTTACGTTCCTTTTGGGGAGTTGGTACATGTACACAACATCTTTTTTCATCCCCCTCCCCTCCTGCCATCTCTTGATGCCCTTCCCATTTGAAGAAGATCTATCTCCCTACTTCCTATTATCTTTTTTTTTGTTTTTTTTTGTTTTTTGTTTTTTGTTTTTTGTGGTGCCGGGGATCGAACTCAGGCCCTTGTGCTTGCAAGGCAAGCACTCTAATCACTGAGCTAAATCCCCAGCCCCTACTTCCTATTATCTTTTATTTTGCTCTGTATTTATATTTTGGGTTTCTCATGTAAGAGAAGCTACACAATATTTAAGCTTGTGTGTCTGATTTATTTCACTTAATGTTGTGGTCTCAAGGTACATCCATTTTCCTACAAATGATTCAAGTTTATTGAAAATTAAATAGAGCGCTTAGAAATTAAAAGTCTGGTAGCAAAACAAAATAATGTGTAACAAAAGCTATGAGAACTTGGCATTCTTGGCATATAGGTAAAAAGTGGCCAGGTGCTTTTCTATTAGCAGTTGGATTTCTTTTGTAAAATGCACTAAATTGAAACCATCTAATGGGAATTAAAATCATGAAATTTAAAATAAAATCAGCAGAAATGACAAAACTCTTTAGAAATACCAGAAGGCAAAATTAAGAAAATATTGAAAAACAGAGAAATTATAAGACCAACCAAGAAAAGTCAGTATCAAAATTGTAACTATATCAGAAGTAAGAAACAGAGAACGTAGAGGAGAAATCAACAACAAAGTCTTTGGGTCCCAGAACTGAAGACTATAAATTGCCAAGTTGAAACTTACCTGTAAGTACCCAGTACCAAAGATGAAAACAGTCTTATAAGCCATATCATAAAATTATGCAGCACATTGCGAGACCCTTTCTCAGAAATTAAAATATTCATGAACTTTATTTCTTTCTCATTTTCATTATGAAATTTGCTGTTACCCCTTTCTCGTTGTTACTCCATCTTGTTCATCTTTTCCAGTGTATTCATTCCTCTTTCGTTAATTATTGGTTGTATTTTTTGTTAGTTAGTTTTGTTTTTGTTTTTTGAGACAGGTTCTCACTATGTAGTTCAGGCTGTCCTTGAATTCACAACATAGCCCAGGCTGACCTCAAACTCACAGCAGTCTTTCTGCCTCAGTCTCCCAAGTGCTGACGTTATAGGAGTTCACCACCATGCCTGGCAATTGGATATATTTTTTGATGAAGTGTGTTGCTAACTACATTTCTTAAAAGCTGTAAAAAAATAAAATTATACAACACCAAGACAAACATACAATTCTATAAGTTTGCATAAAGAAAATAAAAAACAGGTTACGTACAAAGAGAAATCAGGGTGACTTCAAACTTTTCCATGGTGGTAGGGGATATGAAGACAGTGAAATAATGCCTTTGAAGTTCTGAGAGAAATTATATCCAGCCTATCATTCCATATCAAGTCAAACTAGCCCAAGGGTAAACTAGCCAAGGGCCTTTTGCTTGCAAAGTCTGAAAAATTTTCTTCCACTGAAATAAGATATAAACCAAGAAAGAAGCATGAGTGGTTGGCTAATGGAAGAGAGGTCAGAGGAACCCCAGTGGGGACATGGAGAGCTGGGGTGACAGCCATGCCAGGGAAAAGGCAGCCAGTCCAGATCAGAGCAGGGCAAATAGCTGGGAAGAATGAATGTGCTGCGGACTGGGGATGTAGCTCAGGGGTGGAACACTTGGCCTGTCTTACCCAGGGTCTTGGGTTCGATCCTCAGCACCACACACACATATTGAGAGTAGAGTTAGACAGCAGATTGAATCGGAGGTAAATACATAGACAATTAAGCAAATGAAAGAAAATTTTAAAATATACCAATGTTGCTAGTCATGCATTGCTATATGAGAAATTACCCCCCTGCTCAGCTGCTCAAAACAGCAGTATAAAAAACATTTCTGCTGGTCAGGAATTGGGAGCAGCTTAGCTGGGGGTTGGCTTAGCAGCTCTTAGGAGGGTGTAAAGCTGCTGCCACTGCAGGCTTCTGATGGCTTGACTGACACTGGGCAGCCCTGGGCTGTGACATGGGGGGTGGAAAACAGATCGCAATATCCTTATAATCATTTACTTATTACTGACTGATCTCACCAAGTTGTGATATACTGAGAAGAAGAGAAGTTGCAAGTTGAAAGTGGTTTGTTTAGCTAAATTGTCTTCCAAAGTAAGTAGCTAGTGCTTAAAAGTCTAAACCAAAAGGGAGCAATAAAAGCAGTTTTCTCTAGCAATGCAAAGATAAATACCAAAAAATAAGAATAAGAATAATCTAGCGGAGTTGAAATGGTTGTCTCAGGCAAATGAGATTAAAGAGACCAAGGGACTAATGTTTTAACTTATCAAACCTTATTGCCATATTAAACTATGCATGTGTGTAGCTTTATACAAAGCAGAACTTAGATCCATAAAAGGAAGTCATAAAAGCAAGTGCCATCATCCCCAGGATCTGCAGAGGATTAAGTCCAGGAGCTCCTGGGTACCAAAGTCTACAGATGCCCAAGTTTCTTGTGTAAAATGTCCTAGAATTTGCATAAAAACTATGCACACCCTCCTGTTACTTCTAATGCCTAATACAATGTGAGTGTTACATGGATTGTTGTTGCAGTATGTCATTTAGGGAATTATGATTAAATAAAATTCTGTATGTGTTCACACATGCAGTTTTTTTCTGACTATTTTTTGATGCTTGGTTGAATCTGCAGATTTGGAAGGCACAGGTCAAGAAGGCCAGTGTATACGTTGTCAGGGTAAAAGGAGCAGCACTTTCTCACTATAATACCAAAAGAGAACTTAACAGAAGAAAGGGTAGATTTGACTTCATACTAATCAAAAACTTCTGTATACCAAACACAAACATAAAAGGCAAACACTGAGTCAGGACAAAAATCCAGATATACAAGGCAAAGAGACTGGTAAAATGTAAATGTTTCAGTCCTTTTAAAAAATGCCAGCACCCAGGTGTGGTGGTGCACGCCTGTAATCCCAGCACTCAGAAGGCTGAGGCAGGAGGATCTCTGTGAATTCAAGCCCAACCTGGGCTACATAGTGAGTTCAAGGGCAGCCTGAATTTTATAGTGAGATCCTGCCTCAAAAAACAGAAAAGCAAGAAAAAGTAGTTGCTTCAATCTGTCTGTAGAGTAGTTTGGCAAATTGTATCAAAGACTCAGACACTTGAGATGTGATGGAAACTACACATGCACGTTTAATTTTTTTTTTAATTTCGTTGCAGTTAAAAGACACATTGCCATTAATCCCACTCAAAATCTTCCCCCTCACTTGGAACATATTTACTCTTCGTTCTTGTCACTTTCTGAAGTAGTTCTGGAAGTCCTCTTTCATGAGTGTTTTTAGTTGTGCTGTCTTGGCTGCCTTGATGTCCAAAATCTTTGCCTTTCATAGTCATTTTGACTTTGGGGGAGAGCCAGCAGTCACATGGTGCCAGGTCTTGTGAGGAAGCTGGATGAGGACACGTAATGATTTAACAAGCCTACCTTTCTGTTGGATCGCACTTAGCAGCAGTATTCACTATATTTCTGATCATACCTTGTAAAAGACACTCTGGAAAAAGGCATTTTTAGAACACTTCAGAAAGTGGCAAGAATGATAGGGTATGTATGTTCGGGGAGGGGATATTTTGAGCATTAATGCAAGGTGTCTTTTACTGTAATAAATTTTTAAAATTTAAATATTCACTGTATATTTTGATCAGGCTGCCTGTATTTATCCTTTGCCCAGGAATTCCGATTCCAAGAACTTATCCTATTTGACACATCCTTGGTACACAGAGATTTAGCTATGTGATTTACCAATTCAAGTTGTTGTTTAGAGTACAAGAAAAATTTGAAAGAGTTGAAATGACCAGTAGTAAGTGATATAAGCTATAAAAATAAAACTAGGCACATTTTCATTACATACCTGTACCACTAGTTTTATGTCTGTACTCATAAAAATCAGGATGATAGCCGGGCATGGTGGCACAGGCCTATCGTCTCAGGTGCTCAGGAGGCTGAAGCAGGAGGATCGCAAAGACATGTCTACATTGATGGTATTACTGCTCATTTTTTCCTTTGGGAGGTTGTAGATATGTTTTATCCTTGGTGTTTTTCCATTCCTTCCCAAGTTCTTAACACTGATCAGAGACTATTTTTGTATTCAAGAAAAAAACTAAAGGAGTTTTTTTTTTAATTGTTTATTTGGAAAAAAATTGTGGAAAGTGCAAAGAAGAAACCAGTAATCATATTCTCACCAACCAGAATTAACCACTGCTGACATTTGGCCTATTTGCCTCAGTTGTTTTTCTTTCTGCAAATTTTAAAAATACAATTAATACCACCAAAACATTGATCCTACACATACAAACTCCCCACAATGAATGTAGTCATTATATACTGCAAATATGTACTAATACAAATTTTAAAAATTAGAAAAAGTTAACCTTGGTCAACTTTTAGATATGAGATAATGACTAGAGTTTCTAAGGGAATAAACTATAAAGGAGGATATTTTTAAATGCCATGTAAGTCTTAAACACTGAGAAAAAGGCAAGCGAGCGAGGCTTTAGATTTGAGAACAACTTGGCGTAATCCAAGAGAGGGAGACATTCCCTTTGGGTGGTGCGACCATGTCACTATCCCCTGGACAGTTGAAGTTGTCCTGAGGGCAGGCACTCAGAAATGTGCCGGCTGGGGACAGGGAGTAATATGGAGTCTGGATTTGGGGAATTAACAGACAGCTGTGTGGATGGATGGGGTAGTCATGTTGAGTGAATGGGTGAGAAGACCGGAAGGCGAGTTGAGATCATTTAGAGGCACTTCGAAAGCTAGTGTTAGCTCCCTCCCCACAGATCTAGGGCTGGGCAGCAAATGCACAGGATGAGCCTGGAGCATCTTGTAGTTGAAGTAAAGAAGTGCTAAACAGTGCGCTTGTGTGTGCACACACACACACATACACACGCATGCGCACGTATGCTGACGTAGATATGCCAGCAGCTGAAAAAACTGCCAGTGGTCAAAGCCACAACAGTTACAATATCAAAATAAAGTAGCATTGGTTTATAACCCAAAGTATAAAATATATATCCGCAAGTCCATAATGATATAAGTGATTGACTAAGGCTTAGCTATGTCATGACTTTCTCTCCAAAAAGTACAGTAGGGAAAGGGGTTTCAGTAGAGAAACCTGGCAGACACTACCTCGTCAAGATGCCCCACAGAAGGTCGTGACTGCCGTGTGCGCCCTTGATGCAACGTGATCGGCGTGGCTCCGGAGCTCTGTGCTCATACCCCACAAGCCCATAAGCCCAGAGTAGTCGGGAGAGGGATAGGCAGATCCCGGGGCAGGATCTGTATGATGCCTGCCCAGCGCTCCCAAAGCCTGTCAGTGTCACGGAGCACAAGCAGTCTGAGAACCTTCACAACCATGAGGAGCCTAAGGGGACTTCCAGACTAAATGTAATGTGACCTGGTGGGATCCTAGCACTTAAAAAGGACATTAGGGGGAAACTAAGGAAATCTGGATAAAGCATAGCCCTTAATCAATATTGGTTTCTTATGACCAATGTACTGTACTGGTTTAAGATGTTAATGAAAGGGGAAACTAAATGTGGGGGACATGGAAATGATGATACTTCCTTTACAATTTATCTGTGGGTCTAAAACTTAATAAAATGTTTATAAGTGTGGGCATGATGGCACACATCCTAGCACTCTGGGAGGCTGAGTCAGGAGGACTGAAAGTTCAAGCCCAGTCTGGGGTAATTTAGTGAGATGCTGTCTCAAAAAACAAAACAAAACAAAAAGGCTGGGAGGTGACCTGGGGGTTTAGCTCAGTGATACAGCACTTGCCTAGCAAGCTCAAGACCCTGAGTTCGATCCCCAGCACCGCAAAAAAGGCTGGCAATGTATCTCAGTGTGAAGGCCCTGAGTTCAACATAGGTAGATAGAGAAAGAGAGAATTTTCTTTAAAAGGATGTAATAACAAGTAGACACACAGATTTCGAGCTGGTGAGTTGAAAAATCAGAACAGTATCATCAAGTTATATCTGATAGTCATTAGCTGCAGTGGAAATACAGAGACTCGATTCTATCTGCATAGGACACTGTACGTACACACTGTGCCGAAGCATCCAGTTCTTCACCGTGGTCTCTGCTTTCATTTCCAGTCTCTCCTGCTCCTGTAGTACTTCAGGCATTTTGATCAAATACATATTAAAAAAAAAGTCATGTGAGAGTGAGAAAAAAGTTACTGTAATCGAGCCTGGGGTATCGAGCCTAAAAGTATATCTTGATTTAGTGTAATTCTCTTACATGTTTTCTGTTTGTTGGTCTGTTAGTCTGTCTGTTAGTGTGTATGTATGATAATTAACTTTATAAGGATTTAGAAGATAAATAAGTGAATCTGATGCTGGCCAAAAAAAAAAAGGGTGGAGGGGAAAGGGAAAAAAAGAATGTGTTATGTACATATACCAATTCTCCACAATGTGTATGTGCTGCAAACCTGTACTAATAAAAGTATAAAAATAAAAGTCCATGTGAGAAAAGCAGTGACCTTTGAGAGGCAGAGGGAAAACTGGGCCAGAAGTCAGGGGCCCTGGTGGCTTACTCCTGGTTCTTGTGACCCTGGGCGAGTCGTTGAACCTCTCCTGATCTGCTTGTCTCCAAAATGAGAGGGTTGAACTGGAAAAAAATTCTCTATGGTGACTTGCAGTTCTAAAAATACTGTGATTCTAAATTAAGATTTAGAGAGGAGCTGCGGCACTAGGAGTAATGGAAACTAAGTTCGACTCTGTGGATTCCTGCATGTAGTTCCAGACTCCAGGGCAGACTCTCTGAGGGCTCCTTAGGGTTCGTGGCCCACTCCCCACATTCTTGGGACAAGAGTCCACTCAAGAGCCCAACTCCTTTGTTTCATAGTTGAAGGAACTGGGCTCTGGAGAGATGTGATTTGTTCAAATCACAAAATTAGTTAAGACAGACCAGGTCTTCTGATTCCCTGAGAGGGCTCTACACTGCAACGTGCTTCCTGCAGAAAACCAGCAACCTTTCTGCGATGTCACCGGGACCTCACTTCCGCTGTCTCCATAATGGTCCTTAAGGGCAGTTGCTCACCTTCGATCCGTCAGCTCCAATCCCTGACTGTGGGGAAAGTAACCAGGGACTTGGGGTGAGGATTCACCTCTCCTTGAACCTTTCCTGGCCTGAAAAAGGGAATAAGAATTTCATTTTTCCACTCCTTCAGTTCTGTAGCTTACCTTTCCTCCCAGGGTAATTATGTAACCCAAGATGATTTGTTTACAGAAGCCACGTGAATCAGCCAGCCCTCAAAGGGTTAAGGCTCCCAAATTATGGGGCTAGGTTAACAATAAACAGGATGTCCTCCAGAAATTAAATTTAAACCACTGTGACTCAGGCTGGCCCATCCCTCAACCAGCTTGTTGTCTGGGGTTATTATCGGTAGTTAATTATACCGTTGGGTTTAGCAGTGGTGTTGGTCAGTTTGGGCCAAATGGAAGCAAGCTGGGGGAGAAGGGGTGTGGAGGGAAGGGTAGAAGGGGGGTCCACTTAGCTTCTTATGGGGGGCATGGCGGGACAGGGCAGTGGAGAGGGGGCACTCTTATTTCCATAACTACTGGGATGCACTCTGCTGGCTTTCTAACCTGGCCACATTCTCTTCTCAGGATGGTAGAAACGTAGAATTTTCAGTGCCTGGAGGAAGCATCTAAATTACCTGGTTTACTCTACTTACTTTCCAGAGCAAGAAAGTAAAGTCTGGTACAGCAGTTAGCTGCCAGAGGGCAGCTGCCCTGGGAGGCAGAGGCTGGGCTAGTGTTCAACTTCTGAGCCCCAGGCCCGTGCTCTTCCTTCTGTCGGGCCAGGCTCCTTCCCGGGTATAGTGGGGAATCTAGAGTGCAGAGTCCCCCAGCGAGTCCCCGGCAGACTCCTTTCCACACTAACCACATTTCCATCTTTGTCAGCTTTCCCTGGTAAATGACTTGGCCTAGCCAGTCAGTAATGCCCCTGGAATTTGTCATCCCTCCCTGGCCTCCTAAGACACCTACAGAACCACAGTGTGTGCCCCCCGCCAGGTGTCGAAGTGCCCGTGTAGATGATGTGTGATTTTTGTTGGGGATTGTAAGGGTATGATGTATCCAAGAATGGTAGCTGTTCTGGGGAGTCCACAATTTCTCTCTTGCAGCTCCACGGGGCACCAGGTTTGTGGTGGTTGTTATTCAGGGGTCTCCCTCCTCTGTCCTTACTTCTGCTGTGTCTTTGAACCACAGATCATCCATGGAAAAGTGCTCTGAGGCAGGTGGTAGTGCCTAAGAGCCTGCATGGGACACTATCCATGGAGATGCTGATGGTCGCGCGCCCTCCAGGGTTTCTATACAAGTGTCAAGTAGCCAACCCGCTAGTCCTGACCTCCTGGAATAAGCGGCCCCCACTGCACTGCTTCTTTCACCCGCGTCCTTCCCCTTTCCTCACAGCGTCCCTCTTGGTCTCTTTCTCATAGGATTCCTTTCAAGATTGGGCAGCCCAAGAAACAGATTGTTCCCAAAACAGTGAGTAACCCGATTCTTTGACTCTGAGACTCACTTCTGCCTCATAGAACCAGAGCTTTGACTCAGCACCTCTGAGGGCTGGGAAAGCAGTAACCTGGGCCTCTTTCCTGGGGCTGTAGCTCTAGAACCTCTGGAAGATGGAGTTTGTGGGGGTCTCCTGTCCTGAGGTGATTCAGGCTCTTGCCCATCTTTGGATGGGGAGAAGAGGTGGTTTACAGGGTTCTGCGTCTAAGCAGTCCTTTTCCTAGGAGGACTTCTGGACCGTGGGACCCTACTAGAGACATGGCCCGTGCCTTCATTTCCATTCGGCCGAGCTAAATAGAGGACTAGGCACCGTCGTCAGGAGACCCAGCCCCTTCATGTACACCACCACAAGTGTTCTCCCCCATGATCCGCTCATTCCGCAGCAGGAATGACTGGCTTGTATCCCCGGTGGAACCCTCAGAGTTAGCCCTCATTTAGCTTCAGAATGGAAGAGGGAGAGAGTCACAGAACCTAGATGGTTAGAGCTAGAAGCCCTCCGAGTTCATCTGGCCCAACCTCCTGATTTTTCCTGAGGGTAAAGTAAGGCCCACAGGGTGGCCATGACTTCCTAGGGTTTGCAGTCCCCCTGTTGGCAGAGCTGGAATTAGCACTCAGGTCTGAGCACTCTTTCCCTTGCGTCAGGCTGCCTCTGGCTGTGAAGAGCTCCAGGATTTGGGAATTCTAGTACAGAATTGCTTCCTCAGCCCCTCACCCACAAATCTGACTTGAACAACCTTAACTGAGGCACCTGTCTCCTGTGACGGCATCTGAAAGTCCAGCAGGGCCCACATGGTCGAGGGCCTTGTCTTTGTCATCCCAGCCCCTGGGATGACAAAGCTCAGCTCAGCTCTCAGAACTCCAGGAAAGATACTGCTTCAGTTTGGCACGAAGTTTAGCACACACCTGACCAGCGCCTCCATCTTCGGGAAATCTAAAGTGAGGTCACTTGAAAGGAACTGGGCGTGAGTTAGAGTCCTCTGCTGCTTCACACAAAGGCAAGTCGCCTCCGGCAGGGCCAACCATCTGTGGAAGCTCTCGGCTGAGGCCCCGAGAATCTGGGTGTGCAAATGCCCAGCCAAGCTGGCTACAGGATGTGAGAAGGTGTGGCTTTGAACCTCTAGAGTTTAATCCATGGCAGATCCAGAAAGGAAGTGGTTTTCAGAAGGATCTTATTCCCATCATTCACTACCAAAAACAGACAGAAAACCCTTCTGACACCCAGTTTTCATCAAAATGGCCTTTGTTTTCCACAGAAAAGTATAGTGTAGGCTGCAGCATCTAGCCTGTTCACCAGAATTTATTAACAGATAGATCTTGGGTCCTTTACTCTTGAGACAGAATTATAGTCCTGTCATTCATGGCATTGGGTCCCCCACATAGACCAAGTACCAAGGAATGGTTAAGAAGCCAGGGGACCTGGCTCTGCCACACACTATCTGTGACCTCAGGTACATTCCTTAGCCAGTGTGAACCTTAGCTTACTCGTGTGTAAAACGATGGTAGTATTTGTGCCATGGATATCGCACAAGTCTCACATAAAGTAACTCATATAACCTGCTTAGCCCAGTGTCTGACCCACAGGAATCCTTCAGTGATGCCCACTGCATTACAGGAAACCAGTCAATCAAGGACTCAGCCTGTCCACACAGCTCCATTCCCAGTGCAGTAGAATCAGAGGTTGGGCTTTTGACCTCCCACAAGGAACCAAGGCCAAGGAACAGCCTGGACTAGAGTTGTGTGCTTGCTTAGCCTATTCTCCTCCACTCCCAGGGCGCTGAGTTCTGTGTAGCAAGACCCTGCCCCTTGCCCACATGCTCCCCCACCCCCCGCATCCCCCGGAGCAGGCCTGGGCTGCGAGGTTGTTGGCATCTCTGGCAGCCACCCTGGCTGGCGGTGACGCACTCCGGTGTTCTTGCCCAGGCGCTCCGGGAGGGGAGCAGATGTGGCCACCTGGGTTACTGGAAGTCATGGCACCCCTGTCCATGGGAAGAAATGCTCATGTTATCTTCAGGGAGTTTCAGAAGGTTTTTGGCTCAAGGCACCTAACTGTCAGCCACAAAGAAAGCATTGTGTCTTTGCTCTCACTGCTCTCGTGTGTCCAGGTTATTACCATACACTCCGCTGTTGTCAAGGCTTTGGCGGGAGTGGCATGTTCTCCGCAGGCACTGACCATGAGCACTGAGACAGCGGGACAGAGCCCCCGCCCTCTGGTCCTAGCCTTCTACTTAGACACCAGTGGCCCCAGGTCCCATAAAGTGGCCAGATTGTGTGGAGGAGGAAGCCATGCCTGCCCGCCTGAGCCGCAAGGGGAAGGAGCCCTTTAAAGCTTTGCTTGCTGTGACCCTCCGAGGCAAGGCCTGCAAGTCTGGTGGACAAAGGAGAGCACAGCCCAGGCTCCTCACTGGGTGGGCGCCCTGTGAAGTCACTGCAAGGAACAGTGACACTGAGCCTTGGCAGGGGAGAAAGGTTTCGCATGCTGAGCAAAGGGACTCCTCTGCCTCCCTAACCCTCCCTCATCCTGTTGGAGCAGACCAAAAGGAAGAAATAAAAACTGAGCATTTCTTGGCCAGAGTGCCGGCCGAGTCCCTGTGCCTGTGCCGCTGGGCCCCAGTCGCCTGTTGTGCAATGGGCTCTCAGGACATGCCCTCCGCCCGGCCCTGATGTGAGGCACCTTTGCCCTGGTGTTAGAGCTCTGGCTCTGCCTATGGTCTCCTTTTTCGCTTCACTGTGAGTTTAAATTTGGGGGCACTCAACCTGTTCATTCACTGAACAAGTGCCAGTTCCTGCTGTGTGCCCGGTCCCAGCCTGAGTGTGGCCCTTCCCTCAAACCCCAAGCCTGGAGAATGCAGGGAGTGGCCAAGGGCGGCAGTGTGGAGCTTGGTCCTCCCTGGGCTCAGCTGGCCTGCCTGGCCCGGCCCAGCCCAGCCTGAGCCCCTGACGGTCCGTGCACATGTGTTTGCACTTGCATTGTTGACTGGGCTCCAGCTGCCTTTTTGGCAAAGGCATCAAGCATTCAAAGATGCTCAGATCTTTTCCACTTGGCTCCTTCCTTCAGAAGCCATGTACCTCGGAATGCGACTCCAGCGTGTCCCTTTATTCCCTTGGCCATATTCTGAGGGGCTGGAATTCTGCTGCTGTCCCCAGTGCGTCTTTCCCCTGTGCAGAGATCTGGGACCAGTGAGCTCCTGGACGCAGAGCAACAAAATGCTGTCAGGCAGCAGCAGTGTGAGCAGTCTCGAGTGGAGGGTCACGTACCAACCCTGCCGTGCTCCCCCTCTTTCAGCATGAGCGCTCTTGTTCCTCATCACCCAGGTGATCCCCCTGGTTGGAACTGTGAAGTCCCACGCTGTGCAAGTCCAAGCAGTCCCTAGCCAGGGAGACCAGGTGTTCTCTGGCATCCCACACACAGGAGCATGCTGAGGGCATTGCACAAGAGGCTACCAGGAGCCAGAGGCAGCGGTGCAGCAACCCGGCCGGCACTCCGGGTCTCTGGGAGAACTTGACTCTGGCCAAGAAATGCTTAGTTTTTATTTCATCCTTTCATAAATAAATGCCTTCAGTAGGTAAAGACACCACCCAGTGGCCACATCCCTGAGGTGGGAAGGGAGGGGAGCTGCAGCACTGTCATGGCACCCAGTGCAAAGATCTGTGCTTAGCCACCATCACCTTAGATGTTTCCGGCTCTTTGGAAGGTCAGCAGTCCCCATCTGCGTCCCCAGGCTGCTCAGTACGTTCCGTCATGGGCCAGCTGCCACCTGGCTGTGTGCTCGGCACGTATTGCCTGTTTAAGCCTGAGAACAAACCTCTGAGGCTAAAGGTGTCATCTCTGTTTCCTTGTAAGCCACCTGAAGCTTCCATGGGGTGTGACTAAGTGAAGTTACCTAATTTTACCAAAAAGAAAGTAAGGCTGAAGAACGTGAGGACATATTTTTCAGGCTCCACAGCTCGTATCAAAGTTCATACATCCTCCGTCTCTGCCCGTTCAGAGGAATCCTTTGAAAACTGCCCTCCTCCACGGCCCCGCTGGAGAAAGCGCCACAGATTAACACCCAAGGGCAGCCTCGGAAGAGCCGGGCAGGGCCCCTGTGCTCCAAAACAGACCTCCCAGCTACAGTCACATACGTGACCTTTCAGATCTGCCGCGCGCACACTGGCAGGGAGGAACATGGAGGAAACTGGGGCTGAGCGGGCAGGTGACCCGCTGGTGTCCCCCTGCTGGTACACAGCCCGGCCCGCCCCAAAGCCCCTGCCACCCCTCCTCTGAGCCCTGCTGCCTCCCGGGCCGGGTGTCAGTCCCACTCACAGCACCCTGACTGCCACCAGAGGTGGGGTGAGGAGAGGGCACCCAGCCTGGCGCCTGGCTCCTGTGGTGGCAAAGCAGGGCCACACTCCGCTGGGACTTGCCCGGCTGGCCCGGGTGGCAGGGGGAGGAGAACTCCCCAAATCAAACACTTCATTAATTTGGGAACACAGGGATACTGTGTCCTTAACGATCTGCCAGAGGCTCCCCGCAGGCTGCAGGGAGGGTGTGGAGAGAGTTTCCGAGGGCCGGGAGATTTTTTCCACTCTGCTGTCATTTCTCTGTTGATTGAGTTATCTCTCTTGTTACAGGTGGAGAGAGACTTTGAAAGGGAATATGGAAAACTCCAGCAGTGAGTGTTGAACCCCAGAGGATAAGGTGGGAGTCGGGAAGTGGGCACAGGCCCCTGCGTCCTGCCAGGCCTCATGTCTGCCCAGTCTGGCTAATGGCTGCTCAGCTGCCGATAGCACAGCGCCTTAGAACCCAGGGCAGTTCAGGTCCCCAGACTGCCAGTTCTCCCCCAGCACACGGCCATAGGAAGGTTAACTTCAGGCACTTGGCTTCCTGCAGGCGGTGGGAAGCGTCCTGGGGGAGAGGGTCTCTCCCCGCCAGGGCAGGGCACCCTACATAGCAGCTGAGGCTCAACCCATGGCAGGAGTGAGGAGGAGGGTTGAGCACAGTAGGCCTGGTGCCCAGGGCTGCCCCTGCCTTGCAGGCTGGAGGAGCAGACCAAGCGGCTACAGAAGGACATGAAGAAGAGCACAGATGCTGACCTAGGTAGGTGGCTATGCCCTGCACCTGGCACGGTGGGCGGGGGAGGTCCTCTGCGCACTCAGCTCACACGGAGCCATGTCCCTGAGAAGTGTCCCAGAGTGCCATCACCAATAAGATCACCACTTCCCCAGAGTGCCTGCCACCCTGTTCTGGCAGTGGGTGTGGGCCTAAGCTCACTGGGTTTCCAGGTCAGGATAGCACGGTGGCCAGCAGAAGCTTCAAGTTGCAGGTGTCCCCCACCCCCTCCCCAGCATCAGGGCTGGCCAGAGAGAAAAGGCAGAGACTCTTCCTCACAGAAACGAGAGTCCTGCCCTCCAGGGTTGGCAGGAGCTGAGCTGCTGACTTCTAAGCAAGAGCTTGGGCTTCCTCTCACTGGACAAGTGCAGACTGAGAAGCGCTGTGTGGCAGGCACGCATTTTGGGGCTGGGGATTCAGCAGACTAGACAGGAGCTGCCCTCCTGGGAGGGAAGACATGAAGTATCAACACAGACAGTGTAACACCATGTGATGGTGAGTGCTATGAAGAAAAGCAAGAGCAAGGAGCAGGACCGGTGCTGAAGTGATGGGGCATGGCCGGTAGCCTGTGCATCCTGATCCACAGGCTGCCCTTGACCACAGACTGTACCTCGCTCCTGGCCCTTTGCTTCTCCACATAAGCCATCCCAAGCCAAAGGTGGGATTCGGGTCTGTGTTGGACCTGCATTATTTTGGTGGCACTTGTCCGCTGCCTTCTAGCAGAAGAGCTGCTGTGACCTTCTGCTTCGTCCCTGTCCCCTCGTCAGACAGCTGCACTGGCAGTGAGGATGGAGGGAGGCTTCTTGTTTCATAGTGTGTCTCTGTGGAACCAAGCAGAGCATCAGGTGCTGAGGAAGAGTTGGTGGCTGTGGGAAGCTTTCAACAGAGAAATAGGACCAAGTGGTGGCTCTTGGAGCCTGAGGTCACCTGCCCCAGGCGAGCAGCATTAGAGCCAGCATCACGGGTGGCTCAGAGCACTGGGCCCTGCCCCCACTCTCTGATTTACGAAGTGTGGGTGAGGCCTGGAAACAGGTCTCTGCCATGTTCCCAGGTGACACTGGGGCAGTAGGGCCAGGGATGCACAGACAGCCGCTGGCCCTGCAGGTGGAGGGAATTAAATTATACCTTTCCTCACCTCAGAATCACCCAAGCTCCTGGTCAGGATGTAAAATCCCAAGCTTTGTCTAAAGACGATCTTTCTTTCGGAAAAATGTGCATGACTCTCAGAGTGATCAGTGTTTGGGAGATCTGCAGATCCCAAGAGAGGCCCAAGACCCTTGTTTGGTCTGAGTTGTTCAAAGCTCACCAGCCTAGCTGGGCATGGTGGCACACGCTCATAATCCCAGCACTCAGAGGACTGAGGCAGGAGGGTCACCATGAGGAGAGCCAGCCTGAACTGCATAATGAGGCTCTGTCTCCAAAACAAAACAAAGCTCACCAGCCTCCCAGACTGTATGGGGCCGTCTGTGCCCCTCCCAGGCCCTGCAGAGGCAGAAAAGTGTTCTAGCTGGGGCAGGGACTAGGATGTCCTCAGCACAGGTGCCAGGCTGTGCCCTGTGGGGTGCCAGACCCACTTCTGCCCACTGCCGTGGCCCAGGATATGCAGCTCACTGACTTCATGCACTTCCAGCAAAGCCAGCAGCCTGAAGATGCAAGAGCACTAGGAAGGAGAAGAAAACCTAGGAAGAAATTTCCCCCTCAAACAAGAAAAAAAAATAGAAGACATTGTTCAAAATGTTTCCAGCTTTATCCAGGTTTTTATTATCTCTTAATTATGCCATATGCGATCATTTCATAATCAAATCAAGTCATGCATAATGTTTGTTCCTAAACCTACAAAGTCACTTCCCAGAGTTTCTTCCTCTGTTCCATCAGGGTTTCTGGAGAGTTTACATTTCCAGTCTCTCCTACTGCAGTCCTTTTGCAGGCGCCTGCAGCCCTCTCCCAGGGCCTCAGTTCTAACCCAGAGGGCAGCCAGGCCTGGGCATGGAGCCCCTTGCTTCTCCTGAGGGGTGGCCGGAAGGTCACACTGGCATCAGCGGTAAGGTGGGCCTTAAACAGTTCTGAGACATTCTTTCACATTTAATATGTGAAAGAATGTCTCAGAGATCAGAGCACCCTAACACTGGATAGTGTGTCCTGGTTTGTTTGGCAGCATTGTTAGAGGACTTGCTTAGCATGCTTGAGGCCCTGGGTTTGATCCCCAGTACCACCAAAAAAAAAAAACCCACAAGTGATAACATCTTAAATTTAGTGACATAACAGTAGGAAAAACCTGCATTCAAAAATGTGTCTTTTGGGGCTGGGGATTTAGTTCAGCGGTTAGAGTGCTTGCTTAGCAAGCACAAGGCCCTGAGTTGGATCCCCAGCACCAAAAAAAAAAAAAAAAAAAATGTGTCTTTTGGCCAGGCATGATAGTGCATGTATATAATAACAGCTACTTAGGGTGCTGAGATGGGACGACAAGTCAACAAGTTCAAAGCCAGTCTGGGCAACTTAGCAGACCTTGTCTCAAAAATAAAAATGGGTTAAAGATATAGCTCATTGCTCCCTGGATTCAGTCCCTTGTACTGAAAAACAAGAAACATTTGTCTTCTCAACCTACAGAATGAGAAAAATCTTTGCCACCATTCATCTGACAGGATTAATATCCAGAATATATAAAGAAAATGTAACACCAAAAGAACAAGTAATCTAATCAGTAAATAGGCATACGAACTGAATAGACACTTCTGAGAAGTACAAATGGCCGGTAAATAGATGAAAAAATGTTGGCGCTCTGTAGACATCAGGGATATGCAAGTCAGAATACACTGAGGTTCTGTCCCACCCCTGTCGGGATGGCACTTACCAAGAAAACAAAAATAGCAAATGCTAGCTCAGGTACAGACAGAAGGAACCCGCACAGTGTTGGTGAAAATGTAAATTAGTACCACCACTATGGAAAACAGTATGGGAATTCCTCAAAAAACTTAAAATAGGACTACCATGTGATCCAGCTCTACTGTGAGGATATATCCCAGAAAGAATCAAAGTCAGCATACGAAAGATACCTGCAAGCCGGGCATGATGGCACACGCCTATAATCCCAGCACTGGGGAGGCTGAGGCAGGAGGATCACTGTGAGTTTGAGGCCAGCATGAACTACATAAGGGAGACCCTGTCTCAAAAACCAAAAAGAGAGCGAGAGATACCTGCATACCTATGTTTATCATGGCCAAGTCATGAAATCACCTGGGTGCCTGTCGACATGAATGAACAAAAAAAAGGTGGTGTGTATGCACAGTGGAGTGGTTCTTTAGCCGTAAAGAAGAGCAGTAGATCGTTTGCAGGAAGATGAATGGAACTACAGGTCATCACACTACGTGAACTAAGCCAGCCTCAGAAAGACGGGCACAGCGTGTTTTCTCATGTGGCATGGGGGAGGGGTGGCAGGAAGGAGACCTGTTGGGATGGGGGTATGGGATGGGGGAAAGGGGACAAGAGGGCATTAGGGAAGGTGGATAACATCAAAGCACATTACATTGAAATGTCACAATGAAACCCATTAATTTGTGCAGTTGATACATCTAATAATTATTTTAGCATATGTGCTGGCAAGCACAATAATTATTATTTTAAAAATAAGGACAAAAAAATCTGCCCTGAGACTCCGCCAGAAGCACCCTAGAACTGGTACAGATAGCCCCCCACCCCAGTCCCTCTCCCTGCCCCTCTAGAATTTTGTTTGCAAATAATACAGACCTGAAAACAAGTATGGGACGAAGCACCTCAGCCACCGACAGGTCTCCTCCTGCCCTATGCTTTCCCAGGACCTCCAGGCTGGTGTGTGACCCCAAAGCCTGCCATGTTTGCCCTGCAAAGTGCACTGCCCTCCACGTAAACTGGGGTGCTGCTGCTCATGTACGTGGGCGGCCTAGACTGAGCCTCACACCAGCGCCACCTTGGAGCGGCTTTTACAGTGGATATTCTCAGATTCTGGATTTCCTGAATCATATCTCTGGAGTCAGAGATACTAAGTCATTGTCATCCATAAAGCTGCTTGAAAGAATTCCTTGATGCGATGCTGTGGTCCGACTGCACATCTAGCTCTGAGGATGGTGGCATGTGGCCCTGTGTAGCTGCGCCAGCTGTGGTAGGCATGGGACGAGGTTGCGGGGTGCAGGCTTGAGCCACAGAACAGCATGGGGCACTGAAACCTTGAGTGCCCCCTCCACCAGCTCACCATACCTTGTGTCTTACAGCCATGTCAAAATCTGCAGTGAAGATTTCCCTGGACCTACTCTCCAATCCCCTCTGTGAGCAGGATCAGGACTTTCTGAGCGTGGCAACAGCCCTAGACACGGCCATGAAGCGGATGGATGCCTTCAACCAGGAAAAGGTGACTAGGTCATGACCTCTGGTCGCCAGGCAGCACCTCCTTCCCTTCTGCACCCTGGGGTAGCACCTCATGCGGGTCTTAACAGCCCACACCCCTCTTCCAGCCTGGGCTTCTGCTCCTCTCAAGGTGCCTGTGGAGCTGTGAGTGCGTGCAAGGCTGCCCTGCCTATCCAGGCCTCCAATTGCATCTCGCCTGTCCCGCCCCAGTCTTGGGTCCCTGACAGGTGTGCCCTTGGAGGACCTCGGAGCCTCCCCTTAGGAAGAACCTGAATCTCTCCCCACCCCGGTTTGATGTCACTGGCTTTTTCTTTTGACAGGTGAACCAGATCCAGAAGACAGTGATTGAACCCTTGAAAAAGTAAGTAAGGCCATCTGGGGACACAGGCCTCCAGGCACTGATGGGAAAGGCAGATCAGCCTTGGGGACCAAGGAGCCTATCCAGCAGCCTGTCCCCTGCTTCCCATGGGGACTCCAGCCACGCAGTCTGTGGCTCCAGGTCGAGGCTCCCAGCTGTGCCCGAGGCCGTGCATATTCCCCCATCATGCCGGGTGCTGCGCCGGTGGTCACTCGGCCCTCTCCGCCATTGCTTGCAGTTAGGACCTGCAGCGCCAGGCTGGCTGGGTTCAGCTAGCAGAGCCCTTGGCCAGCCCTCAGAGGACGCACGCGAGGCCTTTCATCTCAGCCGCTGGGAGCGCAGCTGCCTGCAGCACTCGGCTTTGGAAACATGGGGGTGGGAAGGGCCCAGCAGCAGGGTCCTGCCTGGGAGGGTCCCCTCACTCGTGACCCATGAGGGCCGGGAATTCTCCAAGCCTCATCTTCGGCCTGGCAGGGCCTGGTGAGTGATCAGACAGGCGTCTTCCCTAGGTCCCCCGGGTGGGGAGGCCAAAGCCTTGAAGCTCCTGAATCCTTCCTCTCCAGCCTCTCCCCCGGGCGCTGACCTGGAAAAGTCCCCGCCACAGCCCAGCAGCTGCACTTTATTACCTCTTCTGCGGTGGTCCCTGGCAGTTGCCTTACCAGGCCCGGGTGATGAGGCCCTGCTTAATTATCATTAGGCCGGGATCAGGGCCTGGAGGGAGATGAAGAGAACAGTTTCTGATCCTTCAGCCCCTGGTGCTGGGGGATGTTGAGCTGTTCCTTCCCTGTTCAGTTCCAAGAGGTGGGATGAGGAAAAAGCCCTCCCGACCTCCCAAGTGAGCAAGCATGCTTCTTCCCAAGCCTGGTCCCCAGTGTGAAACTGGGAGGCGGAGCCTGGCGAAGGAAGGGATTTCTCCTGCCTCCTCTTCCCCTGCCACCCCAGCTTCCTCCCTAGAGTGGGCTCCCCCAAGCCCGCACCGGTCATGGCCCAGCCCCACACTGCAGGGTCACGTGGGGAGCTTGGTGCAGAGCGAGCCTCACGCTGGTGGTTTTCAGGCCTGGCCTCCATGACCAAGGTTCAGAGTTGGGCGGAAAGAGCACAGGCAGAACAGACCCTGCCCACAGAGCACCCTTGTGTGCCAGGGCCTCAGGGGTCCCCAGGACAGCCACAGGCACGCAGGTCTGGCAGAGCAAGGCAGGGACACCAGCTCAGAGAACTGGGGAGCTGGCTGCTGTCTCGATTTCACAACCGACGAGGCGGTCTTGAAATCAGATCCCTGGCTTCTGCAGCCACATGGAGAGAAACCCCGGCTGCTTCCCACCAGCTCGCAGCCCACCACCTGCCAGGAAGGTGGGGGCGTGGCAGAGGGGGCGGCCACCATCTCCGCAGCGGATCTGCTGAACCCTGCATGAGCCCTTGACCACCCGGGCTGGCTCCTGCCACATCCCGCAACCGACATGCGATCTCCCCTGACCACATAAACCACCACTGCCTGCTGCCTCCTCCCCACTCGCCGCCTCATGCCAGGAGAGACGCTCCCAGGGACCCCAGCACCGGAAACAGGAAACTGCAGCTTTCCTGTCCTCTGATGAAGATCATGGCCACATGGTCACCCTGCCACCCCCATCCTCTCCCCCAGGGGGCTTGGCCTCTAATCCCCCAGCCCCTGGTCCGTTCACATGTCGGACAGGGATGCTTTTAATTTCCCTTTCCTGGTGGGTGGAAGATCCCGGCTGTGTGGGCTCAGATGAGGAATGGCAGGCATTCCCCACCAGGCGGGCTGCTCCCAGCCCACCTCCCAGCCGGCCTCCTTCCCTCCCTGCTTGCCTTCACCCCACGCTTTGCCTCCCCAGAGAAGCCAGCCCGGTGCTGAAACTGAGTGGAGCAAGAGACAGGCAGCCTCTGGTGAGGCTTTGGGGTGGGGCCTGCCTGCCCTCTCTCCTTTGGGGACAAATATGAATCAGACCTCAGGAACTTCTGCCCTGGGGGAGCCATGATGGGCCTCTGGGACAGTGGGGTGCGGTGCCAGGACCGAGGGCTGAGGTCCCAGCCCAGCCCACCTGAGTCTGCTTCCTCTCTGAGAGGGCCAAGCTGGCTTCTTGGGGTGTGGAGCGAGAACTCAGGAGCGGGGCAGCAGGAGATGTGATTTGAGTGAGCAGACACCTGACCCAGGGACTTCTGCCTCTCATCTCTCACCAGTAATTATTGAGAGGCAACAGGGATCAGAAAAGAGGGTCTGGCTTCTGGGGCAGATCAGAAAAAGTACAGGCATCATGCCTGAGTGACAGCTGGGCCCCTCCATCCTGCTTCCCAGGGAGGTCAGCAGGTACCTCTGTGGGGTCCCAGGGCCACATCTGGGAAGGGCCCTGGCCCAGGGGACCAGCCTCTGCCTGTCTGAGCCCAGCCCCCTGACCTGCAGCTGGAGGAACCCTCCATCTCTGGTGGGGGTGAGGTCCTGCTTTGAGACCCCTGCCCTTGTGGCCCCACAGTCCACACTGCTCACCACATCGGCTGGCAAGATCTGTCCTTGGCTGCAAAGAAGAAAATGAGAAGGTGGGGGGGTTCTGTGGGGCAGAGGGCAGGACCAAAGCTAGATCCTGGTCCCCCTCTCTTTCCTCAGCCACCTTGGGGTGGACTGTACCTGTCCCTGATGCACAGTGGCTGCCCCTTGGAGATAGAGAGGCGTGGCACCCAACCCTCATCTGCCCTGGGGAATCCCAGCTGCAGGCCCAAAGCCCAGTGGTCATTTGTCAACTGCAGTGGCTGGACTGAGCCTCATGGCTTGACTTACGTTGCTGTGGGAGACAGGAGTCTCACACATGAGGGTCAGGTGCCTCTGCAGCCCCTTCCCCTGTGGAGGACGGCTGGCCTTGGCTCCAGAGGCCTTGGAGGTGGAACCTCTGGTACTAGGTGGCAACCTGTAGGCACAGCATGAGGCTCCCCGCCTCACCGTCCTGAATCTGCACTTTCCCTGCACTCTTCACCCCTGCTGGAGCTGAGTATGGGTGGAGATGGCACTGTAGAGAGGGACCAGGACAGTGAGCGGTGGTATGCATGCGCCACTGAGGTCAGCTGGTCTCCAGGGTCGCCTGGCCTCCAGCGTGATGCTCAGCCAGCCCTGTACTTGGACCGCATCTCAAGCACCCTGCCTCGTCCCCATAAGACCCTTATCCTGGGAGGTGACCCCAACAGTGCAAGAAAACGCCGCCCCTGCCTCCCCCGTCTTACTCATGCCCTGTCTCTCTTCCTGCAGCCACCCAGGACCCAGGCACTGGGCCCGCCCAAACTGCAGGTTGCTTCTGATAAGAGAATCAGACAGCTGGTGGACACCTTTTGTCCCTTTGGGGTGGCGGGAAGGGCAGCATGGAGGCTTCTCAGGCCCAAGTGCACCTGCTGCCTTGAACCAGACGCTGCCCAGCTGCCCAGGAAGGGAGAGCAGTTCCCCTGGCAGCTGAAACTGCAGCGGCAGCTGCTGGGCTCCGCTCCTGCAGACCCGCTCGTGGGGCACCATGTGTGCTGCTGCCACCTCCCCCCGCCCACCGGGGTTGCACAGCCTGAGTGAACCTGTATCTGCCTGCCACCTGACAAATCAGTCACGTATCGGTGTGATCACTGTGCAGATGAGCACATGGCTGAGGATCAGGGACGTTCTGGCAGTCTGTCCTCCTTTAGCATTTTCGGTTAGGTGGGAGCCCACGTGAACACTACTGGTGTCCTTTGGGGATAAGCCCCGTTCCACCATAATCTACTAGGGCATTTAATGCTTGGCCAAGTTTGTATTTTCTCTTCTCTGGCAAATGTACTCATCACCCTTACCTCACGTGTTCTCTTGATTAGTTGAGGCATTTTTGTGGTTTTTTTGGTTTCTTGAGACAAAAATCTCACTATGAAATTCAGGGTGGCCTTGAACTCATCCCGTAGCTGGCCTCAAACTCACAGTGCCCCTCCTGCCGTGGCTTTCTGAGTGCTAGGATCGCAGGTGTGCACCACAACACCTGGCTTGGTGATGCCGTTACACGTGAAATTCACAAGCACATTCCTTGCAAGGCAGATTTGGGAAATCATGCTTCCTAAAGTGTCGGATCTACCAGAAGATGACCCCAATCCCCCAGACGCCCTCTGGGCTCCAGAAGCATGCGAAAGCTGTCGTTGGCCACTGGCTGGAGTCCCAAGGAGAGGAGCCCCTCGCCGTGGACTTGTTCCTGCTCTTGTATTTCATCTTGTCTGGGTTCCTCCAGGAGGAACCAGCTCTTCTGGTCCTGGGTCACCAGCTTTGCCTTTCCACTGAGTGACCAGGGTCATCAGGTCCCTTGGTCACATGCCAAATGTCCACAGCTTCATGGGCTCCCAGCTGGCACAGTAGACCCTGGTGTGGAGGACCGGGCCCTCCTGCAGCCGTGAGACCATCTGCTGCACATCCGGCCTTCACACTGAGGATGCTGCTCCGTGTCTACTTCCACAAAGCCCCTCTGCACCAGTGCCCCATCCTGTCCCGAGAGCCGCAGCCCCTCAAAGTGAAGGTGGCTGTGCCTGGGGACCCCATGCTGACCCTCTTTCTGAATGGCCCACTCTGACATGTTCCCATCGCGGGCCTATTCAGTCACAGGAGTAGGAGGAGGCCATTGTGTCATCTTCCTGAAACTTCTGGTTTGTCCGTTTGCCCTTCAAGGGTGACAGACCGTAGCATTTCTACTTTTCCAGTGGTGCCGAGGAACCCTTGAAGGAGGAGGTGCTGTTGGCTGGAAGTAGCCTCCAGCTTCAGACCTGTCACTTGCCAGTGGCACTGTGAGGTAGTGGTAGGGTGTCAGACAGAGAACTTGGACACCGAGTTCTCTTCTGGGCCACCTCTGCCTGATTGTGACCTTTGGCAAGTTGCATGTCATCTCCCTGGGCTGGGGTTCTCCTGGAGTGTGGTGAGGCCCCTGTGGGCGACAGGGTGGAGCAGTAGGACAAGGGACATCATTCTCAACCTTGCATGTGGTGGTTAGGCCCAGTGGAGTGGCATCCACCCCCATCCGCTTTCTCTTGACCTTCCCATTCAGTGTCGTTCTGTCAGCGTGCACTCCAGGGTGCCAAGGCCTCATCTGTCTGGCCCCAGTGATCCCAAGGCCTGGAGTAAGGTCTGGCACTTAGTAGGTTTGCTGCGGATGCTTTTGAAGGAGCAATGTGCCCATGTCCAACCAGGCTGTGCCCCAACAGGTTTGGCAGTGTCTTCCCGAGCCTCAACATGGCAGTGAAACGGCGGGAGCAGGCCTTGCAGGACTACCGGCGACTACAGGCCAAGGTGGAGAAGTACGAGGAGAAGGAGAAAACAGGGCCCGTGCTGGCCAAGCTGCACCAGGTGCTGAGGGCAGGAAGCTGGCAGGTGGTCAGTGGAAGGAGGGATAGAGTAGACAGAAGGGCCATTACAGCAAGTTCCCCCTTGACTTGGGTACCAGCAGGGCCCAAGAGCCAGCTGTCCCCACTCCCACTTGTACACCTGCATCCTGACACCAAGGTCCTGTCCCCAGGCCCGAGAAGAGCTACGACCTGTGCGGGAGGACTTTGAGGCCAAGAACAAGCAGCTCCTGGACGAGATGCCACGGTTCTACGGAAGCCGCCTTGACTACTTCCAACCCAGCTTTGAGTCCCTGATCCGGGCGCAGGTGAGGCCGCCAGTCTGTCCCCAGCCGGGGCACTGTGGGAAATCAGCCCGGATCCCAGCTCTGGGGCTGCAGGGCTGGTTCTGTCTGGCTTCCTCTGTTGCTCTTGGGTTAATCCCAACCCTTGTGGCATGGATGGGGCTCCTTTATATTTAACTGATCTTCCCTTGAGTTCTCTCCCATCTCGTCTCAAATTTACTATAAGCAACCAGAAGAAAGCAGGTGACACCTCCCGCTGCCACTTTGGCTGAGCAGTTCTTTGCCCAGGTGGTGGAGACTTTTTGTGAAGACCCAGCATTAACCCCCCACCCCCATTAGTCCTCCTTTAACAGGAGACCACAGGGGTCTGTCTTTGAGCTTTTCACGGAGAGGCCCCTGAGCCAGGGGAGAGCCTGCTCCAGCTGCTGCCAGGACCACTGGGCACGCCATGCCCCCAGCGAAGGGCGGGCGGGGTGCATGGTGTGGGGAGTTGCCCAGCTGTGCATGCAGACCAAGGAGCCTGGAAGGGGCGCAGGCCTGTGTCTCCTGCTGCGGTGCTGTAAGAACAGAGTGGGTGTTGTGTACCTCTCTCCTGACCCACCCATTTGTCACCAGGCCTTCGCTGGGATGATTCTTCTCACAGGTCCTGCTGACCGCAAGTGCCAGCATAGGCCTCTGGACCCAACACCCTGTACACCTTTGACCCTCAGTCACTGAGTTGAAAACGTCTTGTCCCCACCCGCAGCCCGCCCTCTTGTTCTTGCCTGGCATCTGGCGCCCTCCAGTGGGCATTGTTACTCCTTGTCGTTCCACTGTCCCTGAGTCCCACCCCCAGCCTGCAGTTTTGGAGGACACCCCCATCCCCGAGTGGGAAGGAGGGTGGCATCTGGACACCTGAGCAGGACTGATGTCAGAGCTGGGATTTGCTCAGTGACCCAAGTTGTCAGGCCAGTGCTGTCTCTATGAGGCAGCAAGTCAGAGCCACCAACAGGAGGGAGAGGAGTTCTTCCCTGGCTTGCCCTGAGATCGGGGGTGTCCTCCAGCAGCTGCACCCCCTGCAGCAGAGGAAGGGGCTTCAGAGGGAGACCCTGCCTTCCCTCTGCTTTGTGTCACCACTCCCACTGCAGCACTCAGTGACCTCTGTGCTACCCTATGCCTGCCATCTCTTGTCCGGCTCCCGGGTGGTTGCAGGGGGCCCAGGCTGGAGCCTTCGGGAGGCTGGGGACACTCGTAACCAAGCAGCAGGGTAGCCAGGGCTGTTTACTGCCTCCCCTGCGCCTGCCTCCTCCTCACCCGGCTGCCACTGCCGTTAGTCACTGGAGAAGTGAGCATTCTTGGTGACTCACTGGGCAGTGAGGCTTGGGCAAGGAGTTGGGGGCCACCCCTGCCTCTTCCCCAGCGCTCACCCAGGTTCCCGGCTCCTGAGGTGACAGGTCAGTTGGGACCGTCCTGACTTAACTCCCCCTCACCCGCTGGATGAAACCAGCTGCAGTGTCTGGAGGCTTCCTGGCCTGGCCTGGCCTGGCCCTGTGCTGTGGTGACTGACAGGAGCAGTTGTTTTCATTGGCCAGCAGGTGGACACTGAGGCAGAAATGGCCCCTGCCCCCCTCTTTGGAGCTGCTGTCTACCCCACTCCTGCACCCCACCCCAGTCTCACATTCTTGTGTCCCCTGGACCCCACTGCTGGGGCCAGCCTGGAAGGGCTGTGGACATGACCCTCACAGCTGTTCCCTTGGCTACAAAGCTTAGGCCAGGGACAGTGTGGGCTGGTATGGGGAGGAGTAGGGTACTGGAAAGGTGTCACCTCTCACTTTTTCTTTAGAACTGGCTCTCATTTGAGGTTCTGACGGTCACCACCTGCCATGTTCTCTCCTGTGGACAAAAACCCTGGCCCCAAGACACGCTGCCCGTCACCCAGCCAGCCCTTCCCTGCCGGGTGTCCCATTGGTGCTGGGTGACCCTTGCCAACAATGCCTGCCTCCCACCAGGTGGTGTACTACTCAGAAATGCACAAGATCTTCAGAGACCTGACCCAGCAGCTGGATCAGCCAGGCCACTCGGACGAGCAGCGGGAGCGGGAGAATGAGGCCAAACTGAGCGAGCTCCGAGCCCTCTCCATCGTGGCTGATGACTAAGCTCAGTCCCCCACGGACTCCTGGGACACAAGCAACCTCTGCCCTTAGTAGTGCTGGCAGATTGGGGCCCATGGTGGCCCTCACTCAACCTTGCCAGCCCTTTGACCTGAGTGCCTCCATTGTCTAGAGCCTGATACCAGAAGCCCCCAGCAGGCTGCCTCTTCCTACCCACAGCTCCAGGCACAGGTAAGCAGTGTAGAAAAACCCCAGGGGCTTTTTCACTTCCAGAAGAATGGTCCAGAGTGCACTTGGCCCGGGACAGAGCAGGCTTCAGCCCTCCGAGGACTGTTTCCCTCGTCAGTGCTCTACAGGTCTTAGCTCTGCTTCCACAGTGGGGACCACATCTACCTCGAGGGGCTCTATCCTGGGGAATCCGGCCTCTCGCTGCTCTTCACCCCACAGGCATGGTTCACGGCCCTGGAGAATGGAGGTCATGGTCCCCTCGCACCTGCACGACAAAGGGTGCTCAGGTGCAGGCCAAGTGCAGGGACGGGCCCCAGGTCTTCCAGGGAACCGGGACTGACTGTCCAGCCACACAGAATGTCGCATGTCAATCCATAGGCCTCGGAGCCAGCAATGGGTTTGTGTCACACCTGGATACGTATTTGCAATTCTATTTTTTCAAGTAAAGTTTCCAATAAAACATCACCTAGTGTTGTACTGTTAACATCCAGGGAAGAGGGAGCCCTGTCACAGCTTCTCCAGGTCCTGCCCTCAAGCAGCAGCCCTGAGCAAGGTTCCCGCAGACAGCAGCCTGGGGCACCAAGGCCCAAGCTCCCCACGCCCTGCCTGGGACCCACAGGGCCACAGCCAGCATGGGAAAACACCAGACAGCCCAGAAAAGAAGCAGGGAAGAACTACACACTTGCTTTGTTTTTGACTTTGGTTTATTTAAAAAAAAAAAAAAAAAAAAAAAAAAAAAAAAAAAAAAAACTTTATATACAAAGTCAAACTGAAACCATGGATTATGGAAAGAGGCAGGAATTATGGGTAACAGGGAAGAGGCTGGGCCAGAGCCAATACCACATTCTGAACACAGGGCCGGGAGGGTGCTGGTTTCTTCTCGTGAGTCTAGGGTGGCTGGAACACAGTGTTCTACTGGCAACCTCGGCCCAACACCGAGGGCCTCCTTCTCGCACAGGCTTCATTCCCACAATGGCCACAGAGCCCTCAGGAGCAGTGCCTGGAACCTACACGGTTTGTGCCGTCCAGAGAAAGGAGTTTCTTGGCCCCACCAGACTCCATGTCTGTCCCTTCAGTTTATTGGCATCAGACCTTGTCACGGGCTTGAGAAGCCTTTTCCTCCCGTCTTACTCTAAACTGGAAGAGGACAGGAGACAGCACAAGACTACAAGGGCCCTGGGAGAAATTCCAAGGTTGAGGGCAAAATGACATTCTAGGGGTGCAAAAGATGTTGTATTTAGTTGTAGCTGGAACTGGGGTTCTTCACACATCCATCCACATAGTACAGACCCTACCCCGATGGCTTGGCATCCCCTGCAGAGGCTGTGCACAGGGCTCAGCCACCCCTGCTTGTGGCTCCCAGGCCCTGCTCCAGCTGCTTTCTGGTACCAAAAGGGCTCTAACGTCTTCGGGCTCCATTGCTGACCTCAGAACGGCGCTCCAGTGAGGCCCCCTCAATTGCCAGGTGCTGGCTCCTCCTTGTCTACCCAGCTATCGGCCTGTGTGTGCAGACAGGACAGTCAAAAGCGTGGCCACTGGAGGATGCTGACTCCTCCTGCTGCAGCCTCAGAGCTGCAATAGGCTGCCAGCTGCCTGCTTCCCTAAGAACCACTGAGGACAGAGCAGAGAACCTGGGCAGAGCACGAAGGGCTGGCACGCTGGCTGTCACCTCCAGGCTACCTGCCCCCACCCCAGGAGCAGTGAGCTCTTCCCCAGGAGGGGCTGCAGCTGCCCCTTGTCCCATCACCCTCACCTTCTCCACCATGCGCTGCACCTCCAGCTGCAGTGGGCCCAGACGCCTGCGGAACTCCTGCAGCAGCCGCTGCAGCTGGCCCTTCTGCCGCTCAGCCACCCGGGCCGCGTCCTCAGCCTCCGTCAGCCGTGCCCGCAGCTCCTGCATCTCTGCAGCCAGTGTCTTGTTTGTCACTTCAGTGGCTGAGAAACGGTTATGGCTCTCCTCTGTGGGGGAAGACACACCAGAAAACTGAGCCAAGGACAGGAGCCCAGACGAGGGCCCAGGCCTGCCTAGCAGTGCCCCACACCTTGCCCTGATAAACGCTACATGCTCTCCCACCGTGACACACCCGCAGCCTCGGGCCACTCACCTAGCTTCAGTTCCAGTGTGTGAATCTTGTTCTCCAGGTAGAGCCGGCCGCTGTCCTGCTGCTCCGCGCGCTGCAGCAGGCTCCCCACGTTGATCAGGCTGCCGTTGTGAGGCACTAGCCCCTTGTGTTCCGTGGGAGCAGCACCTGGCTTTGCACTCTTCCCAGAAGGAGGCAGCAGGTCCAGGTTTCCTAGAAGGGCCGTGAAAGAACGTCAGGAGTCCCCGGGAAAAAGCAGCTTCTCACCCTGCCCCACAGGCTGTGGAGTACTGACGCACCAAAGAGCACCTCCTCCGGGAGCCCGCCGTCCACTGTCTCCGGGCCTGAGCGGCTATACTGCAGGCTCCGGTACTGGCAAATGTTCTGCGTCACCACCCTGCTGACCAGCTGCTTGGCCTACAGGAAACACGGCCGCCACCTGCTGGTCAGGAGGGGCACAGCCTCCCTGGGGAGGGGCAGGCCCAGACAAGTTAGGGAGGCCTCCAGGAAGGGAGGCAGGAGGGGACATACCTGTTCTGCACTGAGCCGGATGCCCAGCGTGAGGAGGACCCGCTCCAAGTCCCGCCGGTGCAAGTAGCCACACCAGTTGGCATCGAAGAACACAAAAGCCAGAAGACAGTCCAAAGGTAGCACGGCAGAAGGGTCCAGCTCCTTGGGCTGCAAAGGAAACATGAAACAGCTCTACAGATGGCACTCAGTGGCTACGTGGTGCAGGACACAGCCCCTTTACAGCAAGCAGATCAGCTGGCGGCATCTAGGAGCCCTCGCAGCTGGAGGCACAGGCGGGTGACAGGCCTCTGTGGGAGCCTTCCCACTTCAGACCCTGCTGTTTGACCCACCCCTTGGAGGATGAAATGTTTTCTGCAGGCCAAGAACCACCTTTGTCTCTTGCCCATCAATGGAAGAAGTCTCTGATAGGCATCCTGCTCCCTGGCAGGAGTCAGAGGCTTTGCCAAGCCTCCCACCACAAGACCAAGAGGAGACATCTCACCATGTCCTGAAGCGATGAAAATTCCATCTCCGACTGGTTTGAGGCAACAGACCGGACCTCCGAGTCCTCCAGCTTTGTTCCTGCTACAGAATGCCTGAGCTAAACATGGAGCGGGGCCCACAGGGACCCATCCTTGTGCCACATTCCCCAGAGGAAACCAGGATAGCCAGTGTCACAGCCCCTCATCTGGACATACCAAACTCCTCCTCGCCATCGTCCCTCAGGAGCAGCAGCTCCGGGTCCAGGGCCATCTCACACAGCTCCTCGGACGCCTCGCCCCGAGGCTTCTCCTCCTCCTCCCCACCAGAAGAGGACGGTTTGGGCAAAAGTCCATCCTCTTTCTAAGGAAGCAAACCGAGGTGATGAGGGGAAGGAATGAGGGTTTCTAGCATGCAAATAACAACAATGGCTAACACTTGAGTACCAGCTATATGCCAGGTTAGGGGCTTGGTGGATTTATAATTAAGCACACGAGAGTCAGCGTACACCAGGGGCACTTGGAGATAGCTAGGCCTTTCCGTGGGAGGCAATCTCAGGCCTAGAAGACATTGTCTCCTTCAAAGTGTTGGGGTAAAAACTAGATTTATCCTTTAAAATGGCTAAATGATCTATCTAGTTAACCACCAGGCAGTTCAAACACCTCTCCTCTTCCCAGCATTCTTACTGACAGGGATGCGTGTGCTGCGATGGCTTGGTGACCATGCCTCCATCCCCTCTGTGTCACCTCCCTTGCCCCAAGTGTGCTACTTCCAAGGTAGCACGGACTTGGGGAGAAGAGGGCAGTGTGAGACAGGGAACAGGAAAGAGGACGTGGAACGTGCATAAGACAGACAGTGCCTGGCACCAGCGGGGACTCAAGAGCATTAGGCATCATTACTCAGTCCTCAAGCCAGCTCCGGGCTGTCAGGTACTCACCAGTGGGGTGTCTGACTCAGCAGCTGTGCCCTCATCCTGTACCTCATCCTTGGACTCCTTGGCCACCTCCTCTTTGATGGCTTCCTCCTCTTTAGCAGCTTCCTCTTTGGCTGCCTCCTCCTTCTCAGGTTCAGGGGGAGACACGACCTTTTCAGGAAGGCTCAGGAGCATCTTATAAATTCTATAGCCAAAATCCCTCTGCAGCATCTCCAGAAACAGCTCAGCCAACACCATCACCTGTTGAAAGAGGGAGCAAGGGCCTGTGAGCATCATGGGGAAGAGGAAGCAGGTCACAATCCACATCCCACCTACAACTCAAGACTCTTCCACCTGCCTCAAAAGAAATCCTTTCTTTTGGCCTCCGATCCTCCACAATTGCATGGAGGGACAGATTGACACAGCCAGGACGTGCCATGACAGCAGGCTCTAGAGGGGGCGGAGGGGCCTCTGGAAGGTCAGTGTCCATTTCCTGCTGTGTGGTGGCCTCAGGTGTCTCAGCATTCTGTTTAGAAGTATCTGCCGCTTGCTCCGACGACGCATCAGGGGCCTGTTCAGTAGGCTCTCCTTCCTGTGACGACAGCCAAGATGTGAATCTCTGGTGCTGGGTCAGGGTATCTGCTTTCCCTGTGTAGTCCCAAGGCTCAGCTTACCCCTGGTGCCTCCTGGGGCGGGGTAGCTGCCTCTGCAGCCTTCTGCTGGCACAGGGCATCCCATTCCTCCAAGGTAGGCATGATGGTCCAAATGTCCGGCAAGTATACCACAACTGTGTGCAGCCGCCGGGGCGGTCCCGGCTGCAGGTACTGAAACTCAGCAAAGCGCCACCTGTTCACAGTAAAGAGACAAAGAATCCATCAGCTGCGATTTGTTCACGCAGACAACACACTCAGATATAAGCACGTCTGTTTCCAGTCAGCACTCAGCGAGTACATACTGCATGCCTAGTGTGAAAAGCACAAACAGAGGTAGACAAGTCCTCAGGAAACAGGCAGGCAACAGGAAGGCACAGAAGCAGACAGCTTACTGTACACAGTGCTAAGGCACCCTCCCTCAGCACCCCTCAACCCTAGTCATGCTCAGGACCCAGGGACCATCTGTGAGAGCCAGGGGCTGGGAGAGAGCCGGCAGGCCAGGGGCAGCAGCCACACTTAGGGAAACCACTCACCACTTGGTGCAGGTGCTCAAATCAATGCCGGTCTGGGCTTGGGCACAGCGGATGGCCGTGCGCACCAGCACCTGTGGGTCGGCCTGGGGGTCGAGGCCATCCAGGGAAGGAGACCACTCGCCCCCCACCAGCACTGCCTCATCTTCTTTCCTGCCCAGCAAAAACTGCAAAGAGATCGAGGATGAAAGAAACCTGCATCACCTGTGGTCCCTATAGTGAGATGGAGCTACCACCCATCAAGACCTAAGGTAGCAGGAAGCAGTGAGGACCAGTACCCAGGGCCTTGGCCATCAACATGCACCAGCCACCTAGCTCCTGTGACGAGGGGCTGGCTGAGCGGAAACGCAGGCGTTCCATACATACGCAGGCTGAGCTACTGAAACCAGGCCAGGCCCCAGACACCTGGCCTCATGCAGCCCACTCTCACCTTTATCTGCTTCAGAGGATGCTCTGGCGTCTCCCTTGGCTCAGCCATGTCATCCACAAAGAGCATGCAGCAGCGATACAGTTCCTCCAGGCCAGGGGAGGAGAGCAGCAGGACCTGTACAGAGAGGGCGAGACCGGCTCAGAGCCCCTGCCACCTCCAGCACAGCGACAATGTGAGAGGAGCCCTGTCGACCAACCTTGGAACTGTAAGTGGGGTCACTGTCCGCAGGGCTGGGCTCAGCACCAGTGTCTGGGGCCGCCTCCTTCTCTGAAGAGACCTGGATCCGGCTGGGATGGTGGAGGGAGAAGGGCTGGCTCAGGGGGAAGGCTGACAGCCAGCTCAGGTGCACAGACAGAAAATCCGAGGGGACGAGCAGGCTGCGGTAACGGCGCTGGAGTTCTAGGAAGTCACAGGTGGGGCTGGAGGAAGACAACAGAGGAACCCAGACTGAATAAAACATTAAGAACTAAAATGAAAGGCAGGTGCAACAGCACGTGCCTGTGATAATCCCAGCTACTTGGGAGGCTGAGGGAGTGGCTCTAAATTTCAAGGATAACCTAGGCAATTTAGAAAAACCCTGTCTCAAAATAAAATGTTACAAAGGGCTAGAAGTGTAGCTCAGTGGTAGAGCACTTGTCTAGCATGCACGAGGTCCTGGGTTCGAGCCCCAGTTCCACCAGGAAAAAAAAAAAACTGTAAAAGACTGTAAGAATGAGCGATTTATTTTTCATTTTGGGAACTAAGGACTTTCTAAGTAAGATGCCTTGCAATAATGTAAAGGTAGATCTGGCACAGGTGATTTACAACCTCCTTAATGGCAGAGAAAATCAAACTGGGAAAGAAAAGACACCTGCATTACAGGATAGAGAAATGGTCATGTCTTACTGCAAAAGAATGCACAAACCAGTAAGAAAATTACAAGCACCTAAGAGAAAACTTTGAATACTGACATCAACAGAAAGACTTAAAAAGCCTGTGAATACACTCACTCTCACTTATAATTAAAGATGCAGCCAGGTGCGGTGGCATACACCCATAGTTCCAGCACTCAGAGGGCTGAGGCAGGAGAATCTCATGAGTTTAAGACAAGCCTGAACTACACAGTGACACCCTGTCTCAAAAACCAAAACACGGGTTGGGGACTTAACTCAAGTGGTAGAGCAACTTGCTTAGCAAGCACAGGGCCCCGAGTTTGATCTCTAGCACCCAAAAACAAAACAAAACAAATTAAAAAAAAAAAATTAAAGGCCAGCCTGAAAAATATAGCAAGACCCTGTCTCAACAAACCAAAAATAGTAATTTTTTAAAAATAAAGGTGCAAGTGAGTATCATTTCTCACAAATTAGACTGCAAAGATAAAAAAGTTGGATAAGACTGTTGGCAAAGGTCTGGGGAAACAAGTACTTCAGGCCTTGCTGGCCAGAGTGTGAAAAGAGCATCTTTGGACAACCAGCAGGAGGTATCCAAATTTAAAATCAAACACTGTGAGCTGGGCAAGGTGTTGCATGCCTGTAATCCCAGCACTTGGGAGGTTGAGGCAGGAGGATTGCTGTGAGTTCGAGGCCAGCCTGGGCTACATAGAGTTCAAGGCCAGCCTGGACTACATAGCAAGACCCTCTCTCAAAACAACAACAAAAAGAAACACTTTGAGCCAGCTACTCCACTTCAAGGAAATGACCTTAATAAGATGCTTGTGCACCTGTGTACCTAGGTGTATGGGGAAGGATGTTTGTTACAATACTTAGGATACATTGACTACAAGTGGAGAACTGGGTAAACAAATTACAGTTCATTCACTCTGTGAAATAGGCGCAACTGCTAAAAGAATGAGACTAATAAATGTTAACGAAGAATAAATTCTAAGATAAAGAACCAAACAGGATGTACAATAGGTTTCCTTTGGTTGGCTTTAAAAAAAAAAAAAAGGCCGTCAGAACACACACGCATTTGCATGGACTGTATCTCATTCACCCTCGGCCTTGTCACACACCTGTCCGTGGCGTAGGGCGTGAGGCGGACCCGGTAAGGCGGCAGGTCATGCCTTGGTTTCTTAGCACCCCAAGGCTCTCCACCGGCCCGCTGCTTGCGTTTCTTGGAGTCATAGTCGTCACTGCAGGTTGAGCCATCACCAGAAGAAAGAAACCATATTGTTACACATTTATTCAATAAAACAGGCCTAAAAAGAAAAAGCTGGTAACAATCTGAATTCCCAACATTAAAGAAATGGGTAGCGGGCGTGGTGGCGTGTAATCCTGTAATCCCAGCACTCAGGAGGCTGAAGCAGGAGGATCATCCAAAGTTAGAAGCCAACTTGGACTGCACAGAGTTTCAGGCCAGCCTGAACTACCTACCAAGACCCTGTCTTGAAAGAAAGAAAAAGAAGGGGTGAAAAAAAAAAAAAAAAGAAAAAGAAAAAGAAGGGGTGCGGGGACCATGCTAACATAATGTTACAAAAATGTTAAAATGGGGTGTTTTTTTTGGTATTTAAAAAAAATGGATATTTAAACCCTCTTACTACCATACAAAAATCTGTATGTTAAGCAAAAGGCATGGTATATGTACGGCATGTTTCAACTATGCCTCCCAAAAGCTTTAAAGAAAAATACTAATGGTGGGCACCTTTGACTAATAAGCTTGTGGATAATTTTCCCTCCCTCATATTTTCTAAACTTTATAAATTACAGTTAACATGTAATTTTTTTGAAGTGAGAAAAAACTGATTTTCTTAAACAATGGACACATGGTGATTGTTATGGGTTCTATAAAATCTGTCATTAAAAGAGACAATTCATGCTAACAAATTCAGTGTGTATCAGTCATAAAGATACCAAAAGCTTTGCTCCAATAATTCCACTCTTGAAAATCTATCTCAAAAGAAGTTAATTCACAAGGCTGAGGATTTAACTCACTGGTTAGAGTGCTTGCCTAGCAAGCACAAGGCCCTGAGTTCAATCCCTAGCACCAAAAAAATAAAAAAATTATATAGAGAAAATAACAAGCAACATAAACTGTGATAAGAAAACCATACACATATCCAGCAACACCTGAATTTTTACAAAAAGTAAACAATAATAACCACGTGACCATTAAACAATCACGAGGATTCTGCTGCAATATGTGCTTAAGTGTTTAAGAATACACAAACATAATCTGCACTCTCATTAAAATTACAAAAAGTATGTACATGTATAGATAAAAGCTAGAAAAGATCACAGGAGACAAAAGTGGCAGTGATTTTCCTTTTCAAAATTGTTTCTCTAAAGTTAGTATCTACATGTTAATATTATTAAAGGGAAGGAGGTGAAAACTAACCATTTAATATAATAAATGTGCTACTTTATACATTTTTATAACCACTTAGTATAGGGGGTATAATAAAGGTAGAAGAAAATTTTTACACTATTAATTATAAAATGGGGTGTAGCTCAGTGGCAGAATGCTTGGCCAGCATGTACCAAGCCCCAGGTGTGCATCACAAAAAATAAAGTGCTAGACTAGTAAGGGATAAATCCCTGTCACATGAGAGACAGAAAACCAACTGGCAGCACCCTGTGCCCAGGTAAGTGAGCCGATTCCATGGGCTACGCCCCGGTCACCAGGCTGGTCCTACTGAACAGGAGTTTTGTTCTCTCCTGTTCATGACCATGTCCATCTCACGAAGCGCCCAACTCTCACCTTTACGGCACACATGCTTCCAGGACTCCAATGGCAGAGCCTTTCCAACTTGTTCCAAAGCCTTGTTCAGCTCACCCAGGACTCGAGTGAGCACTCCAGCAAATGGTGCACACTTCCAACTAAAACGTGTGCCCCACTGGTCCTGTGGACCCAGCAGCCAGCCTTTTACCCTCACTGTGAATGATCAGGAGCAGGTCCCAAGGCAGAGCCAGTGGAAGACGTGTGAGCAGCCACAGCAGAGACCAGCCAGCGGAAAGCCCTCAGCCACTCAGCCTGCACAGGCCAATGCAGACACAGTTCCTGTATTCCAACATTACTGCTCTCATGAAAACACTAATGTGGCCAAGTCCTTTACAAGCTCATGTGCGCCCAGCGTGACCTAATTCCTACCAGCCCTCCTCCTGCTCACACTCTTGCCCCTGACTGGTGGTCCTATCTCCCTCCCTCCTTTCTCTAGCAGCTTTGCCACTGAAGCACCCTGACCAAAGTTGGTAACATCACACAAGTGTTGGCACATCCAAGACAATCCAGTGCAACTAACTACAGAAAGCATGAATGGGAACCAAATGCACCAAGTCCCCAGTAGTCACTGATTTCCACCCAGGCCACGTTAACCCCAAAGGCGCCTGGGTAACTCTCAGAGGAAGCCTGTAGTAGGAAAGACAAGTGGAAGGTCCTTGGAAATGAAGAGCAGGAGATGCGCAGGACAGGAGGTGTGGTGTATTCCCAGTGACTGGAGAGTGGCCAAAGGGTGACTGTGGTGGAGACAGCATGGAGCACAATCCCAGACAAAGCTGCCTCCCACTTTGAATCCGCAACGACCTATCCGAGGGAGCAGGCGCTCACCTCAGCTTCCTCTCTGAGCTACGCACGTTCCTTGAAGTGTTTACGCAGGGCTGCACTGTCTGCTCTCCATGTAATCATCTACCGGCATCTGTGAGAAGGCACATTCCCTTCCTGTACACTTCGCCTTTCAGAAGTGAACTATAACATGACATGGGATTTTTCCATTTACCAAAATTGGCTAGTTAAGATTTGCATTTTTCACTACACAAATTTCATCTTAAAAAACAAACCAAGTGGGGGCCAGTGAATAGATGAAGAGGTGAAAAAGAAGGGCAGATGATATCTGCTCAAGCCAGGTAAAGAGATAATAAAAGGGTTACCATATCTTTCCATTTGTTTTGCATATGTTGAAATTTTTTATTATAAAAGTTCAGCAGGGGTTGGGGATTTAGCTCAAGTGGTAGAGCGCTTGCCTAGCAAGCACAAGGCCCTGACTTCGATCCCCAGAACCTAGAAAAAAAAAAAAAGTCCAGCAAGCTAGGCACAGTGGCACACACCTGTGATCCCAGCCACTCAGGAGACTGAAGCCAGAGAATTGCCAAGTTTGAGGCCAGCCTGGACAATTTAGCAAGACTTTGTCTCAAAAAATAAAAATAAGGGCTGGGGATGTAGCTCAGTGGTAGAACACCTGTGGCACTTAAAATAATAATAAGCAGAACTTCCAGGAAAGTAAGGCCAGATAAGGGACATATAAACTAGAGAGGGACAGACAACACGCTCCTGGTAGTCACTGAGGCTCACAGGTAACAAAGGACCACTAGACCCGTGGCTGAAACCAGCCATGCTTGCTCCACCTCTAGCCAAGAAAGACTGCTGCCTGAATTTCTGGAGGGAAAGCAGTAACACATTTTAACATCACATTTGTAATCTGTATATACAAAGAATCATTTTTACACTAGGAATCAAAACATACACTGTAATGTTACTTTTTTTGACATGTTACTATTTTCTTGAAACAATTTTGCCATTTCAATCTTAGGAACTAGAAATAAAAGGGAAATTATGTATTTAAAAAGTACCTAATAGGGCACTCTGAAAGCTGCACTACACCAAATCTCTACTCTGCTGAGCCAGCATAGAAAGTTCTAATATTTGCATGTACATGTCAGCGTGTCTGCCTATTTCACAGGAAAGTGAATGGGATCTAGCTGCAGGAAGAGAATGTTCTCAACAGGTGGCCAAAAAAAAAAAAAAAAAAAAAAAAGGTACACTGCATCAGAAGGAAATGAAAAAAACATCTGTCCTGCCTGGTCTGGTCATCCTCTTACCTTCGGCCCTGATCCAGTCGTCCGTGAGGGCCCCGAGCAGGAAATCTGTTCAGGTGGCTCAGGTGAAGTGTGTGGGATGTCTGGAAGAGACTCAGAGCTACAGAGAAGAAATGGCCGTGATTTAAAAGCCCTAAAAACCTGGCCAGCTTCCCCCTCCCTCCCTTCCAGCATGCAGAAGTACCCACTTCTGTCCTGAAAGCAGTGCCTCAAAGTTACAAGTCTGCTGGTCCAGGGCTGAGGATTTAGCTCAGTGGTTTGAGTGCTTGCCTTGCAAGCACAAGGCCCTGAGTTCGAGCCCCAGGACCAAAAAAAAAAGAAAAAGTCTCCTCATCCAGAGCACCCCTACAGTCACACCCCAACACCCACCCACACCCCTGGGACTCACGCTTCTGAGGAAAGAGGGGGGGAATCCGGTGAGGCTGGAAGATTAACTGCGGCTGAGCTCCCAGGATCCCTTGCTTCTGGCCCAGAGCTGCCACATGCAGAAGGGGAGGTGCTGGGGACTTCAGTAGGGGCTGTGGGACAGTTGCCAGGAAATTCAGGGGATCCCAAAGTTGACATATTTAATACCTTGGAAAGATGCAGTCCCATCCCCTTGACAAAAATAAGGTTCTTGCCCAGCTGTCAGGGCACAGGGACTTGCCTCCCTCTCCCCCCTCCAGTGCACACGCCAGGGAGAGACGAGTACCTGGTTGGAGAGTGTTTGCACCTTGACAGCATTCCAGGGCACAGCCTGGCCTGGGTTGTATGCAGCCTTCACCAGCACCTTCTCACCCAGCTGGGGCAGCCGGCCCTTCACCACACTACCAGCACACAAGCAGGACAGAGACCCCATCAGGAGGACCACAGCCAAGCCACCCTGACTGCCCCGTGAGGCCCCTCCCATTAAGATTCTTCACATATTGCATAAAAATAGCAAAGCAACTGGCTTGAGAGAGGGGGCCTCGTTAGCATGGTAACAAAACCAAATTCAATCAGCATTTCCAGCAGGGGATGAGTCTCAAATCTACCTTAGCTGAAAAAAGACCTCCTCATCCACTACCCCAAAGTAGTCATGCAAGCTGGTAACGATGCCAGTGAAGACTCGCTGCTTCTCCCCACCCTGCAAGAAAAAAGGCAGGTTAAAAGTAATAGGGAGTAAACTGAACAAAATCACGCTCCCCCTCTAGTGTCTCATTTCCAGAGCTGGGTGTGGCAGTCTACACCTGTAATACCTGTACTCTAGAAGGTTGAAGCAGGGAGGATGGGAAATTCAGTGACTGAGCAATACCCTGTCTCAAAATAAAAAAAGTACTGGGGATGTAGCTCAGTGTGAATGCCCTGGATTCAATCCTCAGTACTGGGAAGAAAAAAAAAAAAAAAAAGACAAACTATTAGGGGGTCAGGGAGAGCTGATTCTTAGCTCATAAGCTTTTTCTAGGGTTTCCAATTCTTTAATCCCAAGAGGCATCCTAGAGCTTTCTCTGCCGGTAGAAATTAAGACTGCCCAACCTGAGGAATGTCTAGTCACCCCCACTGGCCCACTATCCGGACAGGAGTCAGGAATGCCAACCACTATAAAGTAAGAAAGGAAAGGGCATCAGGTATGCACGCATGCTGGGGCAGGGCTAAGGCTGAAACTCCCTAGAATGGCTGCCCAACCTACCTGAAGGTGCCTGGCATTTTGCGACAGGTCTGTGGCCACAGGAGGAGTAAGCAAACCAGGAGGAGGGCCCAGAAGAGATGTTGAAGCTGCGCCTATGGGCACAGAGAAGCAATCTCCAGGAACCACACCTACCACCTTAAGCACTACAGGCAGCTAGAGGGCACAGTAAACCAGGGGCCAAAGTGCCTCCAACCAGCTCCTCCTCAGGGGCTCACTGGCAACCACTGTGGTGCTCTCATTCCCTAAGAAACAGCAACAGCAAATTGCCTCCACCAGGGAAAACCCAAAAGCCATACTTGTGGAAACTCAATTCCAGAGCACACACACCCCATGTGAGGCCAGGTCGGGGAAAGTGATCACCTGAGAAGTTGCGGCCCCCTGGAAGCGGGTTGATCCGCTGGCGCTTAAACTGGGACATCAGGAATGCTGTCCTCTTTCAGAATCTTGGGGAAAAAACCTTCAGGCAGGAAAAAAAAAAGAAGTTAACAGCTCATGTGGAAGATTTCCATCTATCCCCAGCAAAGAGGAGAATCTTAAGGACCTTAAGGAAGGTGGGGATGTGAGTACTGAGAATGGAGAAACAGGGAGAGGTTATAAAGAGGGGCAGGAAATGAAGTAAGAAATTACATTGCTCCAGTCTGCTCTCAGAGTAACCTAGGGGCGGGTGATACTGACAAGCTGTTTTACAGAGAAGCCAACTAGAGCCCAGAGAAATCAGGGGACTTGCCCCAGGCCACAAAACCAGGTAGTGACAAAACTGGGACTCACACCGAGGTCCCCCAAAAACTTAGCACTCCTCTAAGCCACGCCACCCACAGAGAGGTTAGAAGATGGGGGCTGGGAAGAACTCTGGTAGCATCCATTCATTCAAAAACATCCGCCAAAACGCTCCACGCAGGGCCCGGAAAAATGGAGGAGGCTGGTGCGGGCCCTGTCCCCGGAAGCCCGGCCCGTCGTCGCCCAGCCTGGCGGGTGGGAACGGGGCTCTCCGGGCGGCCAACGCCAATCGACCCGCGGCCGCCCGCCCGCTCCCGCTCCCCGGCCCTCCGCTCCTCCCCAGCAGCAGCCGGCTCGTCCTCCCGGGCCGGGCCGCGGCGAGGCCACCGAGGGAGGACGAAGGCGCGCGGTTTCTCCTCCTCCCGCCCGCCCCCGGGACCGAGGCCGTTGCCAGGGAGACGAGGCTCGCAGTCCGGAGGGGGCTCTACCCCTTCTGCGTTCGGAGCATCCAAGCCGCCCGACCCCCCACAGTCCCTCGGCCGGGAGAGAGGCGAAGGGGCAGAGGAGCTGCAGGGGGCCACCCAACCCACCTGCGGGCCAGGGCCGCGACACTGGGGGGACAAAGACACCCGGAACCACCAGAGCCGCTGCTGCCGCCGCCACCGGAAGCGTCTCTCCGGAAGCGCGACCACTGGTCGGAAGCTGCCACTCTCCCGGATATGGTCCCTCCCTCGTCTCCACCGACGTCTCCCTTCCCCCACGCCCGCTTGCCATCCCACTGCAACAGTGGAACGGAAGTGCGCCTTCCCGGATCGGATGCGCGATCGCCAGCCGCGCCTCGGTGGTGTCCTCTTTTAAGTGTCCCATCAGAAAAGTAGGATTCAGAGCATTGGTTCCCGGTCCAAAGACAGCTGGAGCTGAAACTCCACACACACAAGGAGGACGTATCGCCCACACAAGCGCCTCACTCTGGCAGCCCCAAAAAAGGCAGCAGCAAGAGAACCAGCCTCACCTGACTGGAGGAGGTGCATGCCTGAACAGTGTTCTATCTAGGAAACAGTCTTGTGTCCGACTCAAGCCAATGAGCCCATCCCTATCTTTGTCCTTCCATCGACTGCAACCCTTGGGTTTAAGCACTTCAGGACTCTGTGCCCTCATTCTCGAATATGAAACCTGAAAGGCTTTAATTAAATGACTTGCTCAAAATCTTGCCAGGAGAGTGAACCAGTCTCGTCCCCACTAACAATCTCAGTTCCCCTTTAACCTGACTTCTCCATCATCCCTCCAGTCCAGTCTCCCTCCAGCACCCATACCCTCCCTCCAATTTCCTATTCACTTTACATTCACAGCACACTTGGAGACACTTTAATCTCATTTATCCTCATAAAAAGTTTGTGAGGTAGGTAAGGCAGGCATTATTATCCCAAATGGGAAGCTGTGGCTCAGAAGTTGAGACTTTGTCAAGGTCTAATGGTTATGTAGTGTATTAGCTTCAGGTTTCAGCTCTGTTATGTAAAAGTTAGTATGGAGCAGCTGAGAATTGACCCTGAAGGTTTTTCTGCTGTTCCCCACATTGTCCCTGATCCCTTCCCATTTTTCATACAGTCTTCAGGGGCTCCAGGTGCAAGACTCTTAATCAAAGGCAACCAAGACAGCACTCTTCTTTGTCCCAGGGCTGACAATTCAGACATCAGGAGGAAAGCAGGAATCCAGATCAGTAACTTCCCTGTGTGGAATGAAGGCCAGCTTCATTCTTCCAGAGTTACCCAGAAGACCAACCCTTTGGATGCATGATTCCAGCAGGCATAGTTGGATCCAGCCAGTTAACAATCCTGAGAGTCCCACAGAGACAGATGTATCATCATGTGTGAACACACATCTGCAACATGCTGCATCCAGACACATTACCATACCAAATACATGGACGCCTGATAAATAAGTTAGTTCACATTGTCTGAGCCCAGGGATTTCTGGCAAGGAGGAAAAGCCCTGGAGCTGCCACACCTTGGGACCTCTCCAGGAATTAGGACTCGGCTGCCAGAGTGCTCAGAGGACAAAGACTCAGTCCTCGCCTTGGAGAAGGGCAAGCATCAGTAGCTTTTCCTGGCAGCGCAGAAAAGCAGCAACAGGGGAAAGGACAAAGAAAACTCCATGGCAAATCCCCTCTGCCAGGGCCGCCAGCTGCATCAAGAGGCCTCAGCATACAGAAAGGTTTTTTGCTCGTTGCTTCTTAACCACTAATGATGGCATAAAAGTCTTCCGGTGGGGGTGGCACTGAGGGCTTTCCCTGGACTCAGTTCTGTGGAAAAGAAAATGAGACTTCAGGCTCCCAGGAAAGAATGGCCTCAGACTTGACAGAGCATTGCTGAGCTGTTATAGGGAATCTGGAGTTGTTAAACTGGTGCTGCCTCCCTCTAAGGAATTGGGAAAATTAGTAAAAACTCAAGGATGATGGACCTTACCAAAAGCAAAACTCTGTCTGGGCCTCTGCCTTGCTCTACCCACAAACCCACAGAGATGGTCTAAATTTCGGCATTCAGGGATGAGGGATTGCTGGGCTGCGGTGAGTTCGCATAATCTGGTCCTGGCTCTGTCACTGACTCACTCAGTAGCTTTGGGAAAGTCATTGCCTTCCATCTGACCCAGGCCCCAGCCTTCTTATCTCTAGACAGGGTGTTTTAGCTACTTTCTTTTTCTTCCAGCAGCCCCCCCAACACTACATCTTTTGGATTTCATAGGCACAAAGATGACAACTGGCAAGACAATCTCAGCATCCACTTTCACCAGTCTCTTCCCTCTGCCCTATTCTGGGCTGGGCACAGAACTCACCTGGGGCCAGAACCATCAGGAGGGACAGGGGGCCCAGGATGTCCAGGGCTCCTCCAGCGGATCCGGTTGAGCAGGACCTTGACCTTGTCCCAGTGGGAAGGATCCTGCAAAGCAGAGGGTAAGGGGTCACCAGGGCCTCTCCCTACACATATATCACCACCGCCACCCCTAAGCTCAAAGGCATGGCCATCACTTGCTCCTAACAGGAATCTTGTCATCTTCCCAATGTTTCTAGCCTTCAGGGTACCCACACCACCCTACATGCCCCAGCCTACCATATGCCCACACACATCCATTACTACCTTGTGTCCCTGGGAAAGTGGAAAGCTGTGAGTTGGTTCCACTGGGGCCTCTGACAGCCTGGGAAGGCTGGCACTGAGCATCCCAAACTTTGAGCAGGAAGCTGCCTCTATGCCTTCAGAAAGAGAATCAGGTTACCTAGGACCAGAAACAAGAAGCCAACCCCTCAAGCTTCGGCTCAGAGGCCCTACTGGTGGAACCCTGGGAAGGCACCTGAGGCAGGTGGCACACAGAAGACAGAAATGTCCCTCAGCTGGACATGGTGGCACATGCCAGTAATCCCAGCACTCAGGAGGCTGAGGCAGGACTGCCACAAGTTCAAGGCCAGCCTGATCTACATAGTGAGACCTCAACTCAAAAAAAAAAATTGTCCCTCACCTGTCTCCTTTGTCAGGCTTAGCAGCTCTTCGCCTCCCTGCACCCCATTGCCTGGGGCAGGTGAAAGAGATGGCAAGGGGGGCCCGGCCAACTCCTCCTCTTCCAGATCCTGGGGCAGGAAAAACGGGGCAGTCAGGGCCTGAGAGGAAGGTTGTGGCTGCTCTGGAAGCAGTGAGAGTTCCAGGGGTCCTGCCCTTCTGTGCCCCTCCCCCACTGGCCTAGATGCCCCGACTGGGGCTCGCTCACCTCTGGGGGCCTCTGGGTCCGCAGCTGCAGGTAGAGCTGCTGCAGCTTTGCCATCTGCTCCAGCACCAGGCACAGGTGCTCCAGGTAGCGAAGCCCCTGCCCCGGGAGGCAGGTCCAGGCTCTGGGCACCACAGCTGCCACCTGGGGGACACAGTAAAGTAGGGAAGACCACGTTGGCCTCTCACCTCGGGCAGTCAGGATGCACCCCACCAGCAGATGGGGGTGGAGAGGACGAGGATGAGCACACACCAGCTGGCTGCCCCTGCCTGCTGGGCATGGGACCCAACCTGCTTACCTCCCCGGGGAGGGCAGCCACATGCAGCTGGGAGTGGCATGAGGCCAAAAGTAGTGACACAACCATCAATTAGGGGCAAAGAAAGCCCCACCCCGAGGGAGCTCCTGGGAGAAGGAGAGAGAGCAGGGGTCCCCGCCAGTCCCATACTCCCGCCATCTCCACCAGCCCCAGGCGACACTCACCACCTCTGCTTCTTCCAGGCCTGCCTCCAGGTTGGCTCCTGCCTCAGTGGGTTCCTGTTCCGCTCCCAGCAGGGACACTGTGCCCCCAGGTCTGTTTCGAGGTGTGGGTGGCAGGGCATGGTGCCGAGCAGACAAGCGGGGATGCACCCAGGACTGCCCTAGAACCTGCTCCAGCTTGCAACTGGCCAGCAGCCGGTCCAGCTGACCTGGGGGCTCCGGGGCAACAAGGGCCGAGGGCTCAGGGCTTCCTGTGGGCTCCCGGCTCAGAGAGTCCTGAGAAAGTCCTGGGAAGGTGGCCGGGGGGCTGTCCCCCGGCAGCATCTCCACCCCTGCATCCCAGGAGGCCAGTCTGGGAAGTGGCACCTGTCCCTGGAGACCTCTCGGCTGGCGTTCTCCCTCTGGGGGGTCCAGTGTGAGCCCATGGGCAGTGTCTGGGATCCGTTTATAGGAGCTGCTGACTCCAGGCACAATGCAGCTGGGTGCCAGGACCTCGCCAGCTCCATCTGCAAGGAGACTCAGTGTTGGGCCGGGCAGGATGCCCTGGATGCCGCTGACATCCTGGCAGCCGGTAGCATTCCCCTGAGGAGACACACCTTGGGCTAGTGGTAACAGGAGGATCCAGGCCAGCCAAAGCCTGGTCCCCACAAGGTCCCAGCCCTACTTGGGAGGTCTGAGTGATGTTCCCACGGCAATGCTGACAGCAAGGAGGAGAACCCACACTTTGGGCTGTAAGGTAGACAAAGCCCTTGTAGCTCATGGCCATCGCTCCACCCTCCGTCCCCCAGTCTCCCTAAGACCTCTGCCTTCTAAGTGGAGAGCCGTTTCCCCAAGAGAGAATTGGGCTTTAGGGAGGGGGAAAGGTACAAAGCATGAAGCCTGCGGTCCACACTGAGGGGCGGGGCGGCAGTTTGAGGAACAAGAATGCAAGATGAAGTTTCTCCTGGAGCTCATGGAAAAGAATAAAATAGCAGCAGCCAGAGTTGGGGGCGCAGTACTTGGGAGGCTGAGACAGGAGAATCTCAAATTTCGGGCCAGCCTGGGCAACTTAATGAGATCTTAACTGGAAATAAGATTTTAAAAAGGCTAAGGACGTAGCCTAGTGCTCCCTGGGGTCAATCGCAGAATTAAAAAAAAAAAAAAAAAAGCAGCTAGGACCATTTCGGTCTTTTGTTCTTTGATGCGAGAAACAGTGAAGATTTTGTAAAGAGTTGAAAAGAAAAAAAAACAAAAAAACTTAGGCGACAGAAAACCAGCATCCGCACGTTGTCGCCTCTCGCGGTCGGGATGGCCCACTGGAAAGAGACGGAGGCGGAGGCGGCAGGGCGGGAGCCGGATGCGCCCGGGCCCCCGGGACGGACCTGGGCCCGGAGGGTCGCACCCGCGCGGGGCTCGGCGGACGCGGGGCTGGGGCGGGGGGCGGCGGAGTCGCGCGTCCTGGGCGGAGCGGGGGCCCAGGCTTGGGGCGGGAGGGGCGGCGGCGGAACCGCGAGGGTCTCCCCAGCGGGGTCCTCGGCCGGAGGGGGCGACTCACCCCGGCCGCCGAGCGGCTCCACGGCGAAGACGCGGCGCCGGCCCAGCATGGCCGCTCCCCGCCCGCGCGGCGCCGCGGGTCCCCGCGCGTCCCCGCCGCGTCCCCGCCCCGCCGGGCGCCGCCGGGTCCCCGCGGGGGGCGGGCCGGGCCGCAGGTGCGCGGGCGGCTGGGAGGGCCGGGGCGGGGCGACCCCACTCGCACCTCAGCCCGGCCGGGGCGACAGGAAGGGCCCCGCCGCGCCGTCCTCCGAGGCCCGCGGCCCCGGCCACCGGCGCTCTGCTGTGTCCTCCTGCCGCGCGCGGACTCGGAGCCCGGACCCGCGCCCGCGGGGAGCAGGCAGAGGGCGCCCCCGCTGGGTGGTCCGGCAGGCCCCTCGGTGCGCGGCAGTCCCGGCGCCGCGTCTGGACCCCTGCCCTGCCTGCACCTCCTTATCGGGGCGCTTCAGGGGCTGGGGACGGGCGAGCCGGCCCCAGGAGCAGCCCGGGGGCCGGGTGGAAGTGCAAATGCGCCCACCCCACGCCGCTCTTGGCCAGTGGGATTCTGTCTCCGGTCCCCCATCTCAAAAGGAGCCCGGGCAACTGGTGAGGGTGACATCTTGGTGACCGGATGGGAGATGATGGCTTCTAAGGCAGCCTCCCCTCTGGAGGGGGGAACAGAAGAAAATCTCAGTAGGACCCAAGTCCCTGGGGACAGATGAGGGAGCAGGGTGGACCTGCAAACTTGCACCTGGGCCCCTGGGGGAGGGGCGGGAGCCACAACCACGGAAAGAGGCGCCACCAACGATCAGATTTCACAACTTTTTAAGATCGGGAAACTGAGGCCCACAACCAAGTGGCAGCCAAATCCCCCAATCGCCACTGCCTGCCATCTCTCGACACCCTAAGATTCCGGGGCAGACCCTTCCCTGCTGGAGAACTGAGGCTGCGGGGGACGGGGGTGGGGGTGGGCTGGCAGAACTGCCCCCTCCGAGCCCGGGGAGATGTGGGCAGCAGAACTGCCGGTCCGCCCTCCCGGGTGAGTGGGTCGGGAGGTAAGAGAGGGAGCATTTGCCAGATCTCTGCCTGAATCTGGAGAATGTGGGGCCAGATTCCAAAATGTCTCCGCGGTGACTCTGGGGCAGGAATGCCTCTGGAAACCGGAAGCCCAGTCAGCAGGAATGCAGTCTCTCAGCACAGAGCTTTGTGTGTGGCTCAGAGAACCCCACACTCCACAGACACACCCCTCCGGGCTGAGGCCCCACCCTTCTGCCGAAACTGGGCGGCTGGGGCAGCCACAGCCCTCGTGGGAACCAGATCTGGGGTGCTTCCCTCCTGTGGCAGCACAGCCACCCCTAGGTGAGCAGCCACTCTGAGTTCCTGGGACAGAGGTAGGCCCCGGCAGTCATCTACAAGCTGGCCAGCCATGCTCTTGGCCCCTCCACCTCCAGTGGGGAAGCCCCACTTCAGGAAGTGCGCTTCCTGCAAGCTCAGCGCAAAGCTGGGCCCTGGGGGATGAAGGGCAAGCCACGAGCCTGAAGCCAGCTGCTGGGGGGGGAGGGGGCGCTGACCTCCTGCCCTGGCGCTGCTGGACCTTTGCCTGGAAGGCTGGCTCTGACAGAGGGGCCACTTCCCTCAGCAAGCCAGAAACCCTGCATGGAGGCTCTGGTTCCATTCCTGGCCCCTCACCTTGCTAGCTAGGAGTCCTTGGACCAGAAATTTAGCTTCCCCATCTTCAGTTTCTTCATCTATAGAACAAGGATGCTGGCAACGCCTATCTCAGAGCTGTGAGGAGGCAGTTAAGGCATTAAAATGTCCCCAGCGCATTTAAAGTGCTCCAGATGTCAGCCATTGTTTCCTAGCTGGGCCGGTCTGAGAACTGCATCACATTAGGAGCGCTGTACAAAGGGGGTCCTATTAGATGCTCTCATGGGCCACTTCTAACTCAAATCTGTCATTTCTGAACTTCTCCCAAATGTAAGAAGTACAAAGTGTGGGCATACAAACAAGCAGTCGGGTTAGATGGAATAGACGCTTACAGCTTGCTGGCGCTGAGAGATCAGAGCCTGCCCCCAACCATGTGTCTGACAAACTGGTTGGGTTAATAATGCCATCTACCAAGGAGTTTGCTGCCAGCTCTGGACTGGCTGTGTGGCCTCAGAGAACTCAGGCATTTAAACCCTCAAGGCCAGCAGGGAGAGATCCAGCCATCAGAAGGAAAGAAGGGCCAACACGTGGGTTTTAGCTTAGGCCCATTCAGCCTTCGGTGGCCATTCCCATTTCCCAGGTGTCCCCATGCCGCATTGTCCTCCTGCACTCCTTGTGAGTGGCCAACACTGCTGGCCAACAAGACGTGTTACAGAGGGAGGGATCTAGCTTATTAATAGCCCACCCACCCTTGCAACCTGCACCTTGTCACTTCCCTGCCTGACACTTCTAAAGTGTCCCCAGGACCCTGAGGTACAATTCAAACCTCAGCTGGTATTCGAAGCTCCCTCACAGGCTCAGCTGGGGATACCCAGCAGCCATCGCTTGAAACTCAGCTTTCAGCTTGAAGTGGCCCCGTGTCAGCCCTCCTCCCACTGGCCAAGACCTGGCCATCATTTTCACAAATGGCCACTTCTCCTGCGTTTCTAGATAGCCCTCGGGACTCACTGCTGCGTTACATTGTGTCAATTCTTGCCAGCTCAGCCGCTGCCACTTGCCCATCATCTTCAGGAAAGCAAGAAAGGTGCAGTATCTTCCTGCCTCCCCACCGCTGGTCTTTACCAGCGAACCGGTTCCCTGTCGTGAGCATGCTCCCGGCTATGGGCAGCACCAGACGCTAGGTGGCGCCAAAGAGGCCACCCATTTCCCACCAGCCGCCCAGGCCCCAGGGACTCCCGTGCCAGCCTGACACCCTCGATCTTTTCTATAAAAATAAAGGCCGGTCACTGGGCAGCCATCCAGGTAAAAGGTGAGCTGGTGATATCACGCTGTAAATTATATCCACAGGTGCCGGAGGAGGTAACACAGTCTGCATCGAAATCCACTCACCAAAGAGCCAGCTAGCACAGGCTGCCCTCAAGAGATGGCACCCTCCAAAGCCAGTTTTGAGGACCCGCCAAAATTGAGGCCGCCGCCCATTCCGACCGGCTGGGGGCGCTCTGAAGAGCACCCGGCAGCGCTCTTAAGAACCTTCTGAAAGCCAGGAGGGGTGGCACATGGCTATAATCCCAGCACTTGGAAGTTTGATCCACCACGAGCCTTGGGCTACACAGTGAGTTCAAGCTGAGCCTGAACTACATAGTGAGACCCTGTCTCAAAAAACAAACAACAAAAAAACTTCTGAAGCCAGGCATGATGGCACACACATGTAACCCCAGCACTTAGGAGGCTGAGGCAGGAGGAGCACCATGAGTTCCAGACCAGCCTATGCTACATAGTGAGTTCCAGACTAGTCTGAACTACATAGTGAGACCCTGTGTCAAAGACAAACAAACAAAAGAACCCCCAAACCAAAAACAAACTTCTGAAATGTCCTCTGGCATTAGGACTAGGGGTGGTTGGTGAGTCAGGCCAAAAATCAGGGGTGGGCAGGAGCCTCTTGTTCCCCCACCTCCTCTCCATGTCTGACACTGGTCACGCCCATTATTCTTTTAAATCAATGAAGCCAGCAGAGTCGCCAGAGAACAGGTGGAATTATGAGGGGGCCAGACTGACCCAGATGCTGGCCCCTGGTGGCTGGTGGTCCCTCGAGGGTGGCTCTGTGAACTGGCGAGGGCGCCCCTTGCTTGCAGAACAGCTGGCCTGCAGCCCTGGTCCGAGGTCACTTCTGGTGATCAGCGCTCCTGAACAGGGCAGGAGTCCTCGTCCAATCATGGTACATGTCACACTCGCCACTGCTGTGGCCTCTTCACCTGCCACCCCGCTCATCTGTGTTCCACAGTCAGGTTGGTGGCAAGTAGAGGGAAAGTGGCAGAGCTACCCCAACCTGGAACCACCTGACCATGAGACAGCCTCACCACAAAGGCTTCCCCATGGTCCTCTGTGCCTGTCCCCTCCCTGCTCCCAGTAAGAAACACATTCCTCCCAAGTGTGGGTGATCATCTCCAGAAAACAGGTTTCTTTACCAAAAGATTAAGGAGCCAGGCAAGGTGGTACATGCCTGTAATCCCAGCACTCAGGGAGGCTGAGGCAGGGAGACTGCCAGAAGTTCAAGGCCAGCCTGACTACAAAGTGAGTTCAAGGCCAGCCTGAATTACATAGTGGGGAAAAAAGTAGAAATAAAAAAGAATTAAGGATGCACACACTCCAGGCTAAAGAAGCAAGCTCTTCAGTGGGGAATGGCAGGCAGGCAACTGGCAGGGGGAGTCTGAAGGAGGTGAATGAAGAAGGGACACAGGAAACAAACTCATTCTCTCCTCAGAGGCCAGGGACTGAGTGAACAGGAAAGAAACACGCCCACTTGACTCTGTGCACGCATATACATATATTTATAGCGCTCATGTCGAACACTTTGCACAGTGAATACCGCTGGCCTCTGGCCCACTCCTTTCCTTCTATATCCTTCTGTCTCTGTCCTACCCTGTACACAAAAGTATCAAATGTGGCACAGTGCCTGTCCCACAGGAGAAAGGCTGGGAGGGTGGAGCTCCCTCAGCACCTGAAGCCCCAGAAGGGTCTCAGTTGTTGGCCTCATCCAGCAAGGACCAAGGGGCTTTGTGTCCCCAAACTTAGTTCATATAAGAACCACCCCACACCATCGCCCCTTCCCTGTCAGCTTGATCTCCGCGAGGCAGTGCCTGGAGGGCCCCAGCTCAGGCCCGAGAGCTGAGGGTGGAGGGTGCTGAGTAGCGCTGGCGGGCGTGCTTCTCACAGTACAGCTCGTCACCCACCCAGAAGTGGCCACGCATCTTCAGGTTCAGCCCACAGTCTGCGCAAGTGTAGCAGCCGGGGTGGCGGTAGCGGCCCTCCTGGATGCGCACAGCCTGGTTCCTGCAGGGGACAGGAGGATAGATGAATGCATAAGAGGACCAGCCATGAGGCCATGGCTCCCAGGGGATCTGAGACACCCCAACACACATATGCATCCCAACACACTAACACACATCAGTATACACGCCCTGCCCTCTGTCTGCACGCAGCAGAGCTGGTTTTAGTCCTATCTTGAGCTGCAGCCCATCCAGGGGAAAGGTTTGCCACAGCAAATTACCTGACCTCCACCGAGACCTGAGGGGGGCGGTAATCTCACAAGGACCTCACCCTACTTTGATGCCAGCCACTAAGAACAAACCTACCCTGGAAACCCAGCCTGCCCCATGGGCCGAGGGAGGGGAAGAGGGAGATTTTCCAGGGAGGGGCCTTGTCTACGGGCAGATCTGGGAGGCTTGGAGGTTGCAGAGGGGAAAAACAAGTGGTATTTCTTACTCCTCTGGGGAGAGGAGAGGAAATGGGAAGGAGGAGGAGAGGAGAGGAGGCATTGGGCAGGAAGCGGCCAGCCAGGCATTCATTGGAAGGCTGCAAATGGCCAACCCACAGCCACCTGGTGCTGCCTCCAGGGTCCCTGCCCAGTCCCCAGGCCTGGCCCTGCCAGAGGGCACCCTGCCGTTGTCCTGTCCCCGTCCCGCCACACTCACACGATGCTGGCGCCACACTTCTCGCAGGTGTGGAGCTTGGGCGGGGCAGCCGGGGCCCTGGATGTGGGCAGGGAGTACTGGGGGCTCAGCGAGCTGGGCACGAAGGCAGGCGTACCACCTGGGAGGGCAAGAGACAGACACACCGGAGCTCAGCCACCACAGAGGTGGCCATCGTCTGTTTACTCATGCCACAGGGGCTCCTCCCAGGCCACTCCCAGGCTGGTCACAGAAGGTCCACTTCTACTTGGAACTCTGCGGTCCCAGCGGGCATGGGTGACAGCGAGGAAGGAGTACTGAGGATGGCCAGCCAGGCCCGTGCCTGAGGCTGTGGGACGGCAGGAAGTCAGCCAAGGCCAAGTCTGACCTTCTAGGGACCGGGAGCTTTGGTGCTGAGTGCCCGATATCAGACGGCCCACGCTTGTGACCCAGGAGAGATGCCACGAACAGAAAACAATCCTGGGTGGTCACAGCACCACAGTGCCTCTGTGCAGTCTTCAAAGAGCTTTTATACACACAGCTGCCTGTGAGCCTGAGCCACTTGCACTGGCTGCCTGCCACTCCACTCCCTCTCCTGCCTGCCCCCTCTCTGCTGGTCATGGCCACCCAAGGAACATCCTGCTCCCCGCTGGCAGGGAGCTGGCCAGGCCTGTCTGCCCCAATGAACAGAGTTCCCCAGGGGCACGGGTGGAGTTGTGGCCACCTTCCATCGCCACGCTGCACACCTCTGGTCCGTCGACAGGCACGTGGTGTTTGTAGAGTAAGTAGCTGTGATCGCATGTGGCCTGCGATGCTGACTGTGGCATCCCACCCAGAGTGACTATTAAACCTACACTCCTGGGCAGGGACTCCCCAGCCTGGCCCCTGAGGCCCTGGCCAGGCTGTTCTCTGGTGCCCCTGGCTACCAGCCTCCACGCCCCTCGGTGCTGCCAGCGTCTCGAGGCCATTTGCTGAGGCGTGGATCTTGTTTCAGGGACCAGTCAGATTCCTCTCCCTCCCAGGCCCCACCCCACCCTGGGTGCTGTCTTGGTCCCAGGGCTGCCAGCCACCTTCTAGGTGCCCACCTCGTACCCCGGGCAGGCCGGAAGCTGCTCCAGGACAGACACTGTGGTCCCTGGGCACTTAGGAAACACACTTTCCTTCCGCGGAGCGCGGGGCCTCACCTTTCTCCTCGGCCTCCAGGGCTTCCTGCAGAAGCCGGAAGGAGCTGGACTGGCGAGGGGCCGCCCGCCCCTCGCGGTTCTCCTGCAGCATCCTGAAGACTTCGGAGTCCTCTTCCAGCACTAGGCTCCCGGCTTCTGAGTCCGCGCTGCTGCAGGGCGGGGCCGCCAGGAATGAGGGTCCCGGGCAAGCCGTGCAAGCCCGGGCGGGAGGAGAGCGTGGGGCCCCCTGACCCCCGTTTGGAGGGCGGGGACCCATCCCCCTGAGGAAGCCAGGGTCCCAGTTGCCCCACGCCCCGCCCCAGGCCCTACAGAAGCCCCTGCGCCCCGATCCGTAGGCCCCCTGGTACCTGCACCTAGGGCTGGAGCACCTCGGGGGCAGCACCCGCACGGCAGAGTCGCCGGCGCGGCCCGGGCCGGCCTGTGGGAGGAGGGCGGCGGGGAGGAGTCAGTGGCGTCCGGCCCGGGGCGGCTGCCGGGCGCTGTCCCCGGTCTCCGCCAGGGGGCGCCCGGCCCTCGCTGCCCCAGGCCCGCCGTCCTGCTCTCAGAAGGGGGCACCGGGGATGCTGGGTCCGAAGGAACGGAGTCCACGCCCGGCTACGAGAGTCCTGCGAGGAGACCGGGCAGGGGGCAGGAGGAGGACAGCCGGCACCAGGTCCTCTCTACCAGGTCCACACTCCGTGTCCTGAAGAGGTGCCGGGCTCCAATCGGAGGAAAAGCAGGGAGGAAGGAGCAAGCGACTGATCGGTCTGCACAAAGCCAGGCAGATGAAGCCTGGCGGCCCTGGGAGATCTGGTCCTGTCCCAGGGCGCTGGGGAACTCGCTGTCGGGGCGACAGGCTGTGGCATTTGCTCTCCATGTGGAAATCCCCCTTTCACCTCAATTGTGGACCTGATACTTGAGGCCAGTGTCCTTTCAAGGTCCCTTGTTACCCTAACTCCACTAAGTGTGGAGCCCCAACGTGGTAGCTGCACACCTGTAATCCCAGCACTCTGGGAGGCTGAGGCAGGAGGATCACAGCTCCCAGCCCAGCCTGGGCAATTTAGTGATTTATGTGAGACCCTGTCTTTTTTTTTTTTTTGTACCAGTACTCGAACTCAGGACCTCACACTTGCCAAGCAGACACTACACAGAGTTTTCCAGTGAAAACTCTGGAGGCTTAAGACAAATCCCAAGACCTCACTGCCTGCTCTGCACAGCAAGGTGCACCCCTTCTCCCCACTGCTCCACGCAGGTAAGGGAGCCAAGGGTCAGGAGGGCACAGTGGCTTGTCCAGGCCACCTGTGGCATCAGAGGCAGGGCTGGATTCTGTATCCAGGCTCCTGGGTGGCCATTCAGTGCTGTGCTGCCAACTGAAGGATGGGAAGACAGCTTCCTCGGGTCCTCGAGAGCCATGTCGCCACTGGGGTGTCACTCAGGGGGGGAATGCTTGTCCGAGGCCCTAGGCGCCCTTCCCAGCACCGCAAAAAGGAAGAACGTCAGAGCTCCAGGCAGGCCAGCACGCGCCCTGCACAGACCACATGCCCAGGGGACAGGGAGGGCCAACATCCACCCCAATTCCCTTGTGGGGCCAAGTTCTCATGCCGGCAAGAGGGAGAGGTGCTTCCTTCCCTGGGCATCGGCTCAGCAAGGCGTGTGCCTGCCAGCAGGGGCAAGTTAGAGTTCCCACAGGGCACAAAGGGCTAGTGGCATCCTGCACCCCGGGCTCTCTGCAGTCCCAGCCAGCCAGGAGCCCACTGCAAAGTCAGGCACCTCTGCCACTCCAGCCCACAGTCCCTCCTGGGCTGAAGGTTGGGGCCAAGTCACCCTCACCAGGACAGCGGCTGTCTTTGCCTCGTCCTTCCCTCCCAGGCAGCCTGGTCAAGTGCAGGAGGGCACTCCCTCCTCCTCTGCCTTTCAAGAGCAAGTCTGCAGCCTATACCCCTCTTCCAGGAAAACTGGGGTGCTCATGGTGAGTGGGGTGTTGGGATGGCGGATTGACGGTTGTAGGAGCACCGCGAGAAATTCCACAGTTAAGTAGAGGAAATTAATCGAACATCAAGTGTGTGTCTTTCTTATGGCCTTTGACCCTCTAAGACACTAAAGACCAGTGGCTCTCAAGAGGGACACGGGGCCCCGTGACTCCTGCACCCACCGCACAGCCCATGGGGTGAGGAATTCCTCTGTTTTTCCACAGACGCATCCTCAGAGCCCAGAGGGTGCAGGACACAAAGCAGCTGTTCCATAAATAGTTGCCGGGGGAGTGACAGAAGCCCTTAGGGTCAGAGAAGGAACTCAGCATCCCGTCTGGTCTGAGGTGGGGAGAGAGGAAGGGAAGCCCAGCCTGGGGTCCCCCTTTCACAGGCGGGCTTGTTAAAGCACCGATTGCTGCCCCATACCCCATGCCCCTTTCAGCAGAGGCGGGTCTGAGAATCTGTATTTCTAACAGGTTCTCAGATGTTGATGATAGTACATGCTTGTGATCCCAGCACTCAGGAGGCTGAGGCAGGAAGATTGCTGTGAGTTTGATGCCAGCCTGGGCTACTCAGTGAATTCACGGTCCTGAGCTACACAGCAAGTCCCTGTCTTAAAAAAAAAAAAAAAAAGAACCACTCCCCTGTGCCACCTACACCCCCTTTGCCAGGGTTGGGGGCACTTCCTGTAGTGCCCCTTGGGCACCAGCGTCCTGGTGGCACGCCCACAAGACGCCCGTGCCCTCTAGCCCCAGGCCAAGTTCACTCCCAGCCCGTCTGGGACCACAGCTCAGGCCCCCCAGTCCACACCTTGTGGGCTTCAGTCAGCCCTTAGACCCTTCCTCTGGGGGAGCTGACTGGCACCCCTCACTCCCCTCCGAACCCCACCCCTCTGTGGCAAGCGAAATTCCTGACAAAGCCTTCTCAGGCCACCACGGCCCATGTTTCTCTCTCCCCTTCCAGAAGGCCTCCTGCTTTTCTAATTAGTACCACACTGCTGGGGTTTAATTGTTTCAAAACCATTTCACATGTTAGTCTTATCTGACAACTGCATCCTACATGATTTAAAGACGGGCATCTCAAGCAGCACATCATGGTGTCCCTGGCAGAAGCCCACCCTGCTGGTCCTCGGGGAGCACCGCACTGTGCAGCCCCCAGATCCTGCCCCGCCCTCTCCAGAGCCCCCAGTCCCTAATCCGTCCCCCAGTCACACCCAAACGCTTGCTCTCTGGAATGCAGAGCCAACCTCAAGATGAGATTCCAGCAGCTGGGCCTCATCCCCTTCACCCCAAAGGCTGGGTGCACCCCCAGCAGCTGTGGTCAGGGCTGTTGGCTGCCTCTCCCCGTCACTCCCTCACCCCTGCCCTTGGGGAGGAGAAGCACTACCCAGGTCAGGCTGTCACTAGTGGGTTTAGGGACACGGGGGGATGAGGGCCAAGCAGAGGAGGGGGTTCAGACAGACTGAAGAAGCCCAGGGCAGCCCACAGTCCTGTGGGGATTCTCAGGCTGAGTCAGGAGGACGAAGGGCTCGGGATGGGAGTTGGGGGTTTGGATGGGGAGGAATGTGTTCAAGAGATGCAGCCAGAGCCCAGAGGGAATGATCCCAACAACAGCAGCAAAACTATGTCAGCCCCAGCCCAAGAGAAACACACTGGGAAGGGAGGGAGCCAGCAGGGAGGGAGGTGACCGGCACAGGCTGGTGAAGGCCAAGGAGTGCTTGCCTGTTGCTAGGAGATGACCCCACAGGTGGCACCAGCTGCCTGCTGCCCAAGGGGCACCACTGACAGCCAGTGAAACAGGAGGCACCTCTCCTTCCCCAGGGAGGCTCACCTGGCGGCCTGCGGGGCGGCCCCTGGGGGACAGGCTGGACAAGTGGTCCGCAGCAGAGCTGGGGAAGGCAGCCGAGTGGGTCAGGCTCTGGAAGCTGAAATTGGGGGTGGGTGACATGGGTGCAAATCCCACACAGCCTGCCCCGGGAAGGGACCGGGCTCCCACTTACTGAGATTCAGAAGGGCCTGGCTCAGATCAGGCGGCCCTGGGAGCTGGGGCACCACCTGCTGCTCACCTGTGGCCGACTGGCACCTCTCCTGCAAGGCCCAGTGGGCTGCTGGGGGGCGGGGTGAAGGGGCTGGCCGGCCTTGGGCTGAGGGAGGCTGGGCTGGAGTAGGAAGACCACAGGGAGGACTGGCTGTCAGGGCGCGTCCTCAAGGAGCCCTGTGGAGAGAGGGCCACCAGAACAGCTAGGCTGCCACCTGCCACCCACCCTCCAGCCTCTGTCCTCAGGGTGGCGGGTGCTGGGCTTCTGGCTGGCAGGCCCAGCTTACCTGGAAGCGAGTGGCCAGCACTTCCAAGGAGCCATCACCATTGGTCTGCCTGGGAGAGGCAGCCCGAGACCTGAGGGGACAATGGAGGCAGGGAGTGTTGCAGAGGTCCCAGCCCCTCCCTGCAATGTTGTCCCCAGACCTGGTTCTCAAGACTAGCAGAACACACAGGACATCTGGATGCACATTGTCAACTTCATCTTTTTTGTGTGGTGCATGTGGGTTTTGGAGACAGGGTCTCACTTTGTACTTCAGGCTGGTCTTGAACTCTCTGTCTCCCAAGTACTGGGATTACAGGCATGCACCACCATGCCCAGCTTCGCATGCCTATAACTCCAGCAGTCTGGAAGGCTGAGGCAGAGGGGTGGTAACTTTGAGACCAGGCTGGGTAATTTAATAACTTGGCAAGAGCTTGCCTCAAAATAAAAAAATAAAATGGCTGGGGATGTAGCTCAGTGTGAAGGTCCTGGGTTCAATTCCCAGTATGAAAAAGAAAAAAGAAAATAAAAAATCAGAGCCAAAAAAAAAGAGGACATAATTTCATAATAATAATTTCAACAAAAAGTTCCATAAATTCAATATGATTAGAAATTCCTCCCATTATCCCCTTCCCTCCTTTTTCTCCCATTTCATCTAGACTTTGTAGATCACTGTTGGAGAAGTTGACTGATCTCATATAACTAATCTTTTATATTTTAACCTGTGGGAAAATTGAAGTCCAGAGAGGGAAAGTGAGATGCCCAAAGTCCAAGCTTGTCAGTAACTGGGCCAGACACCCACTTTCTCCCACCCACAGCCTTGTCCCCTGTGAGCTGTGCCACCAATGCTGAAATGCCCTTGCCAGGGTCCCTTCGCCAGCTCCTTCCTTTGAAACAGTGGAACCAACGCCCACCCCTACCACACTACCACTGCCCGTGCACTGGTCCTGGACAGCTGGCCCCTCCAGAGAGGTTGGGCAGCAGGAGCCACCGCCACCCTGGGAAGGGCACAGGTCAGAGTCAAGGGAGCCCAGAGCCCACCTTCCCGTCTCCGAGCTTCTGAATCGTAAGTTAGGGGTGGGGGAAGGCTGGCAAGGGGGTGCAAGGAGGGGACGTGGCAAAAGAAGGAAGAGACCTTGGCTTGTGGGAATGGAGCTGTGGTGCAGTTGGAGGCCGGGGTAGGTGGCAACTCCCTCCAAGAGGGACCTGGGGGGAGTCATGGTGTCTGCAGCTGCCTGCCCCTCCCCGCCCAAACTGCGCCCCCTGTAGGTCTTGGTTGCATTCCCAGATGCCATGAGCCCCTCTGCACCCTCTTCCTCTGGGTCCCACTCCTGCAGACACTGACTGGCGCAAGGGAGGCCGTGTCATGGAGCCGCCTCTGCAGACCACAGGCAGGGCCCTGTAGGGGTGGGGCTCTCGGAGACAGCCTGGCAGTGGCTGAGAGGCAGGAGGCACCTGATTCAGGTCCTGGGCCTGCCCAGAGGGCTCTCCTACTGGAGGATCCCCCAGCATGCCTGAGCTATGAGTCACCATGATGCTCCACCCTGGGGAGTCACCTGTTCCCCCACAACTCTGGCATCCAGGCTCAAACCCCATGAGCCCAAGATCCATCTTCACTAAGGGCTCAAAGTGGTGATGGAGCGGGACGGGTGAGCTCCACGCACAAGGAGCCCCTAGAGTCCTCCTCAACCTCCTCTTACAGGAAGGGGTCCTAGAGCCCCAACCCAGGGCATGCTTTGCCCATAAGTTTCTCCTCTTCAACCCACTTCATGCCCACACCCTGTACTCTGCACACACTTGGGAACCAGTCAGACCCGGGCTTCCAGGTGGCTGGTGCCAGCTCACCCTGCCCAGCCTGTGGCTGCATGCCCAGCCTGGCGCCCACCTTCACCCAGCTCCACAGGGACACCCTTCAGCCTGTCCTGCCTCCCACTTCCTCTGGGACAGGCCCAGAGTCAGGACCTTGTCAGAGACGCACCAGAGAAGCCCAGAAAGGTCAGGCTGGGACAGTGACGCGGCGGGGTGGGCCTACCTGTCCAGCTGCAGTCTCAGTGGGGATGCACTCTGGCGGATCTTGCTCTGGGCCTCAGCATGAAGCATGCCCTCTGCACACTCCCCATTGATGGCCACAATGATGTCACCAGGCCGGAGGTCAGCGGCCTCAGCCTTGCCCCGCTCAGTCACCTAGGAGGATGAGGACCAGTGAGCCTGTGGTCCCCATGCTAGGACACATGGGGAGGCTGCCCAAGAAGCACAAAGGCCGGGCTGAGCCTCCGAAGCCCCTTTCTGTCCCTTGCATCTGCCAACTACCCGGCTTGTCCCCTCGCAAAGCCCCAGAGACAACCCCTGACCTCCACCTGGCAGGCTAAGGAAGCTATCCACAGAATGTGTGATGGCAGGCCTTCCGGACCTGAGCTGGGAAATACTTTTGGATAGAGAGCCCTGCCTGTGCAAAGCACACCTTGCCGCTGGCTGCGTGCACACCGCCCTCCACATGCACCCTGCCCAGCATTCCCAGGGGCTCCCATGCTATGACCACCCAAAATGGCTGCCAGCAACTGTAGGGTTTGTGATCCAGCAGGAAAGGGCAGGCTATCCCAGGCCTATTCCCTTCCACCCTGGAAGCCTGTTCCTGAAGTGGCCCCCACATCCTACACAACAGAACCTCCCCCAACACACACACCCTCAGCTCTGCCAGCCACAGGCCTTAGGCTCCAGCCTAAGCACTGGAGGGGACACGGGTGGGACAAGGCAGGCCTAACTTTCAGGGTAGCTCCTTTTCTCTTGGAATCAGCTCTTACCTTGGTTACCATGATGGGGGTGTGGAAATCCCTGCCCCCGGTGATGCGGAAGCCCCAGGGCGCTGGCCCCACCACATCCACAGTCAGCTCCATACTTGAGGAAGAAAGGGCTGGGAGGTAGACCCACTCCGTCCAGCCTACCCAGAGGAAAAAGAGGAAAGGGGGTAGCAGGTTCTGGAGCAGCCTGGCAGGGCTGGGGTACTAGGGTGGGTAGAGGAAGTGACTAAGTCCCGCCCTCCTCACCCAAGTTTCACTTCCCCTCACCCTGGGAAGCCGTGACTCTGGGTTCCCCTGCCCTGTGAGCTTCAGCTGGGCAGGCAGCTGTCCCAAGATGGGACAGGGGCTTGCTGGAGATGGGTGGGCAAGGGTGCCAGATGGAGCCGAGATGCACATTTCCTCCCTCCCCCTCCTCCACCAGCAGGGCTAAGTCTCTCTAGCGCTTGCTTCCTGTCCCCAAAACTGACAGCACAAGGTACTTCCTCCCCACTCTGGGGGAGGGCAAACGGGTGGCCTGGCGACAGCAGGGCTCTGGCACAGGAAGGATGGTGAGCAATGGGGTGGCTGGGCCAGGCTGTGCCAAATGCTGGGCAGGTTGGGGGCTGGCTGGGGTCAGGCCAAGGCCTTCCGAGGGGCCTGCTGGCTGCCTGCCCAATCCTGACAATGTGCTTTGAACGGACAAGAGCCAGCTCCCACCTCCCCAGGGCCTCATCTGCCAAGCGGGGCACACCCACCCCTGGCATTGGCCCACAGGGTGAGCTGCCTGATGCTGCCTGCCGGCTGGGGCCACAGCCTCCCGTCCACTGCCCCCTCTGCTGGGCACAGGACTGTCGGTGCGGACCAGGCCCTTGTGGGATTTCCTGAGCCTCGAGGTCTGGAGCCAGGAGCCGACCCTGGCAGGAAGCTGCAGTGCAAGGCTGGGCACCACCCAGCCCAGCACACATCGTGGGGCTGCCCCTGGGGAGGTCCGGAGACCTCACCTAGGTCTGGAGAGAGTGCTGCCCAATCTCTCAAGTACATCAGGGGCCTGGGGAGGGAGGGGACACTCGGGCCCACCCCAGCCGGTTGGCTTTCCCTTTTTGCCCAGGCCTGGCCTCTGTCCCTCCTCGGTCCCCAGGCCGCGAGTTGGAGACGCAATCGCCCAGAGATTTCCCGGACCTTTGAGCCGGCCGGTGGACTCCGAGCTGCAGGCAAGCGCGCGGGGAGGAGCCGAGCCCTGTCGGCCCGGCTCTCCCGGTTCTGGAGCCCTTTTAGCTCGGAGGCCAATGGGTCCCCATGGACCGGCCCCTGGGGCAGGGGCAGGGGAAGCCCAGGCCACCGGGTCGCGGCCGAGCAGCTGTGCGGGGTCAGCGGCTGTCGGGGAGAGCGGGGTGCGCGGGGCTCGCAGCTGGGCGCGCGCTCACCTGTCTGGGTTCACCTGTCGCGCTGGGCGGCCGGGCCGGGAGCGAGGCGGGGAGGGAGGCAGGAAGGGACGGCGAGGACCGGCGCCGCGCCCGCCGCCGTCTGCCCGACTCTCGGGAGAGCGCGCCCGGGGCTCCGGGACCTGCTCCGCCCATGTGATCCGGGGCCGCCCCTGCCGCGCCCCTGGCCCGGGAAGCCGCCGCCTCCGCGCCGCCGGGCCCGTGCTGCCACCTGGCCCGCGAGGAGCCCGAGGACAGGCGAGGAGCCCGCATCCTGCAAGCCTCTCGGAGTGCGGAGCAGCCGCTCAAGGGTCAGCGGCCCGGCCCCTCCCCGGGCTGCCGACCCCCAGGCTCTCCTAGGCCGGCCGCGCCCGCACCCCCCTTCCAAGGGGCCCGGACGGGCAGGGCTGGCTGGGTCGGTCTGCGGTCCGCTGGGCTCCTCCACCCACGCCGCCGCGGTCTTGCACCCACAAATCCCAAGCCAGCGCCACCCCTCCGTCTCCGCATCCCTTTCCCGGACGCCAGTCGGCGGCTGGCTCGGCGCGGCCCGCCCGGCTCCCTCTCCGCGGCGCCCAGCGTCCCCGCCTGAGATGCCTGCGAGCCATTCTCCTAGCAAGTCCGGAGGCCACCGACAGGGCAGGGAGGGGGTGAAGGGTGGTGCCTGGTTCGAGGCCGCCCCCTGCCTGGAGTCGCGCTGGGGGAACCCCCAACTACCACGAGTGGCCGGGCCTGCCGCTTCCCAACCACCTGGTGCTGAGGCTCCAGGAACCAGGCCACATAGCCCAGGCAGGGGGCCCAGGTGCCCAGTGGTTCCCCAGAGCCATACCTGGCAACCCTCAGCCTGGGAGCTCAGGGCCCAGGCAGCTGCCTCCAGCGTCTCCTGACTTGGCCCTCTGGGGTGCACACCTGTGGGCACAGCTGTAACCCGCCTGCCTCAGGTGTGAGTCATTGCCGGCAAGGTCCCTGGGGAGGAGTGCCCTCAGCACCCTCCTCACTTACCTCTGCATCTCTCCTCCCCACACCTTCGACCTGCTGTCTCTGGCCACCTCCCCGGCCCCACCTCCTGCAGCCTTGGTTCTGGGTGTGTAAGCAACTCGTCCCTCTCTCGAGGACTAATCCCGAGCCTCCTGGTGGGCCACTTTGCCTGCTGCACCTGCTCTACTGCCTTGTTTCTTTGGGGGGCGGGGGTACTGGGAACTGAGCTGAGGGCCTTATGCATGCTAAGCACAAGCTCTACCGCTGACCTACACCCCCACCCTGGAAGCCCCTTGAGGGAGCAGGAAGCCACAGGTAGGGCAAGCCCAGCCCCAGGGATGCACAGACCATCTGCCTCTCATCGTGTGACCTTGAGCAATTTCCTCAGCTCTTCTGGGCCTCTATTTTCCACGTAGGAACTTGTAGCTGCCCTTCTATTGTACAGATCATTCTCACACAGGCAAAGTCCCAGGAATGCGGAAATGTAAAACCAGAGTGCCTGCTACAACCGAGGGGATGAGGGGAGACCCGTGCTCATCCATTCAATCATCCCAACAGTATTTGTTCCACAAATATTATTTTATTTTTACTTGATTTTTTTGAGACAGGGGCTCTCTAGACAACCCAGGCTGGCCTTGTACTTGTGATCCTCCTTCCTCAGCCTCCAGAGTGCTGGGATTACACCACCACACCAGATTTTAAAATACTCATTGAGCGCCCAAAGTGTGCCAGAAACTGCTGTGCAATCCTCAGAGGGACCTTCCTTCCGTGTGCCTTGACAGGCCCTGTAAGCATCTCCAGGTTACTCTGCAGGTTTCCTTGTTCCATGAGCTGTGCATTTACCAAACCCCCCATGAGCAGAGATCAGCTGACTCTGGTCACACAGATGGGACCTGTTCACTCTAAGTGACTCTGTGCCCTTGGGTACAAGTCCCTCTCCTCACCCCTCTGAGGGGTAAGCTGTTCCCAGTGGTTTCTGACCCTTTCTTCATCTGCCCCTCAGTCCCTCATGCCAGGTCAGGGCCCAGTAGTCACCACACAGACGGCCCGTGCAGGCAGCCCCGCGCATGGGGTTTGCACAGATTCCAGGGCCCCATCGAAGCGGTGTGTGGACTGTTTCTGCCCAGGGAAAAGCAGCCCCAACTCTGGTATGTTTTATGTAAATGGAACCAGCCAGTGGGTCCTGAGCAGTGGTCATTTCTGGCGAGGACAGGCTGGATCTGCCACCGTGGAAAGGCCACGGTGAGTGCAGGGCAGAGGGAGTGGATGGAGCAGGGCATGTAGGTCTTGTTCTGCAAGCCGCTGTTCAACTTCTGCTGGGGCAAGGGCACACCTAAGTTCAAGGAACCCACCAGCGCCAGGCCACCACCCTGTGGGCTGGTCCCTCTCCGTCCTGACAGGACTGGGCGCCACAGCCCTTCACAGCAGCCACCAGGCAGTGGCACCTTGCATGACAGGTGGAAGAAGACTGGAGTGCCAGGAAGAACACATGAGCACACAACCCTGGGCCATTCTGACTTGCTGTGACCCTCTGCCAGGACCTCTGGACTAGGACTGTGTGGCATTATGCAGATTGCACGCAGTGAGGTGGAACCAACATTGCCACTGAATAACCACGTGACCCAGACAGACCTTCCCAGGGCCTTGCTCTCTCCTCTGTCAAAGGGAATCCTAAGCAACTGGTCAAGGGCGGTGTCTTCCTAACTCCACAGCAGCTTGAGAATGGAGCTTTCCTATCTTATAAGAGCAGCAGGGCCCAGACTATTCCATCACTCATGTCCCCCAGAAGCCACCAGACCTGTGGTTCTAAAGCTTTGGGCAAGCAGAGCTGTTCTGGCTAGCTGTGCCCTGCCACTCCCAGCTTGCTGCAATCGATTGCTCAAAAATTTGAGCCCGAAGAAGAAAATAAACAAGCACACAAACTTCGGTGTGGAAATGCAGCACACAGAAGGAAAACATTAGCAGGAGAATAGTTAGAAATGCCATCTAGTCCAGCAACCCCATGGTGGCAGCTCCAGAATCAAAACAGCCTGCAAACAAGACCACATTCCGTCCCCCAGCTCTGGTTTTCCCCCAGCCCTGTGACGTCTACTCTCGGCACTTCTGGTCCAACAGCTACCGGGTCCTGGGGGCTGCTCCACTTTGTCTGCACCCAAGGGCTAAGATCGTGGAGATTGAGGTGGGGCTTTCCCAGCCTTCCTCACACACAACCTGCCCGACCTGACTGGGGCAGCCCACTATGGGAAGAAGCCCACAGTGCTGAGCAGGAGGAAAAGGACTCAGGGGCCAGGCTCTGGTACCCAGGTTTATTTTCTGTTCTCTTCCAGAAGGAGCAGGGGTGCCTGGGGAGATCTGGGGGCAGCAAACCCTCCCCCGTGAACCCTCTGGGACAGGCCCGGTGGCCTCTAGGAAGAGGAGGCCCTGGAGGGTAGGAAGATGCTGCATCTGTCCCCATGCTCCCAGCCCCAGCTGGAGGCCAGAAGGCAAAGGGACAGGAGGGAGGGGCGGCCCCTCCAGGCACAGGAGGCCTTTGGTCTCCACTGGGTCAGAGGCTGGTACTAGTTAAAGGGACCCCACAGGGGTGAAGCTGTGGGCTGGTCCCTGTCAGAGGGAACGCATGGTGGCAGGGAGGAGGGGACTGGGGTCTGGTCTCAATAAGGCCTGGAAACAGTCTCCACTTCAAAGCAGACCTCTGTATTTGGGGAGGGGGCAGGAAGGAGGGGCTGTCAGAAGCCTGTGAGTTGCGGGTGGGATCAGTCCAGGGGGCTCCAAAGGGGATCACAGCAAAGGCTGCTGGGGTCTCTCCAGATGAGGGGCTCGCAGGTCTTGGGGGAGGAGGATGTGGGGCCTCGCTCCCTCCCGCACGTGCTACTGCTCCCCGCCCATCCTGGCTGGCTCCGAGTTGCCGTGGAGACCACTCACACCGGGGCGACATAATTTCCAGGGAATGTCCCAAACTTCTGGGTCCTCCGGGAGACACCTGAAAGAGGAAAGATGAAGGAAGCACATTTCCCACACAGCCTGAACCACGAATGTGGAGGGGCGCCCCCTGCTGACCCAGCCCAGAACTGCAGATGGAGCCTGGTTCGCACGAGAAGAAAGTTGATTTGCTGTCCTCATTCCTGCCCCCTGGTGGCAGGAGCTTAGCTAGGCAAAACTACACTTTCCGAATTCCAAAATCAATGATAGCAACAAGCAAATGTGTACAACTTTGCACACAGCACTGAATCACTCCACCCTCCTTCTTTCCTTCTTTCTTTTTTTATTTTTTGGGTTTTTTTTTGAGATTCGGTTTTGCACCGTAGTTCAGGCTGGCCATGAACTCACTATGTAGCAAGCAAAGGCTAACCTGGAACTCAGGGCCATCCTCCTGCCTCAGCCTACTGAGTGCCAGGATTCCAGATGTGCACCACCACACCCAGCATCTCCACCCTTCTTTATGAATGCCAGGAAGCAGAAGGATGAATCACAGAACTTCTACCAGGAGGAACCTCACTGGCCTAGCATGGCGTGCTCATTCCAGAGAAAGGTGGGTAAGGCCTAAGTGAAGGCCAAGTGAATTGCCCAAAATCACTGGCTGCTCAGGGTAGAGTTGGGGCTGCAAACCAGGGCCTGTCTGCTGTAGTCTAAGGAACCCTGCACCCTGGGAGAAGGAGGGAAAGGCTAGAAATGCAGGGGTGTGGAATGCAGTGAAAGCTGGCCTGGCCTGGGCTGAGCTGATGCCCCTGGGGCTCCTCCCAGGCTGCCACCCCGACTTGTGCCTCCAGAAGCCCTCACTGACGCTGGACTCACCATTCCTTTTGGCTTCCCCAAGTCCTGCCCATGCTCATCGGGGCCTAGCACCCACTTCCTCCAGGAAGCCTTCCCTGCCCTGCCCTGTCCACTGACAACCAGTGGCCATGAGTGCAGGGAGCACTTGAAACGTCCTAGTGTGACGCAGGGGCAGAGCTTTTTATTATCTATCATTTTAACCCATGTAGATTTAAGCAGCTACCGTGGCTGCAGGCTACCATTCCCTGGGTGTGCATGTGCACCAGGCCTCTGAGGGCCTGGGGCTTGTACCCCAAGAGTCCCTAGAGATTTGCAAAACTTTAGCAGGGGCATAAAAACATTCAAAAGGAAAAGTGTACAGAGTAAAATTAGAATGTGTCCCTTACCACCTCCCTTGAAGTAAGTACTATAACAAGTTATTGCTTCATAATCATTTGCGTGGCCAGGCATGGTCACGTACACCTATGATCCCACTGCGGCGAGTTCAAGGCCAGCCTATGCTACACAGTGAGATTAAGGCCACCCTGAACTACATAGCGAGACCTTGTCTCAAAAAAAAAAAAAAAATCACTCGTGTATCCGAAGTTTGATTGGCACTGAAGTACTGGGATTTACACCAGAAAGGGCAAGATGTCACCTCAAGAGAATGTCCCTGTAGCCATCCCTGTCCAGGCAACCTCTAACCCTTCAGGCCCTAAGGTCTGCTTGTTGAGGGGCGGGCTTCTGGCTGCTCACTTCCGTCTTGGCCCATTCTGTGAAACAGGCCTGAACAGCAGCTGCCCACCTGGGGAAACAGTTATGCGAAGGCCAGTGGGAGTCACCCTGAACCAGGCTGAGCCCACCTGAGGCTTCCTGCGTTAGTCTTGTGTCAGGGCTGCCCTGAAGCCTGGATTTCTTCCTGTTCCCTCCTCTTGCCAGACTGGAAGAGCAGGCGGGGCAGGGACTTCATCATGGCCCTGGGCCAGGCCCTCTGCAGGGCATGTAGGAAGGGGTCATGGAAAGGCTGGCTTTGGGGGAGCAGCCGGTGCCAGATGGGAAGCTGGGTGGGTGTAGTCAGGCTGACAGGCAGCCCACCCAAAGTCCCCCAGGGGCCTGAGATGCCCCTTCCAGCTGCCCCCAGCCACCCTGCCCCACGTACCCACAAACCAGCCATCATCGCACTGCTGCATGACATCTACTCGGTCCCCTGCGTGCAACTCCAGCTCGTCCTCGTTCTGCGGTCTGTACTGGTACATGGCCCGGTACCTGTAGTACACACAGCATGGCAGCTAGAGTTCTCCTTGCCAGGGAGACTGGGCCGGAAGTTCAGGCTCAGCAAAGAGCTGCACTTCCTGTGACTGTCTTCCCCCAACTCGTTTCTCCCTGTATCCCCTAGAACAGCGGGGGGGGGGGGGCAAACCTATGGCCCACATGCCACTTTGGGCTGCGTGTATCACTGAAAGCTCCAAAAGGTTCACCATCGCTGCCCTAGAAGCTCTGAAGGGCAAGCACCACCTAGGAGGACTTCCCAAGCCCAAGGTGGGTGGCGGGGGCTCAGCGCTGCCTGCAGTGACCCCAACCCAGAATGAACAAGCACGCTCAGATGGTAACTCACGGGGTCCAGTGGATCTGCGTGGTGTTGGGGAGGGTGTCCGGGGGACAGCTGGGGCCTGGCGGGTGCGACAGAGCTGGCCCAGGGGTGCTGAGACTCTGGAGATTCACAGGAGGAAAGGAGGGTCACACAGAGGCAGCATCGGGGGAGTGAATGAGGCGGCCCCTGTTCTTGTGCATCTTACACACAGCCGGGTCCTGTCTCACAAACCCCTTAGGCCTGGGGGTCTGCTTGGACTTTTTCCCTTTCACGGGTGCCCAAAGTTGGGCCCAGGTGGGATATATGACTGGCTTTTTTTTTTTCCTGGTCCTGGGGATTGAACCCAGGGCCTTTACACTGAGCTACATCTCCAGCTCCCCCACTTCTTTTTTTTTTTTTGACAAAAGGCTCACTAAATTGCCCAGATGGTACTCAAACTTGTGATCCTTCTGCCTCAGCCTCTCAAGCACTGAATCACAGGTGTCTAGCACTGTACGCAGCTAAGTGATTGGATTTCTCTGTCCTCACTGTTTGGGAAAGAACACAAACCCAGACAGCGTAAGTCACCTTCCCAAAGATCACACAGCAGCCGCTGACGCCTGACTTGGTACCACCACGCCCACAGGCAGGCACAAGCAAATGGTGAGTGGCACCTGGAGGGTCAGCAGGCCCAGCTAGCTGACTGTGGGGTCCCACTTGGAGTTGGCTGACTGGCTGTAGAAGTCTGGGGCTCTACTCTGCCCTGGGGAGGACCCCTGAGTCACCAGCCTCGGGGTGCAGACGTGGTGTGGGGCGCGGCCACCTCACCTGGGTCTGGGGCCGGGGCTCCTGACTGGGGACGGAGAAACCGGTGCGGCGAGGGGAGGCACGGCCCCCCCAGTCAGCAGGGTCAGCCGGGCTGCACGGGAACGATGGGGAGCCGGGGCGCCAGGCCAGGCGGGCGGCGGGGGCCAGGCGGGGAGACGCGGGCAGCTGGGGGCCGTCGTCGCAGACACGGAGTCGGGGCTCACGGCACACCTGCACGTAGCTGGCGGGGAAGATGCCCTGGCGCCCGGTGCCCGTGATGCGCCCCTCGTACCAATTCTCGTTGACCTTGCGGATCAGGCAGATGCGCTCTCCCTGTGGGCGGGGAGGGGTCAGGGCGTCCCTCCTCCCTGTCCACAGCACATCCCTCCAGTCAGGGGACTCTGTGGCTAATTACACAGGGACAAGTCCTCCTCCCTCACCAGCGTGCTGCCGCTGTGAGGCACAAGCCAGATCCATGGCAGGCTTGGGAAGGCAGGGCCGGCCACCACCACAGCGACATAGTCCTGCCCCTGCCTCCCTCATGGAGGCAGCCTGTCAAGAACGCATCAAAGCACAAGTCCCCAGGGTAGGTAGTGCCCTCCAGCCCCCAACTGACTGCTGTTAGGGGCAGAACCACCACCTCCACCTTGGGGTGGGGGTGGGGGCTTCCTCTGCTCCCTCCTGCCCTGCTTTCTCCTGCATGCCCCTCCCCACCCAGCCACCTGCTTCCCTCCATGTCCCTGGGGCTGGGTCTTCCCCCTTATCCCTGGGGCAGGCACTCATTAGGCCCATTCATGGACTCTCCCCCAAAAATAAACTCAAGGGAGACCAGTTCCTTACTTTCTAGGACAGCATTTTTTAATGTCTTCCAACAATCCATAGTAAAAAAAAAAAGAAAAATGTCCTCGCAGGAGCCCCACAATGTACACATGCATCTGCCTAGAGTTTCATAAGGTGCCCCCTTCCTGTGGTACCAGGGCCTTTGCGCTGAGCTACATTTCCATCCCTTTTTGTGAGACAGAGCCTTGCTAAATTGCCCAGGCTGAGCTCCATTTTGTAATCCTCCTGCTTCAGCCTCCCAGAAGGCTGGGATTACAGGCTGTGCCACCAGATCTGGCTCTGTAACAATCTTTTAAAAATGAACTAGATTGTGGGGAACATATTCCAAGAGACGGGGGGGGAGTTTGAAATCTGCATGCAGGTGGATACACCTAACTCTTTAAAAGAGAGTGTTTTTCCTGCTCATTCACCTATGTCTTCACCTGTGCCCACCCACCCGCCACTCCCCTGCCCACCTTTCGGAAGGACAGTTCCACCTCCAGGTCCCCCTTGAAGGTGTACTGGGCCACGGCTTCTCCGTACTCCACCACCTGGAAGGTGGGTGGCTTGATGGGCTTGGGGACTTCATCCGCGGGCAGCACCTGCAGGAAGGAAGGGCACAGACAGATGTGGCACAGGCACCCACTGGCACACCTGGGCCTCTCTGGAGGGAGAGACAGCAAAGAAGTTGGTATGGGCAGGAGCTCCCCTGGCCAAAGGAAGACATCACCTCCACACACTGACACCAAACACAGCCCTGGGGGTGACTGGGGTGGGCATGGCCGGGGGGGTGAGGCACTTCCTAGCCCAAGAAGGCTTCCTAGCCAGGTGTAGTGGCGCACCTCTGTGATTTCAGCATTGGGGAGGCTGAGACAGGAGGATCGCCACAAGTTCGAGGCCAGCCCGGGCTATATAGTGAGTTCAAGACCAGCCTGAAGCACATAACAAGACCCTACTGCAAAAAAACAAAAAAGAAAGAGGAGGTGCAGGAGGCAGAGGAGGAGGAAGAAGAGGAGGAAGCTTCCTGGAAGAAGAACTTCAGTGAGGTAAGTGGAGCAGGCACTGGTGGGGTGGGGAAAGACAAGTGCAAAGGTGGAAGCTCATCCACTTGGGGGGAGTAAATTGGCTGGCAGCAGGAAGTGAGGACTGAGTCACAGGGAGGACCTGGGACCTGTTCTAAAGCTGAGGACTTCACCTTTCACAACTGGTGAAAACCGACTGTCCCTTGGTTCACTGTCTTGGTTCCGCCCCTCCTACCCCACCAAGTGTCTAGAATCCCAGTGCTCTCTTTGTTTCACCCTGCTTCTAAAAATTAAGATGCCAATCAACTACTTCACCACTAATATATAAATAACTGAGCTGGATGTGGCGGCAGAGGCCTGTATCCCAGCATTCAGAAGGCAGAAGGATCACTGGAGTTCAAGGCCAGCAGTCTGAACTAGAGAGTGAGACCCTGTCTCAAAAAACAAAATGAAACACACAAAACAGGACACAAATGACTGATGGACTAGCACCCTGTACACTGTAAAATTTCATTGTGAGAGAGGTTAATCTGTTAGTAGGGGAGGCTGATGATGCGTATTAAATCAAGAGCCTGAATTAAACAACAGGCTGACCCACAGGTCAAACAGGAAGTGACAAAGGAAATGAGATAAGCCAAGCTGAACGAAAAAAAAATCAACACTTACGAGACCTGGCTAAAGTGGTATTTAGAGGTAAACTTATAGCATCAAACGTTTTTACTAGAAAAAACACTTCAAATCAATAACCTAAACCTGCATTCCAGAAAACCAGAAAAGAAAGGGCAAATTAAACCTAAAATAAGCTAAAAGAAGGAAACAATAAAGAAACAGAAATCAATGAAGTCAACAAAAATGCTATAGAATTAAGATGCATTATGTACACAGACCAACTCCCCATGAGGAATGGAATCATCATGGACCACAAACATGCACTAATGAAATTTTTAAAAATTAAGAAAAAGAGTAAATCTCTAGCCAGAATACAAATTGCCAATATCAAAAATAAAATTAGAACATCACTATGCATTTTACAGACATTAAAAGTATAGTAAGCCAGATGTAGTGGCACATGCCTATAATCTCAGAACTCTGGGAGGCTGAGGCAGGAGGATCACAAATTTGAGTCCAGTCTGGGCATCTGGGCAACTTGGAAAGAAACTGTCTCAAAATAAAAAATAAAAAAGGGCCAAGATGTGGTTTAGTACTAGAACGCTTGCCTTACATGTATGCAGCCTTGGGTTCAACCCCAGTGCCACAAAAAAGGCAGTGTTGGGGGGATAATCAGGGACTGTCATGAGCAACTTTATGCTAATAATTTAGTTTATTTTTTATTCTTTTATTTTTTTTAATTTTATTTTTGCAGTACTAGGGATTAAACCCGGGGCCTTTGCACTGTGCCATATCCCCTGCCCTTTTATATTTTTTGAGCCAGGGTCTTGCCAAATTGTCCCGGCTGGGCTGGAACTTGCAGTCCTCCTGCCTCAGCCTTCCAGAGTTGCTCAGATTATAGGCATGCACCACCACACCCAGCTAGTTTGACATTCTTAAAGACACAAATAGTAAAGATAACCTATGCTAACCAAGGCTTCTATCAGGTCTAGAACCTGTCTCTCCAGAATGGAGAGATCTGCATTACTTGGTAACTTCTCACTGAATCTCAGACACCCCATCTATAAAACGGGGACAATCTATGGCCCCCAGGCAGTGGGAGGAACAAAGGACGTAACACACCTGAAAGAGGTACTATGTTCCTGTGATCTCTAAATTGCCACACACTTCGCATTCTGGCTAGCTACGATTAGGATTATTCAGAAGTGCAGAAGGACAGCTTTAGAAGGACAGATTCCAGAGGGTAAAAGCCTGGCACGCTGGTGGGGTGACAGCTTTGGGCCAAGGGTCAGGGCCACGTGGTCCTCTCCTGGGTTGAGCAACCCGGGCATATGCTGAGCACCAGGCCAGGCCTGCAGGCACGAAGCCACTCAGGAGACATGGCACCTGCCCCTAAGCAGTTCCACAGCTTAGGAAGCCCGGGGTCCACACCCCCTAGTCTCTTGGGTAGATGGGCCCGCCCTGCCTGGCTCCCGCGGACTCCCGTCCCCACCACTCACCTCCACGTAATTGGCAGGGAAGATGCCCAGCCGGCCGTGGTGTTCCCCCTCCAGCCAGTTCTTGTCCACCTCCTTATGGATGTAGACGATGTCACCCTTCTGCAGAGTGAGTTCCCTGTAGGCCAGAGCCAGGACATCACAGCAAGCCAAGGCCTCCCAATTTCCTTCCCCACTGCAGGCCCTGCCCAGTGAACCTGGCTCCCCCAGCCCCCTGGGGGTACCCACTGAGGGCCTGGCACCTCACTCATCCACAAATGCAGAGACTGCCCAGGACAGAAGGGGAAAGCTTGACAAGGCCACTTACTTGGGGGACTGTGCCTGGAAGTCGAACTTGAGCCGGGCAGCCTTCCTCTGTGCAGGGGAGAGGACAAAGCGGGCTCCCTCAGGCAGGGGCCACAGCCCCAGGCCCACCCCACACCCGGACCCTAGCGCCCACCCCATACCTTCTTCTCTTCCTTTCTGACTGGGCTGCCACCTCGCTGGGGGGAACTGGGGTCTGTGGAGAAACCCCTCTCAACTTGGGCAGGCCACCTCTGGGAGGAGCGGGCTGAGATGCAGTTAAGCACCCCCAGGACAGGCCCAAGAGAAGCAAGGGGCTCTGTGACCTCCCTGTCTCCCCTGGGGCACAAAGCAAGATCTGGTCCTTACCTCGGGCTGAGGAGGGGTAGACAAAATCTCTACGACCTAGGAAGGGGCTTCCTCCTCCATCTGCCATTCTGTGGGGGCTCAGGGGTCGGCAGGACCCCAGGTAAGGTGCGTGCGGGGAGCTGGAGCTCCAGGCTGGGGCGGGGCTGCAGGGACACAAGGACTGAGCCAGCTGTCTGGGGCTTCGCGCCCCACCGGCTCAGCCCGCACCTCCCTGGACCCCCCAGATCTGCCCGCCACCCCACTGCAGGCCGCCAGCTCCTAAGGCGTCTCCCGGGTCCCGGGCTCGCAGCAGGATGTCCGACTTCCCCTGCTCGGCCGGGGCAGGAATGGGTGAGGCCGGGGCGGCCAGAGGGCGGGCGGGGGCGCGCGCGGGCGTGTCGAGGGCCCGGTCGCGCCACCCAGGTCCTGGGCCCAGCGGCCCGGGGTAGGGGGGAGGTCTGCCCCACAAACAGCTGCGCCCCGCGACCCTCCCGCCACCTTTCGCCCTCGGGGCCCCTCCCCGTCCGCCCGCCCGCCCTCGGGGCTCCCCTCCCCGCGCCACGTCCCCTCCCAGCCCGGCCGCGTCCCCGCACTCACCCGCCCGGGGGCCGCTGCTCCGGGGCCCGCTGTCGGGGCACCTGCGCGCTCTGCGCGGGGAGACGGGGTGCGGTGAGGCCCGCGCCCCGAGGCCGCCTCCCCCGGAAAAGTTCGCGGCCCAGCCGGCAGGCGGAGGCGGGAGGGGCGGGCGGGACGCGGGGTCCTAGAGGCGCCGCGCGGGAGCCGGGGAGGGGAGGGGAGGGAAGGCGGGAGCGGAGGCCGCGCCGGGAAGCGGGGCGGGCGGGGTCGGGGCTCGGGCCACCGGGGAGGGGTGGGCTTCAGGCTGACGTGGAGTGGCCCGCGAGGGCTCCTAGGGGTCACTTGGAAAGTCGAGGCCCCATGTTTGGGAGAGGAGACAGCGGACAGAGTGAAGTCCGCCCGAGGTCGCTGCAGCCTCCCCTGTAGCCGCCCCGGCCTGGCTGCGCGGTACCTTCGGGGATGGCAGGCGGGTCTCAATGGCCCGCAGGTCCTTGTCCAGCTCAGCGCTCAGCTTGGCCAGCTCTCTCTCCAGCAGGACCTGGGGGGGAGGGAGAGACGTGGGCAGCGAGGGGCATGTACCTTGTGTGTGGGGTGGGGGGCTCTGGCCAGGTCATTGTGCTGGGATCAAGGGCAGCTGTCAGCTCCAGGGGCCGGGACAGGCTCCCAGCCTGTGGGCCTGGGCGGGGGGCAGAGGTGGCCTGGATGTCAGGAGGGCATTCGTGCCCTCTCCCCACCCTGCCCTCCAGGGTGCCAGTGGGGCCTTCCTACCGGTTTTGCCATGTTACTTCTCTGTCCAGGCCTATGGAATCCCCTCCTCATCTCCTCCACAGCTTTCCACCACCTGGATTTATGGTACCCATCCAGGCTCCCCTAATGCTGCCCATCCTGGGGGGCTGAGCATTACACACGCACACATGCACACGCACATGCACAAACATGCACCTGCATGTTGATTCTCCTCAGTCTCTTCTGTCTTTCCCCTGGTATTGGTGATAGAACCCAGGGGCGCTTGACCACTGAGCTACATCCCCAGCCCTTTTTTTTATTTCTGTATTTTGAGACATGGTCTCACCAAGTTTCCCAAACTGGACTCGAACTTTTGCTCTCCCTGCCTCAGCCTCCCTCTGCACTGGGATTGCAGGGGTGCACCACCCCGCCCAGCTGCCCTCTGGTCTCTTTGGAGTTTAGCCACATGACATCATGAGAATACTTCCTGACAGCCTATCCACACTGACCTCGCCCTGCCTGGCTCCTGCTTTGGTGGACACATTTATTCAATCTGTGTTTATCAAGCACCTACTGTGTGCCAGGCACTGTCTGGGTGCAGGGATAGAGGTGAACGTCATGGGACTGGAGACAGAGCCGCTGGCCTTTGCCCATGGTCCCTGGGGCCCCCACACAACCTGCAAGCGCCCTTGTTCACCCCCAGCCTGAGTCTGCAGCGCTCACCTCGATGGGCTGTGAAGGCTTCTCAACAGGATCGTCCACCAGCGGCTTCTTGGGCTGAAGGCAGGAAGGGGGGGTCAGGGGTGGGCCCACTTCCCAAATGTTTAGGGTGAGGGGTGCGTCTGCTCCCAGAGCTCTGGGCTGACACTCACCTTTTGGCCGGTCTCTAGTTCTTGGATAAACTGGTTCCAGGAGTCTTCTGTCCAGACATTGTCCACTTTCTCCCGGCGTCTGGGCACCTGCATGTATGTGGGTGGCCATCAGCTTAAGTAGTGGGGTACTGGGGTTCTGCCCAGGCCCACAAAGCCCTGCCCTGCCACTGTGTCCCCTGGTGCCAGGATGAAAGGGCACTGCTTGTGCCAGACGGCAAGTGGCTGGAGCCGGGTGGGGAGCGTGCTGGGGGCTACCTGATTTGGGGGCTGGAGTCCCAAAGATGCTGCCCTAGGAGTATAGCTGAAGGTGCTTCCAGGTGGCTCATGGGAGGGGTCCCAGCTTCTCCTGCAGAAAGGGAAGCACATCCCATCAGCGTTCTTTTAAACAGAGGAATAAGGGTGCTCAAAGCAGCACCCTTGGCCCCATCCCCCTGGAGGGGCCTATGCTGCCTCTGCCCACCCAGCCCCTTCCTATGGAAGCAGCGTTAGATAGTGGCAAGTGTTTGCACTCTACCACCTAGCAGCAGTGTGACCTTTCAAGCAAGTCAGATGGCACCTCAGGCTCAGCACTGTAAAATGCAGGGAATATGTAATATGTAAATGCAGGTGCCCAGGAGAAGCCCTGACACAAAGCTGCTTCACAGGGGGCCAGGCCCTTTCCTGCTGGCCTTCAGTGAAACCAGCCACCATGGCTGGGCATTCTCGCCCTATGCTCCTCCTATTCCAAGGAATCCCTGAAGCAGCCCTGCTTGGAGCCCTGGGCCTCAGTTCCACGGAGGCGCTGGATTCAGTGGCCTCAGCTGTGTGACCACCCAGCCACTGAAACACTGCTGCGAACCATCTACCTTAACTCCCCCCAGGTCTCCCTTCCTGGCTCACTTTAATGTCCCAGTCTGTCTTTAGTTTCTATCAAGTGGAACCACTGCATCCGGCTTACCAAATGATGGAATGTCTGCCCAGAGGGGCAGGCTCTGCTGGCTGTAATTATGACTCTACTATGATTTTAGTAATAATAAAAGTGATCATAAGAATGGAGTGTGTCATTGCTAATCTAAGGAGGCTGTGGTCCTAACCGAACCCGTGTATTACTAATGTTTGTGCAGACTTGCTGTGGGAAAGGTATGATGCAGGCTGTATACTTGATCTTGATCAATCGTCACCATCGTCCTATGGTCCTTGCTTACCAGGGGCACACCACTTACAAGAGGCTCAGAATGGTTAAGTGGTCCAACGCCACATGGCTAAAGGCAGTTTGAAACCCAACTCTGGGTCCAGTCTGGTATTATTATTATTATCATCCAGAGACACAGGCCGGTTGCAGCAATGCTATTGAGCCGCATCCCTGCCTGGAGAGTCCAAGCAGCTCATGGATTTCACTTTGAGAGCAAAGCTCCCAGTTGTCTCCCTTCACCTCTCGTGTCTCAGCTGTATCAAAGCAGGAACCACGTCTATGCCACACACCACCCTGAACATGCCCAATCTCATCTGATCTCGGGAGCTAAGCAGGGTCGGGCCAGGAACCAAGCTCATCTACTTCTCTCAAGTGTCAAAGCAGATGACCACAGGTCCGAGCTGCCCTCAACAGTCCTGTCAGCAGGGCCGTGACATTCCCGCCTCCCTAAAGTGACCCATGGATCTCTCAAGGCAGGCGTTTCCCCTTTTGGCCAGGCAGGTCAGGAAATGGGCGGTGGAGACCTTGAGACCAGACGGAGCCTGGAGAGGCAGCCAGACTCCTGTGCAGGCCGTGGCCACGAGGGGGCGCAGGTCCGCCTCATGCAGCCCCTGCCCGCCGCTCACCCGCTGGAAGTGGCAGCCGTGCCGGACCTGGGGACGGATCTTTGCTGGGGCCCTGGATGCCTGGGGTCTGCAGCGGAGGCGCACGAGACCACTGTGGGCAGAGGAAGACGAGCGGAGGCGGGGGGGAGACCATTTATGTTTCCAGTACAGTACCATCTTCACCCTAGCTCCCGGATGGTCGGCTCACAGGGACAGAGGTGGCGCTCCCTGCCACCCAATGTGGGCTTGGCCCGAAGGACTTTATGCTCTTCACAAAATCTTCAGAACAGCTGTGGGGCAGGTGGTGTCCCCATTGCACAGATGAGGAAAGAGAGGCCCGAGGAAATCTGGCCAGGGCGTGGCAAGAGAGCTGTTTTTTGTTTTTTGTATGTTTGCTTAAAACAAGGTCTCATATGTAGCTCAGGCTGGCCTTGAACTCACTGTGTAGTCCAGGCTGGCCTCAAACTCGCAGCAATCTCCCTGCCTCAGCTTCCTGAGTGCTGAGATTACAGGCATGTGTCACCACACTTGGGTGAAGCTGGGACTTTTAATTACCACCTTCCAGGGGAGTTGGGACTCCCTGAAAGCTACAAACACCTCTCATGTCAAACTGCAGCCCCGGCCCCACCCTCCAAAGCCACAGGCCCGGTTGATGAGTGAGCCTGAACCCCCTCACCTCTGGGTGGGTCCTGGAAGGTCCAATCCAGCTGCAGGTCTGGGGAGCAGAGAGGACCAGGTCACAGGTGGAGCAGAAAGCCAGCTGGGCGCAGCTCCCAGCCTCCCTCCCACCTCCCAGGGGGCGGAGGGCTGAGTCAGGGCCCCAGGAATGTCCCAAGGGAGTGAAAGAATCAGGCAGCAGAGCTGGGAGGGCTTGCAATTCCTCTGGCAGACCTCTGGCCCTGGCAGCCAACTGGGTGGCCCTTCTCAGCCTCTCCCACACGCACCCTCCCTGCCTGCGCCAGACCTGCCTGCCATGCAGCTCCTTCTCTGCTCTCCATGTGCCCTCTTCTGAGTGCCCTCGTTCCCCTCTGCCCAGGGCCATGCCTCCTGGGGCGCGAACCTCCGGGGCCTCCCAGGAAGAGCCACTGACCAGTCCCCGCTGCCCCTCAGCACGCCACAGTGCCCCACACAGAATTCCACTGTCTGCTGGCTCCTAGGTTTTCTTGCTCCTCACACCAGACTGAGAAGTTCGAGACCGCCCCAGCCCCTCCCCTGTCTCTAAATAGGCCTTCAACTGCAGACTCCAAATGACCCATCCTCTGCAACTGTCACCACTTCCCCCTTTTCAAATTCCTTCCTCACCTGGCTGCAGGGAGAAGGCCTGGTTTTCCTTCACCCCCTGGCTGCACCTTCTCCATCCTTCTGGCTGGTGTCGGGCCTCTCTGGAACTTCTGCACATCTGCCTGCCTGGAGCTCAGTCCTTGCCCGGCCTCTTGCTCTCCCCAGGTGACCCTGACTAGTGCTGAGCCCCTGCCCTCCGGCACTGGAGACTGAAGCCAGGGTCTCACATATGTGAAGCTCCACCACCGAGCCACCTCTGTCAGGTTTCTCTCTTGAGACAGGGTCTCACTAAATTGCCCAGATTGGCCTTCAACTTGTGATCCTCCTGCCTCAGCCTCTGGAGTAGCTGGGATTACAGCCTACAAGGTTAAGGCTTTTAAACTCAGGTCAACCCTCTGTATTCACTAGTTCTGCATTTATAGATTGAACCAAACTGCAGATTGAGAATTTTCAGAAGAAAATCGCATCTGTACTGAACACATACAAGCTTTTTGTTTTGTCATTATTCATTAAGTGATACAGCATAGCAATTAAATTATTTACCATAGCACTCACTTAGCATTAGGTCTAATAAGCAACCTAGAAATGATTTAAAGTACACAGAAGGATATATGTAGGTTGTATGTGAATACTGTGCCACTTTGCAGTTTGCCCACTCAAATCACACTTGAGCAGAGTGAGGCTAGTGCTCTGCCGCGTTATGCAGGGGACTTGAGTATGTAAGGATTTCATTGTCTGCAGGGCGACCTGGACGCTGTCCCTCTTGGATGCTGAGGGGTGATGACTGTACCATTTATTCTGTGATACACAACCTCAGCTGCACATTAGAATTACCAGGGAACTTTGAATCAAAATCTCCTTTGAGTAAGTCCCAGGTATTTTCATCTACAGCTCACACCTTGGCTCCCAAATACAGCTTCGACATTCAGCTGCCTACTACTAGACGTCTCCACTCAGATGTGACATGGATCTAAAACCGAGCGCCCCTCAAAAGTGCTCTCCCTGCAGCCCTCCCTGTCACTACAAATGACAACTCTGTCCTTCAACTTGCTCAGGTTTAAGGTTATCCTTGACACTGCTTTCGAGCCACATGCAATCCATCAGCAAATTCCACTCAGTGTCTCTGAAACATATTCACAACCCACCCTACCCCACCAGGTCTGCAGCTGGTGCCCTGGCCCAGCATACTGTGGTCTCCAGCTTGGATTAATGCAGAGCTTTCGCCACCCCAGCGCTGGCAAGCCGGGAAACCCCTGCTTCTACCATCTCCTATGCACCTGCAGCCAGGACAGCCTCTTCAGCCACCACTGCCTGCGCATGTCACTCTTCTGCTCAGAACCTCCCAGTGGCTCCAGCTCCTTACCGAGTAAAGTCCTTACCATGGGCCTGAAGGCCACGATGCTTGGCCCTGAGCTCTCTGACTCCATCTCCCGCATCTGCCCCATCTTCTGCAGCCCAGAGCCCCTCACCGGCCCACACTTTCCTCTGGTCTTTGGCGCCCTTTCTGCTAGGGTGCGCCTCCTCCGCTCTGCCAGCACCTCCTTCAGTGCCAGGGCTGTCTCTCTAGGGCCACCTGGCAGAGCCTTCTCTGACCCTCCTGGCCGAGGCCACAGCTTCCCTACATTGGCCACTCCCTGCCCTTTCTTTTTCTTCCTGGCCTTTCCACCACACCTGCTGCCACGCAGAAGGTTTATCTGTCTCTTGTGTGTCTCCCTTTTATCTTTCCTTTTATCTTAGAATAGTGCTCGGCATACAGTAAGCACTCAGCAGTCAGTCGAGGAGTGACAGATGAGTGACCTTGTGGCCACTTCACAGGCACCAGGCCACTGGGTTGGTTGCATTTTGAGTTGTGGGAGAAACCAACGCTTCAAGTCTAGGACTAATGCACTAATGGTACAATTTCAGCCTGGCAGGAAAATAACAGAATTTCAGGAAAGAACTGCTTCCTGCACCCTCAGAGGACATCAGGGGACAGCAGCTGGTCACTGTCAGCTCTGGGATGCTCTGGAGGCAACTGCTGGCCCCTTTTATTGACCTGTTTTAGGGCACACTCACCTTACAGCCTGAGGAGTGCGTGTGAACAATCCCCTAAACAGCTAAGTCCTTTTGCTGTCCCTCCCTCCCCAAGCTGCAGATACCAGCGTCCACTCTGGGCCCTGGCAGGGTTTCTAACCTGGCATTTTCCGGTGAATCTGCTGAAACATTCTCCGATACCAGTCCCTGGGGCTGTCGACACTCTGAGAGCAGAAAATGCAAAGTCAGGCTTTCCTGCTCACCCACCCTCCCAGGATGGAGCCACAAAAAGCTCTCCTTCATGAGTCCCTTCTCTGGCCTCCCTTGAAGCTGAGTGGGTGGGCTGGGGAGGGTCTTTCATGGTGCCTTTCTATGACAATAGACATGCAGCAAGCATGCAGCATGTCACGTGTGAGATACCCAAAGGACTCCAGCAGTGTGTACGGCAGTGACCCCTTCCATTGTGAGATTCAGGGTGATTAACATTTTTCCTTTCTGTTTTTCTACAATTTCTAGAATTCTGTAAAGAACATGTATTTCTTTTTCTTTTTTTTCTTTTTAGCTTTTTGAGCCAGGGTCTCATTATGTAGTCCAAACTGCTCTTAAACTTACTATGTAGCCCAGACCGGCCTCAAACTCATAGCAATCCTCCTGCCTCAGCCTCCCGAGTGCTGGGATTACAGGCGTCTGCCACCCCACCAAGCCGAACATATGTTTCTATGTAATAAAGCAGGGAGATGGTATTTCACATCACCCACCTCCCCTGACTGAGCCTCAAGAGGCAGGAAGTGGGAGGTGACTGATGCCAGTTGTCCAGTGAGGATACGTGGCTGCCTCCAGACAGGAAGGCAGTGGAAGAAGGACAGGGACTGGCAGTGCTGGGGAACCCTCCACGCCTTCTCTCCTGGGGCTCGTTCACTAATCCTGCCATTCAGTATTCAGTAACTACTTTGTGAGCCCCTGACTGTGCCAGGCCCTGATGTACGAAAATAAGAGCAGGGTCAGAGACCCTGCTCAGTTTTTACATTGGTGGCTCATTCCACTTTAGAGACCCCCTGGGAATTCTGGATCTGCAACTCAGACACACAGGGTGCCCATACTTTATGGGGTTCATGACCCCCCGAAACTCATCATGGCTGAACCCCTGCTAAGTCCAAACTGGTCAGGGACGGCCTCTATTGCCCCCTCCACAATTCCGCTGATAGACGTGGAGCTCAGTGAAGGTCCCCAGGCCCCGTCTGTCTGTGGCCCCCAACCCTGGACTCACAGATCGGGGGGCGATGGGCATGCCGCTCTCATCCACAGGCCCGATCCCCTCGTACTTGACCCAGCGCTTGTCCCGGTGCCTGCTGTCCTTGATCCATGTGGCCGACCAGTTCTGGGCATGCTGGGAGGGGGCCGTTTTGGGGGTGGCAGAGGGCTGGCTCCCAGGGCCTGGCCAGGTCTGATACCATGCAGGGTCTGTGAGGGGTGCAGGACAGCATTAGTGGGTGGCAGGGTCCCCATCTGACCCCGTTTGTCCCTTAGGCCTCAGGACATTGGTCCCTGCAGGCCCAAAGTTTCCACCTGCCCTGTTTGTTTGAGTAGATGCCACAGACTGTACAGAGCTCTTCGTCCCCAGCAACACACAGGCTCCTCTCTATTTCTTCAAGTGAATTGAAAGGGTTTCATTTTGAGAAGTCTGCGCTGTCACCGCCCCATCCTGCTCTCATGGGACTGCCCTAAAAAGGTGCAGAGTATGAGGACCAGGACTCACCACTTACAGAAAGTGCTGGGGACATCCCAGCTGGGGTGTGGCAGAAAAGATCCCAGGCTGGCTCGGAGAGAACAGACCTGAATTCACTCCCCAGCTCTGCCACCTGCTGTCTGTGTGACTCTGGGCACATCAGTCACCCTCTCAGTTCTCACTTCTACAAAACGAGCGTAATCAGAGCAAAGATTTGGCGCCATCTAGTGTGTATGACTGTGCTTGGCACACCCGGTCACGGGGCTCTGGGTGAGGACGGAAACACGCTCCCCAATCACGGCTGCTGTGTCACTGGAGTCCCTAGAATCTTCAGCCTCTAAGTAGCTAGTGTTGCCATAAAAGGGCTTCAGGGACAAAAGGACATGGGTTGACTGTCCATCCGGCCTCGGCTCCTGACCAGCTCTGAGACTCGACCTCCTCGCTGGGAAGCCGTCAACAATCGGACCAGCATGTAGAGGGATACAATGAAGTGAGGTTTGTAAAACGTCTTTACGGGTCTACAAGCTGTAAGTGTTCTTAATTCTTAAGAGACCAAAGTCCTTCACACAGGGTGTGCCTCAAGGAAGTACTCAGGAAAGGATGCCCCTTCCTCAGGGCCGGCCTGCACCCAGAAGTTCCCAAGAGCTGCAGGCCAGACTCTTGGGCCACCTCCCAACCTCCCCAAGGAGCTGGGGCCTTAGGGGACTCAGTCCCCACCCCTTTTGGCCAGCATTCCCTCCATGCCTGTCATTCCCAGTCTAGCCCAAGCAATTCCTTGGCCCGAAGCTGAGCACCTGCGCACTCACTTCCCCTGGCACTGGGGTGGGGCGGGGTCTCTGTTTCATCTGTTTCTCCTGCTGAGTCAACATTCTTGTACAGGGAGGGGCCCCTAGGGACCTCTCCGTGGCCAGAGACCCTCATGCCCCCTACTGCCCTCCCTCTGAGACAGTGATGCCAGATAGTGGGTCCCTCATGGGGCCCCGGAGCACCTATGCCTGAGCAGACCCACCTGGATGTCGGGAAGCATCTCTGGTTGCTGAGCTGTAGCCATTGCACACAGTCCTGGGTGCGGGGTCATGGAACTGGAAATTAAGGGTGTTGGAGCCACCATTCCGGATCACAGGCACCTGTGGGGAGGGCCAGGAGCAGCAGCTCAGGGCCCAGAAGGTCCCATAGAAAAGGGGGAGGGATGGCTACCAGGGTACAGCCTGCCCCCCCCATGGTGAGGGTCTGAGGGCCATTTGACCTTTCTGTGGGGAGCGCTCTTCTGACCCCCGCTTCCTCCCTCTTATTCCTTTAAACCCCTGGCTCCCCCACTTGACCTGCTAGTGTCCCCACCCACTGTGGCCCCACGGCGTGCCCTCTTCCTCCCTGTCTCACTCACCCGTGTCCCACGGGAAGATGACCCTGCGTGGGCCCGGAGGTGGCTTGGGATGAAGTCATCCAGGCTGAGCCCAGCAGGGAGGCTGCAGGGTGGAACTTGCATGCTTGAGTCAGGCTTGGAGGACACCGGGTGTGCCAGCTGATCGTGTGCGCGTCCTCTGTGGGGAAGGAGGAAGGAAGGGAAAGCCCTGCTGGTCTGCAGGGCCTGCGCCCTCTTGGCTCTTGACCCTGGGGCGGGGGAGGAGGGCCTGGCTCTGGCAGGGGGTTGGAACCAGCTGGGTGGGAGCTCAAGGACCCAGGAAACAGGCCACTCCGGGTGCCCGCCTGCAGGCTGCCGGTGCAGGCTCCCAGCGGCACAATGGGCTGCTTGTTACGCCTGGGGCAGGAGCTCTGGGTGGGAGTGGGGGAGGGGGAGGCCTGGGCCAGGAGGAGGGGTGGGAAGGCTGACCAGGAGCAAGCAGGCTTGTGGGCCCGCTGGCCAGGCCCTTGGGGCTGGTCCAGCGCAGGCAACAGCCCCAGGGGTAAGGCACCGGGAACTAGGACAGTTGGCAGAGAGGGGCCTGGGCAGCAGGACTGTGTTTCAGTTCCTCTGCCTCCCCCAGGCCTGTGTAGCATCTGCTTGCCCACAGGCACAAGAAGTTCCTCAAGCCTGGCCAACAGCAAGGCCACCCGCCCACGGCCCTCTCAGAAACAGCCAGCAGCACCCTGATTCCTAACAGGGCCCAGGAGAGCATGGGAGGCATTTCTAAGCAGTGGCAACCACTCTGGTCTCTTTCCTAGACTGGGGATTCAGAGAGCTGAGGAAGCCAGCTTGGGATAGGGTGGAGAGAGAAGCATCAGTGGTAGCAAAGGATGGGTCCCACTCCTGGAGAAGTGCTGAGTGTGCTGTTGCACACATGCATGCATGCTTGCACTCATACACACACACATACACACACACACACTTTACCTTGCACCTCCAGGCTGTTTCGTTTGCTTGTTTGAGACACAAGGTCTTGCTATGTAGTTCAGGCTGGCTTTGAACTCACTATATATGTAGTCCAGGCTGGCCTCTAACTCATGGTAATGCTCTTGCCTCAGCCTCCCCAGGTGCTGGGATTACAGGTATGCACCTCCACGCCCAGCTATCACCCAGGCTGTTTAAAATGGAGTGCCCTCCCTGGCAGCACCAACCCTGACTGGCCAGCAGGTTCCTCTGCCACCCAACAGAGGTCAGGGGAAGGGACTACCCGGCACCCAGGAGATGGAGGCCTACAAGGGGGAGTCTGGAAGTGGGTACATGAGGACAAAGAGGAGGTCCTGTGTTGGGCTGTCTGAGAGGCTCTTGTGTCCAGGCAGTTGTGGGCAGAGACTTGCCTCCTCACCTCTGCTGTTGGATTGGGCCAAGGTGAATCTGACCTCCACACCTCTGAACTGGACCAGATCAGACTCATCCATGCCTGCAGGGGCTGTGGGGGCTCTCGGTGACAACAGATGCTGGAGTGCCCTGTCATGCATGATCGAATGGATTTACATGCAGCACGGGGTGCCATGGGGGCTTGCATGAGCAGCACGGGGTGGGGATGGAGGTGTATATGGATGGTAGGTGTGGGCAGCAGCAGTCCCGTGAGCGGCATAAGGGAAGTGGAGATGCAGTACAGAGGGGGCTGTGAATCCTCCTCTTCCAGATTCAGTTCCTGCTCAGGCCTTGGGGGCCTGGCAAGGGCACAGGGAAGGCTGGGGGCGGCACCCTGTCTCTGGTCTGCCTTTGTGGGTATCCTGCGGACATCTGAGCAGTCTATCAGGGATGCAGCTTTTCCATGCCAACCCCTGACAAGGGGGAGTGAAAGAGTAAAGCAGGAGGAGGGGCAGCTCAGCAGCTGGATCTAATTAGGATTCTTACCAAAAGCAAAACAGGCAGACACACCCCAGTTCCTGCCGCAGGGCCTCTCCTCTTAGGGAAAGTGAGGCACACTAGCTTCCTGCCCTGCTGACTGCTCGAGGTCGAGTTGCAGGCTCAGCATCAGCAATCTTGAACATCAGCTGACCCAGCCTTCCACCCTGAGAGTCCCGGTCCCACCCTCCAAGCTCAGTGAGAAGTGCCCTCTTGTAGGATGGACAGGACGAGGAGGTCCCTACCACCACCACCCATTTCAGGAGCTGTAACTTTTGGAACCCCAACCCACTCTGCTCTTCCCCGGCTCCGCTCATGTGATTGAGGCACCCCCAGGAACATGCAGGGGTCAGATGGGAAGGGGGGGTCCCAATTTTTCTCTTGGCACCTCTGCCAAGAGACATTAGGGAGATACTCCGGGAAGATGGAGGGATCCAGGGAAGTATTACCTGCCTAACAGAAGACAGGGGGTATCCGACATCTCTGGGGCCCTCTCAGAATTCAGGCAGCCCCCTTCACCCGGGCACCAGCTGCCAACAGCTGGAAGAGGCCAAGTAGCTCTGCTGCGCATGGCACACTCCTCCCACCTCGGAGCAGCGACCCTGACCTGGGGACTTGGCCCTTTGCTTCCCCAGGTATTTTGCAGCTACCAGCATATAGGGAAAGGGGCAGGTTTTCTCCAGTTTCGACTTCTCTGGATGGAGGGTGGAGAAACGTTTCACAACTCACGCTGAAGTTTGGGACAGGGACCCAGGGGAGAGGCTCTGTGCTCTCCCTTTGGCCGAGTCCCTCCCGGGGCGGCGGCACCCCGCCTCCCCGCCCCTTGCCCTCCCACACCTACCTTCCGAGGTGAGCAGGTGGCGGGACCCAGGGCCTCCCGGGAGCTCGGAAGCATCCCGGCCGGGATCCTGCCTGGCGCAGCCGCGGTGCGCTCGGGGAGGGAGGCAGGGAGACTCGCGGGCCGGCGCGGCCTCGTGACCTGGTCAGGACGCTGAGCCAGGAGGGGCGCTCAAGGAGGAAGCGGGAGGCCGAGGGAGTGCTCAGGGAGGCAGGGCCGCGAGCGTCGCGCGGCGGGAGGAGTTTGGGGTCGAGATCGGGACTGTGCTGGGACCGGGCTGGGCGCCGTGGAGGGGCCAGCTGCAGCCTCCCTCCCTCTTGCAGGGCGAGCGAGTGACCTCCGTCGGGGCGCGCCGCGGGGACGCCGGTGGCCCATTGCCGAGGGGGCCGGGCCGGCCGGGAGGCGGCGCCGGGAGGGGCCGCCGAGGGTCCCCGGGGAGCTCACTCGGGTTCCCAGCCACCTCCCCCGGCCCCCACCCCAGGACTGGCGTCGGGAAGGGGCGGGCGGACCGGCGAGGGCCACTCAGAGTTTCCAGCGGCACTTCCAGGGTGTGGGAAGCGAGCTGCTGCGCGGCGGAGCCAGGGCAGGGAGTGATTAACGAGAACGAGCCATGAGTTCCAGATACGCCGCGGGCCGCCCGGGAGAAGCAGACAGGCTGGGACCGAGATAAGGCGCCCGGCAGGCAGGGTGGCCCGGAAGGCCCCGCCGCCTCCCCTTTCCCGCGCTTGGGGAGCGTTTGTGCACAAACGAGCAGTCGGTCGGGTGTGTGCAAACAAACGCGCGCGTGCGCTGGCGAAAGAGCGGATGCTCACACACGTGCAAGCACGGGGAGGAAATCGGTCCAAGGCAGCGGTTCCCTGAGCGTGTCGCGCCCCTAAAGAGGATGAGGGTGTGGTCCCTTGGGCAGGGATGGGGTTAGAGGGTCCTGGTGTTCCCACGCACCGTATTTGTTTGATCTTCCAGCTTTTGCGTTGTTCCCGCGGCTCTGACCTTAGTCCCAAGGCCCAGCCCACTGGCTCCCCCCATTCACTCTGCCCCTCCCCCAGTGTGGCACAGGGCCCGTTACGGAAAGTGAGGGTGCCTAATGAATATTTTCTTACAGTGGGAAGAGACTGAGTAGTTCTAGCTCTGGGATCCTCATACTCCCAACAAACCAACTACAAGTAGTTACTGATCAACTTCGGTGTTGGGAGTGATTGGTGATAAATTATAGAAATAATGATTATTTATCGAATACCTACTGGATGTCCCATTGGCTCCCGGGGTCACCATGCAATTTAGGGTGTCATTCAATTTCACTATTCAACTTAAAAGTTGAGAAGAAAGGGAAATGGAAAAAAAGGTGAAGCAATTCTCAATCCCTGCCACCCTCACTGCTGTCAGCTTATCTTTCCCCCCAAGTTCTGGCTGTGTGGGGACAAGCACACAGAGGAGGGGCACGAGATAGGCATGCCAAGCTCCCAGTGTTTGCCCGTTGCCCGTTGCCCGTGGAAACAGATAGGCTGTGCTGGCAGAGGGGGCCATAGGGAAGCAGTTCTAGACTTCCAAGGAAGGTTTTAAAAATGACAACTGGACGCCAAGTCTGCCAATTGTGAAGGAATTTTACACAGGCAACTGTTGCACTAAGCAGGGCAACCTTGTAAGAGATGGAAAAAAAAAAAAAGAGTCTCTTATTCTCTAGGGCTCCGACCTGGACTCTAAGATAAATATTTAATGTGATAACAGTCAGATCTCTTCTGAGGCTCTCTCTCTGCCTCTCCAGGGAAGTTGAGGGGATGGGGATGGGGTGGACAGCCAGTGGGCAGCTCAGGGATACTCCTTGCTGCTCCCCTGAAGTGCAGGGCTGTTCACTCACTCGTTGGTACCAGTCTCTTCCCTTCCTAGGGGCAAAATAAGCACCCGTTTCCCTAGTCCCGAGTTTTCCCACCTGCCAGGGTCCTCGGCACTAAGAAGGGCCTCATCACTTTCATTTTCTTCCTTGTTCTCCAAAAGTGGTGAAGCTGAAGATCTTCCAACTCCAGGAATCCTGGTCATCCCCCTCACCAGCACGAGCTTCTCTTATTCTCTAGGGCTCTGACCTGGACTCCAAGATAAATATTTAATGTAGAGAGTGCTGTTGGGCTGCCAAAGGCCCAACTTCCTGGTCCTCACAAAGGGAGGTGGCGGCCATAGGCAAGGAGCTGGGGCCTGGTCACCAGCTCCATCTCTATGGGAATGGGTAACTCAGTAAACAGCTTCGGCGGAGGCGGGTGCATGGGAGGCCCTGCTGGAGATCTCGGCCTTCTCAACTGCTCAACTCTGCTGCCTATGGAGGCCTGGCCCCGCTGGCTCATCCCCTTCTCTCTCAGTCCCAACCCACCGTGTTCCGTGCTTTTCAACTGGCCTTGGGAAAGGCAGGATGAAAGACAGCTGGGACCACAGCGTCGGGGAAACCTAAGGAAACTTGGTTCATTCCTCCTTTTCTGCCCTTATTTAGGGAGAATTCCTCCTCTTTGAAAAGCAGATTAAGGGACTGGGGGGAGCCAGGTTCAGAGATTGGGCCGAGACCCAGGTGTCTGATTTCCCAGCTCCTCCCCTGAGCCTTAGCTGGCCGGCCTCCACAGCTGGCTTGGCTTCCAGGGCAAAGTTGTCCAGGTCAGCCTGGAGCAGAGCACGGTCCATGCCTGCACACTGTCCTCTGTGCCCTGTCTCATTTCTCCCTGCAAGTGTGCCACTTGACCACCTCTCGCCCTACCTATAGTCAGAGGCTGCCTCAGCTTCCTCAGCTACCTGAGCCGTAGTAAACACAGTTATGTAACTGCTCCATTTTTTCCTAGCTATCTGATTCCAGTCACCAGGGTCCCCACACCTGGCGGAGGCTGCCAATTTTTGTTCTATGAATACCCCACCCAGAACTCCTGTCCTTAGCCACCACTCCAGGGTATGATTAGCTACCAATAAGTGTTGGGGTCCCTTACACAGGAACAAGATGGCAAAAAACACCCTCTGTCACCAAGAGAAAAGTTGAGTGGAAAGAGCTCTCAAGATGCTTTTCCCTTGCTCTGTAGTTCAGACTGGTCTTGAACTCACTATGTAACCCAGACTGGCCTCAAATTTGAGGTGATCCTCTTGTCTCAGCATGCCCCACTCCACCCAGCAACTCTCATTTCTTGAGTATCTTTCTCTAGTCCTGGGAGTCTACCATTTGCATCAGCCACAGCGCCCCCCACGACCCTGGCCCCAGTCCCCCCACATTAGAGGAAGAGCATCTGTTGCCCCTTTTCTGATGAATTCCATTACATCTCCAGATAGGCTCTCAGTTTTAATTTGTGCACTCAGAAGACTGTTTTCTTCTTGCAGACCAAGAAGAATTAAAAAAGAGGGTCCAACAGTGTGGACTTCCGTAGAGGGGAGACCACAGTGACAGGGTAGTGAGGAGCTGAAACCAAGGTGCCTCGGACATGCCAGTGTGGATCTGGACTCTATTTCATCCCCTGGGCCCATCCTCTCTCCTGGACCTTCTCCTGATTCCAGCTCCTGTAGTGCTGCTGGCCAAGTTCCACTGGCAGCCCTTTCTGTGCCAACCACTTATGGGAAGAGAGGCAAGCAAGGGAGGAAAGTGCAGGCGACCCACTTCGGAGCTTCAAAAGCCCTCCTGTGCTGACAAGGCATGACCTGGCCCATCTGGAATCCACATTTTTTGGCCTAGTCACCATAAATGAGGAATCTCTGTGAGGGCAGGTCAGGGTCAGTGTCGGGGCAGGCAGCTAGGACAGGGCGTGGGTCCCGTGGAGGTGCAGGAGGCCTCAGGACCGCCATGCACAAATTCTTGCATAGCACACACATGGTGTCGCAGGCTTCTATTCAGAGCCCTCAGTCACCACATCCAGTCCCCAAGGGCTGTCAGAGAAATCAGGCTTCTGCCCAGTTTTCCAGTCCGTCCCCCAGGAAGCCGTGACATGGCTGTCCCATCCACGACTTTCTCTCTTCCTTTTTATGGATGAGCGAATGGACACAATGTGCAGATGGGGTGTCTTTGAGAAGATCTGAGAGGATGAACCTCAGAGCTCCAGAAAGATGAAAAGAGCAAGTAGTTGTCAGCTCTTTAGAAAGAAGATTTTATAAGGGAGGGATAAGTACACGGTGATCTCAGAGCGGAAACCAAGCCAAGTCAGCTCAGCCACAGAGAAGGGCATAGAACCAGGAGCTAGAAAATTAGGTCTGCCTTGGCCTTCCTTCCCTGCTCAGGTAAACTGAGATAAGGGAGGAAAGAGGGCTGATTGGCTGGCCAGTGGACACCATGAGACAGAGCTCTGGCTTCTGAACAAAGGATAACCTGTCTTCCCACTCCTTGATTTCTGTGATGATCCTGCTCTTTCACTGCATCAACACTGACTTAATTTACCAGGAAATTTCAAATCCTCAGCATCAACAATCAGTAGACTTCCTAAAATCTTTATCAAAACCAGAAGACCAAAAAGCAAGACCATGCAATTACCAGTAGCAGGCAACAAGTGGGGACTAGATCTAGATCTAGTGAGAGGTCAACATAAATTTTCCTATCAGCCTTTCATTCCAAGGCTCTTACAAAAGCTTTCCACAATTCTGTAAATAAGGGCAAGTATTACTTCATGTTCCTCAGATTTTAGCTGAGGGAGAGGATACTGCTCACTCAGGACACCATATGGGCTAGCAGACCCAACGTGCATACTTAGCTTTTGTAAAGTTGGAAATCTGGACTGGTTTTCCGGCCTGTAAACTACTCTGGGGCCCTCAATATGGCTGTATTTGGTGGCAAAATTTGCTGTTTGAGCCCGGCGGTGCTGACTTTAGCCCTTCCACCTCTACACCATGACCTGCAGTATTCCCTGTCCGCACCGCCACTTGCCCAGAGAGCTTATTTGTTCCTGCAAATCCTCAGCACCTCATAGTATTTTCACTTTTCACAGGAATCAAAAGGTTGGTCTGGCACTTCCTGTCCTTAATAGTTCAACTCCACTTGGACTTCTCTCTGGCTTCTTGACTTCTCCCAAGTTGGAATTCATCCATGTCTATTGTTAGGATCACAAACAGAGTTATTAGATTACCATAATAAAAACCTATTTTTATCCTTTGTAAAGACTATGTTTCTGGGTATCTTGGTTCCTTTTCTTCATGCAGTGACCTCTGCTGGAAAAGCCACAGGAGTAGGGGATTAGGAAGGAGAGAGTGGTGGGTCAAACGCCAGCAAGGAGGTCAGAGTCAAGGGAGTAAAGTTTTGAGGGGGGAAAAACAAACATGGAAGTAGCTGTCAAAGAGCTTTAAGCCAAAGGGCTGAAAGAGTGAAGGGAAGAGGGGACCCCTCCTCTGGGACACTGTCAGAGACCAGACCAGACATTGGAAGCCAGGCTTCCCCTCGACTTCTGGAATTATTAAATGAGTAAGAACCAAATATCAGTGCCTCCACCAGGAAATAAAGACATGGGAGCCAATAAAGTTACTCAATTTTAAGGGTCTTTTTCTTCTTTTTATCTTAAAGATAATTTCCAATTTACAGTGACAAAGTCCTAACCAAGTAACTTCTTGTTCACAAAAAAGATTTACTAAATGACTTCTGCCCGTAAGTAACATTCCCACCATTTTCTTTAACATAACTGGGAAGGCAAGAAAAAGTAGGCAATTTCCAAGTCCAAGCAAATAATCTATCGTTCAGAAGAACTTTTAAAAAAACGATACTGGCTAGCCTCACAATTAGCCCACCACATCTAGGAAGCAAAGCCAGGATCTTTTTTTGGAAAATGTCTGCTGACATTTCTGTTAGAAAAAATTAGCTATCAGTCACAACCCACTGAGAAAGGAAAAATGTTTTTGCAACGGCATCTTCAAAAAGATACCGTGAGAAATAATGCATCTTTATTGCCCAAATCAAAATCTACGGCTGCCTTGTCCTTACCACGTGCACTTCACATTAACATGAAAAAAAAATTTAAAAAAGGCATTTGGAGGGAGGAAGTTCGGGAACCCTGGGCCAGAACTTACAAGTAGGCAGTGGGAATGGCCCTAGTTCACAGCTGCACCAAAGGATGGGCCACGTCCATGTCCTCATGTGTGGATCGGAAGCCACCTAGACTTATCATGAGGGTGCTGAAGAGGAGAAAGTGCACAACCCTGTCTCAGACAATGGTGTTATTTAGCAAGGCCTGCCACAGTTGCAGGGGCATGAGGCCAAGGCCTCCCAGGAGGGAATATAGTCTCCAGTATCATCTTCACCTTTGTGACTGCATAGACGAAGGTAGCTAACACTGACCCCATTCACTCCGGCTGGCCAGATAGAGGCAGGGCAGGTCCCGAGTCCCAGTGTAATACTGGTTCCCTCTCCCTCACTCTGTCAATGGCACAAAGCCCTTATTGTTAGTACTGTTCCCTGCTGGCCCTCCAGATAAGAGTAACACCTCTGTCCTCCAGCTACACAACTTTCTTCCTCTACACACATCTGCTCTTTTTATGGCTTTCCTACAAGTGATCACAGTGGGCTGAAAAGAGACAGCGGCAATATCATACTTTAGAAGTGTCTTCCATGTAACCCAGACCCTTGTCAATCTTTTGCTGGGCCTTTCCAGGCTGCCCTTTACTCCCTATCTAGCAGATTTCAGAAAAGATGTCGACTGGGGGCCAGACAAGGTATAACCCACAGTTATAACCCCAAGTAATTAAGGAAATTGGAGCCCCATACTCACAACTGGAGCTCTGGGTTTTGTCTCCCTCTGGTATCTTTCTGCCTGGGTAGGAAAAGCTGAAAATGTTTTCAAAGAAACTGAGGTTCTAATATTACCATAACAACTAAAATAAATATTGGGGATTCTAGAATTCTATCTCAACAAGTCTTTATGGGTTAGTGTGTTACTTTCCCATCACTAAGACAAAATACCTGACACTTGCAACTTAAAAATATTTATTTGGCTCACAGTTTTAGAGGGCTTAGTCCATGGTTAGTTGGCACCAAGGTAGAAATGGCATGGCAAAAGGGTCTGGTGGAGAGAAGCTGTTCAACCCAAAGCAGCCAGGAAGCAGAGCAGGAAGAGTCAGAGACAGAGATACACCCTGTAAAGGCACACCCCTGTGACACACCTCCGACTGGCCCCATGTAATAGCACATTCAGGTATGAACTCATCGGTGGGTTAATCCACTCATGAATATATTGCTCTCATAATCCAATCACCCTAAAAACTTCATCTCTGACATATAAGAGTTTTGGGGGACAATTTAGACCTAAACCGTAACATTAGAAAATAATTTCAATACAAACACTGGGGAGAAAAGCTTGGTGATTAAAATAAGGAAAAACTATGAATCAGTCAATGTGGGGCACACTCTTCATAAACCAGTTTAACTGACTGATCATCCAGATCATTAAGGATGAATTTAATTCTGAAGAACTGAATTTTATATTTAGAGATATGCTATAGTCAAAAACTCTTTGAGATCGGCAACAACATTTATACAAAATAAGAGATGGTAGATGGGCCAGATTTCCACCTTCCTCATTCTGAGAGGTTGGAGAGGCTCCTGAGTAATGACCATGAGCAGCAAGCCCAGCTGCATCTCACATGACAATAATATTTTTCTTATAGAGACTAGCTGCCTCAATCACTCAGAAAGAAGAGGATCTAAGGGACAACGCCACGGCTGAAAATCCCCAAAGTGACCCAGTTTTTCAGAAATCCCACTTTTACTCCTTAATGACATTAAACAATATTTGAGTAACTAAAGAAATAAGGGTTTTTCTTTTCCTGTTTTGAATACTGTCATGGAATCATCCCTAAATTGTCAAGATGAGACGATAAATCTTTGCTATCCAGGGAAATTTGATACACTGAATGGCAACTGTTCATGGAGGAACAGAAAAGGCAAAGCAATCCAGATAAAAGAATATGAAAAATACTGATATCCCCAGTCAGACTTTTCTATTCCTAGGCAAAGAGAGTTCAGGTGATCAAGGCCACCAGCATGTGATAAACAACTCTCACTTTCCTGGTCAATATGTAGTCAGAGAGGTCCAGCCAATCAGAAATGTTTATACCCATAAGCAAAGAGTCACCTTGAGGCTGTAAGGAAAACTGAAGCTGGTTTTGTGGCATTCTATTAAACACATACATGCACGTCCACACACGTGCACACACACACACAAACGCAGGTGTAATGCTTTGTTTTTGTACTAAATATTCACAACGCAAATTTAAAAGGAATGTTCTGAACTAGTGTGGGATGAGTTCTTACATTTTTATTTTAAAAAGTCATCTGATCAATTAAAATGTTCTCAGATGTGCGTGTAAACCAAAATTGAGAGACCTGTCCAGGTGAAGCATCATTTTCAAAATGGCATTTCAGAAATGCTTACAAAGGTGTCCTCTGACATGCTTAGGGAGCTGACGTCAGAAGTGGTTGTTTTGTTTTTGTTTTCCTAAGTGGGAGAAGTTTCAGAAAAAGAAGGTCCCTGGGAACCTTGATGACAAGAGGAAAGTAATTTTAGTGTCTTTAGAACAGGAAAGATTTAATAAAACAGAAGAGGCTTTGAAAACACCAACACCGCAGAGATTTGACAGGGGTTAAAATGTTTATTCAAAATGATGGCTCTCAGCAGAAACAGTCGTCCGAGGGCAAACCAGGGTGGGCATCCAGCCACCCTGGAAGCCGTTGTTTAGACTCAAACATTCTGAAAAATGTTAAAAGCCTCCAGTGAAACCTAAAGTGAAGAAACAGGACTGTTATTACAACATACTTCTAAGGCTTATGCCTTCTAAACTGTTTTGAGTCATAACTGCAAATGTGTATGTGGGGACTATACGTGAACCGTGAGACTCAGTTTAAAAAATCTCATTCATTCACTTGTTCATTCATTTTTGCACTGCTGGGGTTAAAACTCATGGCCTCCCCCATGCCAGACAAGCACTTGGCCACTAAGCATACCCCCACCCGAGAGACCTCCTTTTAGAAGTTGTTATGTGGATGCATTTACCACACAGCTTTCTAAAATGTTGGAATACACACTTCAGCTTTCTACAGAAGTATCTTTTAGAATTCAGGTTTCCATACCAGCTGCCTTTGAGAGCTGGTGTTGTTGTCTTAAACTTGCTCATGCTTTCTTGAGTAAGGTCTTCTAACCCCTCTACCCTGCTGACCTTCAACAGCTCTGAGAGCCCCCACAGAACACCCTTCTATGATGCATCTGTCAAGGTAACTTGCTTTATCATCTCTTTTTGAGAAGATAAATTACATTCCTAGATAATCATCCTTTTCAACTAGAAAAAAATTTTTTTAAAAATGTTTTGAGACAGGGTCTTGCTATGTAGTCCAGGCTGGCCTTGAACTACATAGTGCAGGCTGGTCTTGAACTTGCAGCAACACTCCTGCCTCAGCCTCCTGAGTGCTAGGATTATAGGTGTGTGCTGCCACACCCAGTTTAGAAAAATATTTTTTGTTCCTAAGGATTTGCAACAACTATTTCATTACTGCTGGCTGATGGAGGCCCTTAGGAGTGTTTTTTACCTATGGACTGACTCTGTATATGTATGTGTGTGTGCGTGTGTGTGTACTGTATGTAACAATACACAATGAAAAGGAGAAAGTGCTAAGCAACTCGCAGCTCCACAATCTGTCAGGACTGACTTTCACAGGTGAGATTTCCAAAGATAGGACTTTTTTCTACCACTGAGGTTGGGGGAGGGAAGGAGTGAGGATGTCCGGGTGGTTAATTCCCTCTTTGGGTAGGGGGCGAGTGACTCAAGCCTTTTTCTCCCTTCTTTCTTAGGCTTTCCTTAGAACTCAGTACAAGGTCTTTTATCTCCTCCCCTAATATCATTTCTATCTCTTTTATTGACAGAGTAACCCACGCAGGCAGAGTCCAACCCCCAAGAGTGCTTTGGTCTCTGTCATAAACAACCTCAGACTGTCAGCAAAACACAGAGAAAAATAAAGAGATGGCCTGCCTTCATTCTTCTAATGAAAACTATAGTTTTTTGGGGAAAATTATGTTGTTTTCTGATTTCCTTGAAGCTCCAAACATGAAGAAGTGCTGTCCAAGATACCTACTTCAATGCTGGGCTCGCCCATCCCAAATGAGAGTAAGGAATTCCATACATTTGCTTTCCCCATCCTCTGATACAGGCGCCCAGACACGCACACTCATTACAGAATCAACCAATGAGTATGTGACCTGGCACCTGTGCTCAGACCAAGTCCAAAACAGACGATTAAGGAACCCCGAAATTTCTTTCACTAGGTTGTGTCCAGTGAAAACAAACTAAGGGAAGATTATTCAAACACAGTATCTGAATAATTGTTTTTGTATCCCAAAATATGCTAATAAAAATTGACATTTAGTTCAACCTAATGAGTGTGAAAGATGGAGGCACATCTCACTGGTGAGAAAACAGAACCTTCTAACCAGATCTAGAAGACAGGACACCCAAAGCTCTTTAGCCTCATTTCACAAGGGGATCATTGCACCCTCATTGGTTCCTTTCAGAAATACTGACACTGACCTGAGTTCAATCCCCAGCACCACAAAAAAAAAAAAAAAAAAAAAAGCAGCAGAAATACTGACACTGAGATACAGGACAATGGGGAAAGACACACGGCTGACACAACAGTATGGTTGGCATAAATGCTACTTGCCGATTAGGGTTCTGCTGAAGGCATTTATAAAATATTGATATTTAATCTCCCGTGTAGGTGGGGTAAGTCACCTGGGATCCCAAAGCAAAAGCAAAAGAATAGGGCAACTCCCAAATTTCTAAGGGGACTTTAAACCAATCGTGCCTGTGGTTAGACAGATGAGTTTTTTTTTCAGTGTTGGGGAAGGAAGCCAGGGCAAGCTCTCTACCACCGAGCTACACCCCAGCCCTTAGATGGACATACTGTAAGTAACTCTAAGAAAGTCCCTCATTATTTTTATTTTGCTTTACTAGAACACACTGAAAGGAACTGAGAGTCCAGAAGAGAGTAGACTATTATGGAAAATATTCCCTTTGACCCTTAAAATCATTGCATTTGGGTTATTTACGTGGAAGATCTAGTACAGGCAAGTTTTCTACCAGAACAGAAGCAATTTTAGCCACTGAAATCTAAGTGACCTTTTCCCAGTGGCACCCACCAGAAAGAAAGGAAAAAAAAAAACCCTCTTCAGGTTGAAAAGTTATTAGTCTCAAATGCTACTGCTTTCCAAAAACAAGATAAAAGGCTAATTAGTTCAAGTCAGAAACCCTGGACTGAGGTTTCCAAGGCCCTTTTATTAGGGGAAGGTCCCTTTGATAGCAAAAAACTTCACATATGCATTGATAATAATCAGATTAAAAATTAGGCGGGGAGGGAAAAACAAAACAGATGTGCTTTTTGTATACCTTGAACACAAATTAAAAGAATTTATAAAACACTTGTTTTTCTTACAGAATAAATGCAGACTAAATCACGAATGCATCTCCAGGTTTGTTTTTGTTTCGTTTTCTGACAATAAATAAAATTTGTTCCTAAGCTTGGGATCCACCTGTGTCCCAGCAGGATGGAGTCATCACTGGGCTTTCTTTCCGTGGTCGCTCCTGTGTGCAGCGTTGGTACTGTAGATGGGGGTCACCAGCTTCACAGGCCCATCGTGTCCGCTATCTTTTCGAGGTGGCATTCGCTCATTAATTCGGTCCAGTCCTCGAGCTTCTTCAAAACTCCGGATCTTGTGCTGCAGCGAAAACCCTCGGATGGCTAAAGAGAAACAGGAAAGCAGGTGTGGAGTGCTCAGTTAGGCCCAAAGCGGCAGCTCAGAAAAGCTCTTCACATTCAGCACCCTCCCAGGAGAAACACAGAAAAGTGACCATGGAGCACGTATCTGGGGAAAGGAGCAGGCAGCACACGACTCAGTCAGCCTTGTCCGGAACCACTGCTTCCTTCAGGGGCAAGGCAGCTGAGACTGCTCAACAGGACTAAGCATGGCAGAAATATACCTGACAAAAGCTAATGAGTGCTTACTTAGCTCCCATACATTTGACAAAGGGTTTCTCGTGGGCCAGAAATGTGCTCAATGCTAGAAAAAAGGGCAACACTACAGTAACAGAACAAGTTAAACAGTTAAACTAAGTTATTGCCTTTTTTTTTTTCTTTTTAGTACTGGGGATCAGACCCAGGGTCTTTGCTCTGAGCTATATCCTCAGCCCTTTTTTTTTTTGAGACAGGGTCTCACTGAATTGTTAAATTGTGCAGGCTGGGCTTAAACTTAGGATCCTCCTGCCTCAGCCTCCCGGAGTGCTGGGATTACAGGTATGCGCCACCCAGGCCGGGCTCAGAGTTGCCCCCTCAAGCACAAACATCACATTGACCACAAAAGAAGTAACGAGACAGCTTTTTGTTTAGGACAGCTTTTTATCTTGCACAACCAGGAGCTGAACATAATACAAAAACCATCAACACAGCTTCTAGATATTTTCCTCCTGATTCAATTTAGACTATCAAAAAAAGGCATTCCCATTTTCAACTACCTTACCTAACAAAGATTTATCAGTGCCAATGTTTTTTCATCCATAAATTTACAAATAGTGTTGCTTAAAATATAACACAGATGATTTAGGTTAATTGTCTTAGGGCAACCTCAAAAATGAACCAAAGGAAATTCTAGTCTATTTTTGCCTCTACGCCTAATAACCTGAGAGTCTTTAGATAAGGAGGTTGCCCTGTCTGACTCTGGTCACAGGGATGTCTTTGGCTTGTGGGACAGAGATGGGATTAAACCACTCCGCCTCGCATCAGCGGTTTCGTAAACTTCCATCGCTCTGTTAAAACCGACAGATCTCACCAAGGAGTTCAGCTGTGGTGAAGGTCATTTAAAAGAATAAAGACACAGGACATGTGAACATGACCAGGAATGTTTATGCCTTTTCTCACTGTTACAGTTCTGGTGATGCAATAATAAAAGATCTGAAATGCTGATAAAGCTTTTTCAAACTAGTAGACAGACACATGAGCACATCTATCCGAGGAATACGGCCATACCTTCCTGGGCCTCTACCGCTTCTACTGTGGCTGTAAGAGGGCAGGAGCAGTGGCATGCAAAATGAAGACAGACAACAGTGAGTAAACCTGCAGCTCTGCTGCCAGCACAACTCCCAGGGCCCGCCTGCTTGCCTCCCCTGTCCACCGTGACAGCCTCCTAGTTAGCGAAGCCAGAGATTACTGCGAGGAGCTAAGGAAGGTGGGGGACTCGAGCCAGGAAAATGTCTCATATTGCTAGCATTTCAGGTGGCCTGGGAACACTGCTCTCTTCAGCTGAAACAGCCAACTGCTAGTTTATGTCTGGACATCACACAGAGAAATTACCTGTCAAATCAATCAATTTTTTTTGCAGTTCTAGGGACTGAACCCTGGGGGCACTCTACCATTGAGTTACACCCTTAGGGTACCCCTCTCCCCATCCTTTCCTCAAACTTTGAGGCAAGGTCTCGCTAAGTTTCTCGGGCTGGCCTTGAACTTGGAAGCCTTCTGGTTTGGCCTCCTGAGTAGATGGGATTATGGGAGTGTGCCACCACAAACAAATTAACAATCGAGTTTTAGTTTGTAATAGCTTGGATGGCATTAATGAGCTACTGCTGGGTCCTATTAAAAAAAACTTACTATTACATCTCACTGCTCTCAAATGACTTATGTGTAAACCAGCCATCTTTTTAATTACTTACTAAAAAAGAGTGGCCTTTGAATAACAGACTGGCATTTGGAAAAAAAGAAAAATGCATTACAGTTGAAGGTTTATTTCTCGTCTGGGGGTGGACTACTAAGCGGCAAAGGCACAGGACTATTCAGTTCCAATGGAAATGAATGTGCCCACATGGGACTGGGGACATGGCAGAGGCTGACACCAACAACCCACATGGCTTCCACTCAGGCCAGTGACCGAGAAACCCCTCTTCTCTCTCCTTCAGTCATCAAAATGGAAACAATTTAAAAATTAGCACCAGAGGGAGACTTCCTTGCACTTTTAAATTTTCAGACAGCAAAAACCCTAATATATAAAAAGGTTATTGTAGCAAGAAAGATTCTATTGGGAGAACCCTTAATCCCTCCAAAAGTGATGTTCTTAAAGGCAGGAAGCTCCTATAGGTGAACTCTGTCAAGTCTTCTGATCTGAACGTTGTTAAAGATGGCAGGGAAAAACAACAAGCAGCAATCTGATATTCTTGAGGCATTACATACCATTAGGAGAGGAGAGATGGAAAGAATGACGGCACCAACTTCCTAATGCAATGTGAAGTTGCTCGGCACTGGGCTCAACTTACCAGGTGCTTACACTTGTCCACCACGCGTAGCAAGGTCTTAAAGCATTGCCACACCCTGTATTCCCCTTAGAGAAAACATACTGCACGAGGAAACGCCAGTGCCTTCCGACAGTACAACACTGGCACGACTGTCCGAAAGTGGGAGAGCCCACTTGTATTCGGAGTGCTGTTCCAATTAGAGTTTCAAACCCATGTGGTGAAATTTGTGCTGGTACTACGCTGTGTTGGGTCGTCCTAGAATTGCTCTTTCATTGGGTGTTATGATAGCAGGTTGCACAGGGGACATTAAAGAGACAGTCATATAAAACTGTTCTCTTTAACATCCTTACTGAGATACAATTTGTGTACTATAAAATTCACTTGTTTAAAGTACATGTATTAATGGCTTTGATATATTTATGGTCGTGGAAACATGATTTATGTTTAGAACATTTTTGTCACACCAAAATGAAACTCCCTAGTCACTGGTAGTCACTCACCATTTCCTTCTCTTACCTCTTCCTCTTAATCCCAGTGAACCACTAAAGTATATCCTATCCACAGATTTGCCTGTTCTGGATAGCTTGTGTAAATGGAATCATGTATTTAATGACTGACTTCTTTGACTAAGCACAAAGTTTTCAAGGTTCGTTCAGTTTGTAACATGTACTCCTACTTCCTCCCTTTTATGGCTGAGTAGTATTCCATTATGCATACCATACTTTGTTTATCCAGTTGGTGGACACTTGCGTTTTAATCACTTTTTCATTAAATGAACAGTGCCATTTATGAACATCTGAGCACACATTTTTATGAGGACAGACTTCATTTCTCTGTGGGGGGTATATAGCTAGGCCTTGAGCTTTGGGCCACATGGTAACCCTATTTAATTATCGGCAGAACTGCCAGAGTGTTTTCTCCAGAGCAGCTGCACCATTGGACATTTCCAGCAGCAGTGGATGAGGGACCCGATTTCTCCACAATCTCATCGACATGTCTTATTTTTTTCTCTTTTCTCTTTTTCACTGCTGGAGATGAACCCAGAGCCGTGTGTATGCTAGGGAAGTGCCTACACCCCCAGGCCTCAACAACACGTCTTACCATTTTTACTGTAGCCATCCTAGTCATGTGAAGTGCTATCTCACTGTGGTTTTGATCTGCATTTCTGGAATGTCTAACGATGTCAAACATCCATTCATGGGCCACTTGTATGTCTTCTTTGGAAAAATATCAATTCAAATTCTTTACCCATATTTAGTTGTGACATCCTTTTATTTTTGAGTTGTAAGAGTTCTTCATATTTTCTAGATAAGAGTTCCTTATGAAATATATGATTTGTGAATATTTTCACACATTCTGTGGGCTGTCTTTTTTTTTTGTGGGTTGTCTTTTTACTTTGATAGTTTTATTTATAACATAAAAGCTTTAATTTTTTTTTTTTTTGAGACAGAGTCTCGCTATGTATTCCAGGCCAGTCTTGAACTCACCATGTCACCCAGGATGGCCTTGAACTTGCAGCGATCCTCCTGCCTCAGCCTCCTGAGTGCTAGGATGACAGGTATGCACCACCATGCCTGGCTCCTAAAAGTTTTAAAATTTTGATGCAGCCCAATTTATAAGTGATTTTTTTTTAAAATCATACAGTGTTTGTGAATTTTGTTCTGTTCTTGGCTTTACTGCTTGATTTTGGCAACTGGGCAGCTTGGAGTCAAATTCATGGTTGGCTTTCGGATTTTTCTGTAATACCTTTGTGCTTCATTTTCCAAGCACATTTATTTACTTCACTGTGTTGTGTGTGTAACTCATTCCAACCTCTCTTGGAAGAAGGTAGGGTATAAATGAACACGGTTGTAAGGTCAGAAGGGCTACTGTTGGTTGAAAGCTCTTCACAGAAAATTACATTAACAATAAGAGATCTTTTTCCACTTCAGCTCAGTCCAGTTTGCCCATGAGCTTATGGAACTGAGACTCTGGTGTGAAAATGAAAACCAAACTCAGTTCCTGTCCATCAACACGCTCTGAGAAGTTGGTGCCAACTTTAGTTTTGTTCTAGAATATTCTGAAGATTTCCATCACTTTCAGAAGTATCGATAAACAATCCTAAGCTGATTAAGACACTCAAATCAGGAGTGAAGAGAAAGTGGATATACTGGGAAGAGCCCAACAGGTGACCAAGAATTATAAATAAGTAAATAAATCCCCAAATAACATGTGTAAAATTTTCTTTGTTACTTGCCCTTGATTTGCAGATTTGCTCTTTCAAGATCTAGATGGGTGGTTGGGGATTTAGCTCAGGGGTAGAGCACTTGCCTAGCAAGTCCAAAGCCCTGCATTCAATCCCCAGCACCTCCCCCCACAAAAAAAGATCTAGATTGGTTTACATTAAAACAGCAACTTTGTGAACCAAGCAATTTTCAAAATTTCAAAAAAGACTGCTACAGGACATTCCTCTTTTTCTTCACCCATTTACTTCCCATTACAGTAAAATACCCTTGCCAGTGTTGTTCTCGGAACATCTTACATGACTGCCAAATAAAAACAAAGGTGGAAAAGCATTTGGCTTAAAAAAAAAAAAAGCCTACACATTTATTTGAGGAAAAATCTCTTAATCTGAAATAGCTTACTGATATTTTCTGTAAAACTAAAGGTATTGAGAAAATAAATTAAGTTGGACAAGGTGGCATGTGCCTATAGTCCCAGCTACTCAGAAGGCTGAGGCAGGGAGATTGCTTGAGCACAAGAGTTCAAGTCCAGCCTGGGCAGCACAGGAGTGAAATGTTATGAGCAACGCTTCAGGTCCAGTTTTCTGCCTGGAGACAGTAATTCAACTGTGACTTCTTGGTTCTTCCCTGTTGGACTAGTTCTATGTTCATTTTGACAAGTATCAATCTCTTCATTCCTAAATTACATAAAGCCTTCTACTTAGAAGCCAGTGCTCACATGATTTTTATTTGTTTTTGTTTTGTTTGAGACAGGGTCTCCATATATTGTTCAGCCTGGCCTGGAACTCAGGGTGATCCTCCTGACTCAGCTTCTCAAGTGCTGGGATTACAGGCATGCACTACCCACCTGGCTTTCACATGAGTTTTAGAACAAATGCTCTGACTGAAGAGGGGACTGTGGCTCTGGAGGAGAGCATGGCTGCAGGCCAGAGGCAAACTCCTGCTCTGTTGGAGACAAACTTCCCAGACTGTTCTGAGGTATAACATACGCACATGAGCACTATCATGTGTCCACATCCTACACAACACATGTATAACCACTGCCCAGACAGGATGCAGAGCACTCCCAACACTCTAGAGTACCTGTGCCCCCAGGTCAACATCCTCCTGCCAGAAGAAGTGCCAGTCTGACTTCTCAGACCATCACTCAGTCTGCTGTTCTTAGACATCAGATACATCAGACAGTCGATGCTCTTTAAGCCTGGCTTTTCTTGTTTGTACTATTTATTTCTGTGGTGCTGGGAGCTGAGCCCAGGGCCTTGGGCATTGAGCTACATCCCCAACCCGCGTCTGGCTTTATGAGTTGACCATATCATCTGCCAGATTCAATTATGTTGTTGCACGTACTGTCATCCATACTAGGTTATTTTTAAACCGCTGAATAGTGCTCTACTGTATAAATATAACACAATTTATCTATTCTGCTATCAATGGACATTGGGATCGTTTTCAGTTTGGGGTTATTATAAATAAACCTATGGGAACATCCTTATGCACATGTGTTGGTGGACAAGTGGGCCAGTTTCTCTTGGGTATGTGGCAGGTGTATAACTGCAGGGTTGTGGGGGAGACAAGTTTTGCTTTATTGCCTAACAGTTTGCTGAAGTGGCTGAACCCAGTTACAAGTCCACCAACATATCTCCAGTTCTAGTTCTCCACAAAAGCATCAATACTTGGGTTTGTCAGATTTTATTTTATTTTATTTGATGTTTATTTTACTTAGGTTTTTTAAGAAAAGGTCTCATCATGTACTTCAGGCTGGTCTTGAACTTACTTTGTAGCCCAGGCTGGCCCTGAGCTCAGGGTGATCTTCCTGCCTCAGCCTCCCAAGTGCTGGAATTATAGACAGTGTCACTATGCCTGGCTTCTTGTAAGATTTTATGTTTACTCGTTCTAGTGGGTATGCAGGGGTATCTCACTGTGGTTTTAATACCTGTTTCCCAGAGGAAGAACTATAGTATCTTTTGGTATGCTTATTGACCATTCTGACATCCCTTTGTGAAGCTTCTGTTAAAATTATTTGATCTTGGGGCTGGGGATTTAGTTCAAGTGGTACAGTTCTAGCCTAGCAAGCACAAGACCCTGAGTTTCATCCCCAGCACACACACACAAAAATTGATCTTGTAAAATTTTTCTTAGTATTTTTAATCATGTATTCTGAATAAAGTTCTTTGTTAGACATACGTATTAAAAAAAAAACACCTCTTAGTTTGTGGCTTGCCTTTTCCCTCTCTTAATCATGTATTTTCATGAAGAAACATTGTTTGGAGATGGGTTTCACGATGTTCCTCAGGCTGGTCTTGAACTCACGGGTCCAGGTGATCCTCCCACCTCAACCTCCACAGTAGCTAACAACTACCTGTGCCACCACGTCCAGCTAGGAGATACTATTTTAATGAATTCAATTTACTAATTTTTTTCTTTTATGGTTAGTGTTTTTGTGTCCTACATAAGGACTTTCTACCCACCATAATGCCTCATCTCCACACTTTCTTCTAAATTTTATTTTTTTACCTTTTACATTTAATTTGTAATCCAGTTTGAATCAGGGTTTGTGTAGAAGGAAGGATCAAGATCTGTTTCCCCCCACCGGCTACCCAACCTCTCTAGCGTCACTGACTGAAAGCAGCCCTCCTTTTTAATTTTACGTTGACTGCAAGCATTTAGCGCACAGAGCACCTTGTACTCACCGGTCTCGATAGTCTGCTTCCCTCCCGAGAGGACGCCCAGAGGGAGTGTGCCTGTGGGCGTGAGGCCCTTGAGGGTCAGCACACTCTCACTCTCTTCCCTGCAAAGGAACACCAGAGCCCTGGTTAACGCCAGGGAGCGCCCGCTCAGCCATTCAGCAACACACGAAGGAAGGTGAAGAGAGGCACGGACAGGGCCGGTTCCGCTATTTCCAACCAGCCCCTGACTCAGCGAAGAGGTTTTCTACAAATGTTCCCATTTTAAACAACCAGACAGTTTTTGTTTTTCAATCAAAGGCATTTATAACCAGGCACTTCCCATACATTATCTCATTTAATCCACCTAACAACCTTGTGAGCTAGGTCCTTTTATTATCTTTATTTTACAGATATGGACATACAGACACAGATTAAAGCCAAGATCACACCGCTAAGAGGTGGAATCAGAGTCTGAACACACTACTCTGGCTCTGAAATCTCCACTCACCCAAAACATTCACTACACCCAAGCTGGTTCCACATGAATGCTTGCCTGAACATTTTTAGTCACTTTAACACGTGTATAATGTGCACTCAGCCTGAAGACCTGTGGTTCCAATACCAAATTCCAACTCTAAAAGAACTACTCTAAGATCAACTTCTCATGTACTTTCAAAATGCCTCCATCCCACACTGTAATGACAGACTGATCCTTACCGAAGAATTGAAAAGACCCGCGCCATCTTCCCAATGGCTCTGATTTTATTCTTGATGACCTCCTTTCGAACTGTAGTGCCTCCTTAGAGAATACAAAGAATATGTGAGTTAAAGGAATATACTAACAGGTTGGCTTTTAAAAAACGCAGGATAAAGTGTCTTTTTTGTTTAAAGAGTAACTGTTGTTTTTAAGAGAGAAACCAAAGTCTGTTTGTTTAAACAAACAAAAATCCTAGGACATTCTAAAAAGCAAGTGAAAAAAATAGCCCAGAAGAGGAAAAGGTAAAGTAAAGAATGAAGGAGCCACAAAGAAGACCGAGTGGATCTATGAGGGTGGGAGCGGTTGTGGTTCTGGAATGCAGAAAACAGTGACTAAGAATGAAACACACACACACAAACCTCACAAAGACAGCAGCTATGGCAAAGACCTCTTCTGAGAATGTAGTGGGCCACCGCTGGATGCAGGGTTTGCCTGCCACAGGGCAGTGATCATTTGAGCAGTTGTTTTCTGCAGTGAACACAGGTCCAGCTAGCTCTCCTAACTCAGTGAGGGCTGCTTTCATGCTATCATCTTCACTTACTCATACTGGTGAGTTATTTTCTCAGAGTACGATGGACAACTGTGCAGTACAAGTTACAGAGATGGCTAAGGTATTTTAAAAAGCAGCACAGAAAATGTTAATGCAAGACTTCATGGCTTGTTCTCATCTAAGATCTAGGAAATAGCCCACACATGAGAAGCCAAGGTCCAAGCATGCACCAGTGACAGCATTCAGAAGTCAGAAAGAGAAACATGGCCATTCCTTCCTCGCCCCCAGCTCTCAATGTCCTGCCGGATCAGGCAGCAGGTCAGGAGGAAACAGATATCAGCACTGAAAGGGAGGACGGAGGGCCCTGAGAAGCTGGTCAGCTACCAACTAAAAAGGTCTACCCAGCCGACTGCAGCGGAACAGACAGTGAGTATTAAGCTCTTAGCACATTTCAGGTGGGTACCTTTCTGAAAGCTTGAAATGTAGAGATCTTCAGGGAGAACACACACCAAGAAACAAGGAATGGAGTTAGAAATATGAGAAGAGAATGTAAGTGTACATGGAAGAGAGAAAAAAATCAAAGTGAAATGCACCGAGAGCAGGCTAAATGTTAAATATAGATTCCTTCCCTCAGTTGTTTCTTCCATTTAAATGTTTCACGTTCTGCATCATTTCCCATCTATTATTATTTAACATTTATCTTCTACTTCTCTCATCACGAAAATAACATTAGACAAAAAGAAAAAGATATTTGTGGAACAAACAAGGAACAGAAACAAAGGCCAGAACGGTTTGTAAATCTCCTAATACGAACACTATGATTTTGTTTAATGAACTCACTATCTCCTATTTTTTAGTGGATATTTTCCTTTTTTAAGTTTTAAACCTTCAGAATTTCAAATTCAATCCAGTTGCATTTTGTGGTTTTTGCTTTGTCTGAGAGAGACTGCTCAGGTGTCGGCTGATCCCCACAGTAATGGGCTTCAGTGCAAGGGGCACGGAGCCGTCCTGGATGCTGCGTGGAGACTGCCAACTGCGAGCTGTGCGCCGAGGGGTCAGGCTGGCCTCGGTTAGGGAACTGAGGCTGCATGCAGGTCACTCATTTCATTTGTTTTGGGCATTGATGTCCTCAATTTACTCCTAGCCCAGCACCCTTTTGGGTTATTCCTTTTCTCTTCTCTTCTCTTCTCTTTTCTTTCTTTCTTTCTTTCCTTCTTCCTTTCTTCCTTTCTTTCTTTCTTCCTTCCTTCCTTCCTTCTTCCTTCCTTTTCTTCCTTCCTCTTTCTCCCTTTCTTTCTTTTTTTTGAGACAGGGTCTTACTATGTAGTTCAGGCTGGCCTTGAACTTATGGCGATTCTCCTGCTTCAGCCTCCCAAGTGCTGGGATTACAGGCATGTGCCTCTACACCCAGCAGCGTTATGGTTTTTAGAGATGAGCCTCCAAACTTGGAGAAGAGGCAGTCACTCAGGCACAACTAGGATCTTACTTGCTTTGCAAATGGCTTTCACCCAATCTGCGTACGTTAGGTCACTACCCCCACCCCAGTTCCCAACTGTGCAGTAGTGCTAGAACTCAGCATTCCCTACGGCTAAACTGGGCTTCAACTTTCCCAAATCAGCTAAATCTGTAATACTAATACATTTGTTTTTCCAGTTTCCAAATATTTCTACAAGAATTTCTCAATGTTCATAAGTATATGACTTTTTTTTACCTTTTTTCGTTGTGATATAACAAACATGCATAAAAGTACACAAATGTCTGACTCAATGATGAAAAAGCAAATGCCTACATAACCACCACTCAGCTCAATAAACAGCCCATTGTCTGTTCTCCAGAAGCACCCCCATACTTAGTCTCTCTCCTCCCCAAAGGAAATAATTCTCTGACTTTCAATGGAATCACTGTCTTGCTGTTCTTTATAGTTTACCATGTAAACATGCATTCACACGTGTTACAGTTTTAACTGCTTTAGAATTTTATGTAACTGGAGCAATCAAGTGCATTTTTGGGCCTCACTTCTTTTGTTCAACACTATGTTTGAAGAATTCATCCATGTTTTTCCATGTTGCTATAGTCCATTTTCATCAGCATGTACTATTCCACTATGTGAACATGCCACAACTTATTCTTTTTACTGTTCACATTCATTTGGGCTGACTCTTAATTTTAGGATAGCTACACATTAGGCTGCTGCGAATATTCCTGTAACATTTCTCTTTGCTGCACATATTTCTATTAAGTAGATTCCTAGCTTGGTAGAGCACTGGATAAAAACAAGTTTTTACTTAAGTGTTGTCCTTATTTATATTTTTTGAGAGAGGATCTGGCTATGTAGTTCAGGCTGGCTTTGAATTCACTATGTAGCCCAGGCTGGTGTCATACTCGTGGTGATCCTCCTGCCTCAGTCTCCTGAGTTCTGGGATTACAGGCATAAGCCACCATGCCTTGTTTTGTTGTTTACGTTACAATAGTTTCCTGTGTGGCTAGTGTCCTATTTAAGAAACTATTTTCTACTACAAGGTCACGAAGATATTTTATATTATAAATTGTAGAAATTTTTTTGTCTTTCCTTCTTTCTTTCCTTTATCTATTATCTTTTCAAATGTTACTTCTACCCATTTTCTCTCTCTCTTTTCTCTGGGACTCCAAATATATATGTGCTAGGCTTATTCACTGTGTTTTCTGTTTCTTATGCTCTGTTTTTGTGCTGTCCTTTTTTCTCTTAATGCTTCATTCCAGATTGTTTCTTCTGCTCTATTCTCAGATCACATTTAGATTTATCAAATCTGCAATTAATTCATCTGTTGAATTTTTTGTTTTATTTTTCAGTCCTAAAACTTTTTTTTTGGTGTTTTATCAAATCTGCTATACCCCCTTTTATAATTTACACTTCTCTGTCAAAATTTTCGATCTAATCTTGTATGTCCCTGAATACAGTAAACAGGTTTTGTTTTTGGATTTAGCACAGGTATTTTAAACTTTGACCTGACAAATCCAATGTCTGAAGAACCTGGAAGGTCTGCTTTTATTTCTTGCTGTTTCTGGGGTTCTCATTCATGTTGTAATAGCTCTTCAAATGCCAGGTTATTTTTTGTCATAAGCCACATACTGTCTTTGAAAGACTTTGTAAAAATCATTTAAGTCCCTACATGATGTTATCATAATCTAGACTGCTTCTCATCAGGTGGCTGGAACTACTTTATTTAAATTCCTCCTTCCTCTCATACATACAGCCACTTTCAGTGCCCTAAACCAACAAGCAGAAGCTTATTAGCACTCACATCATCCTTAGCAAGCCCTAAGCCCCAACCTTTTTAGCTTAGCCATACAAGGCTATCAAGAGAGCTGCTCAACCTTAGCCCCTCTTTTGAAACTCATAAATGTACTTAAAAGAGAAATGGTCCAAACTATTCGTCTAACCCAGTGATGGAGAACCTATTAGAGTTTTCAATGATATAAACAGCCCACTGTGGCACGCATGCCATGGGTTCACCACCACTGGTCTAACCTCCCTGGATTTCTGTTTTTTCCCAAGCCTCGGCCTGGTAGTTTTTACTACTTTGTCAGTTTTCTGATACTGTTAATGCAATTAGAAATATTCTGTTTTGCTTTTCTAGTTATCTTAACAGTCGGGATTGACATAAAAACTAACGGGATATTGGATCTGGTTGGGGAGGTCAGAAATGTTTTCCATGACAAAGTAATAATAAATGGAATAGGTGCTAATTAGAAGGAAAGGTGAGAAAGGAGGCTTGTGTAAGGGAAACAATTTCCCAAGTAGGGACTCTCATGATGTGCCACTATACTTGCCATTGATAGACCCAGCTCTCTACTGAGGGATATTTAGGTTGTTTTGAACATTTTGTCATTAAAAATGAAACTTCAGTAAATATCCCACATACAATTTTTGGCACACTTTTGGAAGCACATCCTTATGGTAAACAAGAATCCATTAGAGCGAGGCATATGGTTTGGTCCCAGCACTTGGGAGACTGAGGCAAGAAGACAAGCTGAGAACAGAAGTCCTTTCTTACCACATATGATGGAGTTCATAATATTTATGACTTCCATTTCCATTTATATTTGAATATAAATTTTACTAGATCATGTTCTTACATATTTTATCTTCCTCTAATTTAAATTCTTATTATCATTATTTTTACTTTTTCTCATGGCTGCACCTTTTCCTCAGGAACTGGCTTCTTGTTGTGATCTCCTAACCCATAAATATTTACTTTTTTTAAATTATTTTTTTGGTGCTGGGGATTGAACTCAGGGCCTTGTGCTTGCTAGGCAAGCACTCCACCACTGAGCTAAATCCCCAACCCCTCCTGACCCATAAATAAAGGTACTCACAACCTCTGTTCCCTCTACTTGTGACTCTCCACGTGAAACCTAAAGCATAAATACGTCTGAAAACCTCCTGTATGTCCCCAAGTGAGTCAGGTCTTCTCCACCACCAGGGTGCTTCACCCTAACAACTAACTGAATCTTCTTGGCACAGAGCCTGCAGAGAATGAGTCGGAGAGGCTGGTGTTTGTGTGGCCACCACCTCCCCAGTCTCCTGCATTCTCAGACAAGTTAGGACACACTTTTGGAATCAAACCTCTGACAACACACAAGAAAAAAGGTACTTGGTTACAGGCACAGTGAAATGTTACTACATAAGGCTCCCTCATACACTGATAAGAGAAATATATGTACAAAACTCAGTAGAAAATGGATAAAAGATATGAATTAACATTCATAGAAGAGAAATAAGGCAAATAACCACAAGAAAAGAATGTTCATTTGTCATCATAAAAGTACAAATCAAACTTTAAAACACCAGACAGTAACATGTGTAATAAGCTGCCCTGAAGAAAGCACTGGGAATCACACACACATTAAACCAGCACAGCCTTCCTAGAGGCCAGCTGAACCAGATCTAAATTCTTTTTTCTGAGGGGTGCTGGGGATTGAACCCAGGGCTTTGCATGTTTATGCAAGTGCTCTCACACTGAGCTACATTCCTGGCCCTAAAGTTTTAAGTACTAACTGATACAGATATGTAATTTCTTTCTTTTTTTTTTTTTTTTGGTGCTGGGGATGGAACTCGGGGCCTGTGCTTGCAAGGCAAGCACTCTAACCGCTGAGCTAAATCCCAGACCAGATATGCAATTTCTAGAAACTTATCCTATGGAAATAATCAAGCCAATGTTATTCTTGGTTTTCTAATACTGCTTTACTTTCTTGCATAGCATATACCACCACCTGAATTATATTTGTCTTATTTGCGTTCCCTACAGTGGGCTCTAAGTTTATGGAAAAGAAGAACCTAAATAGGACTTGGCACATGTGGCATGTAATAAATACTGGTTTTTAACAGAATATAATGAGATTTATCTACACAGACAGGCATGTACTCCCACCTACTCAGGAGGCTAAGGCAAGAAGATCCAAGGTCTGAGGCCTGCCTGGGCAACTAAGCAAGACCCTGTCTCAAAGTAAAATAAAAAGGGCTGGGCATGTAGCTCAGTGCTCCCTGGTTTCAATCACCAGTGCCAGGGATGGGGGAGTTACAGGGACACGGGAAGGATCACTATAAAAATTTCAAAACAGTAGAGGTTTTTAAAACAGTAACTTGAAAAATAATTCAGTATATAACAACATGGGTTGGTTAGTACAAAGAATAATCAATAAGGACAACTGCGTACTCATTAGAAATTAGTCTTTTTAAAAAAGTAAATGTTCATAATGCCATTATATGACCCCATTTTTGTGAATAAGAAAAATGAAAGGGAAAAACATGCAAGATAGACAACAGCTAAGATCAAGACCTTAGTGGTAAAATCTATGAGAGGCTGGGATTACGAGCAGACATTTTTTCCTTCTTATGTTTCCTGTAGTTTTCAAATTTTATTTTTCCACAGTGAATGTAGTTTTATATTAATACAGAAAATGATTCAAAGTAAACTAAAATCCAACCCTAAACTTCCTAGGTGCTAGTTTAAATGCAGAAAAATTTACCTTCTGCTTCATCGTCGGACATCAGTTCATCATCAGAGCATATGTTCAGAATGTTAACCAGCATCTCTGTGACTGTGTGAGGCAAAAGCACCCAAAATTTACAGTTAGTAAGGGACTTTCTCTTAAACAATGTGTATAATACACTTACATGCTAAACAAATACAGACAAAAATAAATGATCATTATATTATTACGAATAGCCCCAGGCATGATGGTGCATGTCTGTAATCCAGCGCTCAGGAGGCTGAGGCAGGATTGCCGCAAGTTTGAGACCAGCTTTGGCTATATAGTGAGTTCAAGGCCAGCCTGAACTACACAGCAAGACCCTGTCTCAAAAAACCAAAAAAGAATAGCTATAGCTGGGTGTAGTGGCACATGCCTATAATCCTAGCTAATTAGGAGGTTGAGATAGGAGGACTGCAAGTTCTAGTCCAGCCAGAGAAATTTAGCGAGATCTAGTCTCAAAGGAAAAAAGTAAAAAGGGCTGGGAATATAGTTCAGTGTTTCCTGAGTTCAACCTCCAGGAAATACACACAAAAAACATACACACACACACACACACACACACACAGAGCTATAGTTATAAAACATGAACCTTACTTATAGACTAACAGATTTAGAAAGAATTCAGGTAGATTTCTTGCTACAGTAAGAGTCTTTGAAGATTCTGTTGCAAAATTGCTTGATTTTATTAGAATGTTGTCTAGAGCCTTGTGTTTGGATATATGCATGAAAAAAATTTCTTCCCGTTTTTCAGAGAAGTTACACCAACAGGCCTAGATCCAACATGTTTACTTTTTATTTGCATAGTTTATGTGTATCGATGTACAAATGAAACTCTAAAGACAATAACTCTTATTTAAATCTCTTTAGCACTGAAAGGATAGTATAGGACTTGATCACGGTAAGACAGCTACTTATTTAGAATAAAAAACTAATAATATACTAGCACTGACATTTAAGAACCAATTAAGTGTCATTTGAAAATCTTTGGAGGCCCAGGCACAGTGCTGCATGCATATAATCCCAGCACTTGGGAGTCTGAGGCAGGAGGATCATTGTGAGTTGGAGGCCAGCCCAAACTACACAGGAAGACCCTGTCTTTAAAAAAAAAAAAAAAAAAAAAAAAAAACCAAAACAACAACAAAACATCTTTGGATGAAACAAAATTAGCAAACATTTCTGATAATACTTTGAGAGGAACATTGTTTTTTTTTTTTTTTTTCGGTGCTGGGGATCGAACTCAGGGCATTGGACTTGCAAGGCAAGCACTCTAACTACTGAACTAAATCCCTAGCCCAAGGGGAACATTCTGAACCATCAAGGGGGGCTCATGCTAGAGGAAAAGGTGGACACTTCTCTTACCTTTTTCTCCAACAAAAGGCAAAGACCATGTGAAAACATCCATAAAGTTTGGAAGCCAGTAGGGGTGTGGAGAACAGTTAAACTGCCTGATGTTCATGACATTGTTTTCATATTTCAATACTGCAGCTAGAAAGAAAAAGCAAGAGAATTAGGCACAGAGGAACACGGCATGGACACTGATGTACTTTATACAGCTGTGTTCCCACTATACAGAATTCAGGCCAACTTCCCACTTGTATGCAATTCAGGACTCATAAAGGGGAGGTGGACAGTTGTAAAGTATTTTATGTATGGTAGTTCACCTGAAGAGCTCATGTCATAAAATACGTCCAAGGGTTCACTGCACAGTACCTATCTATAGAAGACTAAGGTTCCACATGAGAAAAATTTCCCCATAATTTTGTTTTATAGTCCAAATGGTTACAATCACAACTTCCCTTTCAGGGCAAATATTACTCATTAACTGGACACAAGTTATTTTGCTAGTCATTAGCTGCAGCCAGTTTTTTATAAACTCTCTGGGATTTTCTTTATATTTTTATATTTCTTTATATTTTCCTTTTAAAATAAAAAGCTGTAAAATCTAATTCCCTAGTTTGTATCACCAGAAATGTTGTTTGTACTACTCTTTTTAATTATTCTTACTTAGTCTATAAAATAGAATAAGGTACAGTAGTTCTGTCCAAATAACAGACACAGGTCATCTCCTGGCTCCTGTTTCTTTGTTATTGCACAGGCCAGTGTTCTCAAAATGTAAGTTATTGAACACCTAAAAAGCACACCAGTGATTATAAAGAAAATACATGAAAATAGGATCTCCAGTTTTTAAAAACCTAACCCTGGATACCAAGTACGTGTCCCATTATTTTCATGGATGTGAATTTTATTTAGTTAAGTGAATATATAACTACTCAATAACAGTCTCAATTTACACAGGAAAAAAAGTGAGAGATGGGTCTCAACAGTGGATGACAAGAGTTTAAAAACTTGCTTTTGCTTATGTTCCCTGAAGAGAGGAAAATAAAACAAGAATAAGAATCTAAAAAACTCGTAACTTAAGAGTCTTTCAGGTAACCAGTGGAACTGAGAAATACTTGAAGATGCGAAGAAGCCTAATGAATATGCAAAAAAAAAAAAAAAGGAAGGGGGGCAATGCAGCTCAGTGGTAGAGCACTTGCCTAGCACGTGCATGGCTTTAGGTTCAATTCCACAACGGGGGAAAAAAAAGAAAAGTGAAAAGAAAATGCAAAAAGTAAAAGCAACAATGGAAGAAAAAGGAGGAAGAAGAGTGATAGAGCCACTCTTCTTAGAAAAGAGGCAGCTATCGAGGGAGTTACTTAATTGAGTGCCAAGAGGGATTATTTCAGATACTGCATTTTCTTTTTCCTTAAAAAAAAAAAGCATGGAAAGCAACCAAGGAAAATAAGATATTTTGAGATAAAGTTACCAATTATACCAGAGCTGACAGAAAATCTAGGTAGAATGGGACTATGGTTTAAAATGTTTACTGAACAATAAGAACAAAACCAGACCAGAATAGGGCAAAAAATGAGCTAGCAGTTCAAAGTTGTCTAGTGCTTGCTGATTTAGGTGGCATGTTTTAGCTTAGCTTACTGATAAATCCACTGAACAGTCAGTTTATATATATCTAATAGTGAAGCTTAAAAGGGTGTGAGCAGGAGTCTCATTACAAATATGAGGCAGAGGGCCACAAAGTGTGTCCTTGAAAATATTTAACAACACAAACTCCTAGCACTCTGGCAGGTTGAGGTAGAAAGATCACAAGTTTGAGCCCAACCTGGGCAACTCAGCAATTTAACAAGACCCTGACTCAAAAAAAAAAAAAAGTCCCAGGGATGTAGCTAGGTGCAAAGACCCTAGGTTCAATCCCCACTACTGGGGAAACACACACACACACACACACACACACACACACACACACACAAACAGTACATACCACTAGATAATGGAGGAAACCAGAATAAAACCATGTTGCTAACATATCAAAAATATTAGAAAATAAGAAGTAAGAACTAAAAAACTTAGGGAGAAGCAGAACACTGTAGGATAGCTGGGGCTCACAGAAGAATGATGAGAAGCAACAAGAAAACATATGGCTAGGAGAGAACTTAAAGAAATGCTTTTTTAAAAAGGATAACAGGATTGGGGATTTAGTTCAAGTGGTAGAGCGCTTTTCTAGCAAGCGCAAGGCCCTGAATTCGATCCCCAGTGCCAAAAAAAAAAAAAAAAAGAGGGGGTAACAAGAGCTGGGAGTGTCACTTAGTGGTGGAACACCTGCCTAGCATGTATGAGGTTCCATTCAGTGGGGGTAGGGGATTAAAAAAAAATCACTGAAAAACACTCAAGTACTCTACCACTGAACCACATCCCCAGCTCCCATAGTTTACTTATTAGCAGAGTAAATATTAAGTATATGGTTTATCTCTTTAAAACTTGTCTCCCCAACTGCATATACAAGGTATGACTATAAAGTAATGAGACTTAAGAAATACCAACTACAAACACACGAGACTTTATATATCAGATGAGTGGGGCCCTTTGATGTCATCACATCAGGCACAACAGCAGTAAAATTCTACAGTATTATAGCAGTTTATGTTTTGAACAATGCTTTAGTATTTATTTTCATGATTCCAACTTATCTTCAACAACTCTATATGCCAGATATTTTAAAGATAAACTGAGGCCCAGAGAAGTTAGTATCTTGTCAAATGTGACACACTTAAAACTGAAGCAGGAATTCAGGCTCTTAGCTTTGGGATCTTTCAACAAAACCTGCTCCTTGGAATTGGAGATTTAGGTTAGTGGTACAGTGCTTGCCTTGCAAGTGCAAGGCCCTGAGTTTGATCCCCAGCAGCCCCCCAAAATTTGTTTTGCTCTTTGCTGTACAATTAATCTGAAGATGCTGCCACTATTCAGAACGCTTTTGGAACTCTTCTTCTGGAATTGCCTCCAGAGCCAGTATAAAAGCAACACAAGAAGACCTAGTCTCATTACTTTCTAATCATACCTTGTTCCAACCCCAAATGGTGTCATCGAGCTTGAACACTCACCTTATTTATCAGTCTTGTCTCCGAATGACTTTTGGATGTCCAAAAATCAAATCCACCCTCAAAGGACGAAGATTTCCCATCATTGAGGATAATCAAAAGAATGTGTCGCAGACTCTGAAGGCAATGCCAAAAGAGGAGTTCCAAAAATGTTTTTGAACAATGACTGCACTGTTGTACGCATCTAGCCTCCCAAGATAACTGCTTTGAAGGGACAATACTCATCTGGATATATTTGTTTTAGCATGTTTGTTTAAAAGTCCTATTATTTTATAGTCACACTTTATAAACAATGAAGTAGACACATGAAGTTTTCATACGACCACTTCCCTGAAAGGAAACCTATGAACTATGAATCACAGTTTTAAAGTTGAAAAAATACTTTAGCAAGATAAAGTCTTAGAAGTAGAATTTCTGAAACAAAGGAAATGTGTATATCCCACTCTTCTCCTTTTTATATATAGAAAACAAGTTAAGAAAGATTATGTGACTTACCCAAAGTCACACTTAGTTTCTAGCAGGGTTTGGACTAAAATGAACATTTTTTTTCCCTGACTGCACACTACTCATTCATTCTACCATACTGTATATCAGGAAGAACAAAAACGGCTTAATAACTTACAAACATTAAAACATCAAATGATAAATTTTTCAGGCACAATTATAAACAAATTCTTCAAAACCAGTAATTTATGCTAAACATTCTAACATGACCTTGAAGTTTTTTATTCTTCTTATACTTCTAACTCAGTATTACAAACCTGTAGTATCGTTGCTCATATTCACAAAGAGCCCCAATCATTCTTACGAGATGAAGATCAAGCAGCAGCATAAACTTTCAACCTCTTGGCCTTTGTTTCAATTTAAATCTCTTTTTTTTTCTTTTGTTTCTTTTTGGTGGGGGGCAGTGGTGCCGGAGATCGAATCCAGGGCCTTGCACATGCTAAGCACGTGCCGTACCAGGAAGCTACACCTCCTGCCCAAGATCTTTTTTCTTGTTTAAGATTTACATATAAAAATAGGTACCAGGCTGGGGATTTAGCTCAGCGATTAGCTGAGTTTGATCCCCGGCACCAAATAAATAAATAAATAAAAATAGGTACTAGAGAGCACCAATGGTAGAGTACATGCTTAGCATGCACAAGGTCTTGGGTTCAATCTCCAGGATCAAAAAATAATAAAGAAACACATAATTAAACCAGAGCTAACATTTACTCACAAATTCAAATTCAAGTATTGCTGGACTCCTTTACCTTTATTGTTATAGACATCTAGGTAATTGGGGGCAGAGAAAATTGTAATAAGTGATGGAAAGCCGGTAGTCTGGCTCTTCCTGTACATTCGATACCTGGAAGAGAGATGATAGCTTGTCTGTCATGATATTAAAGGTAAAAAATCTGCTGTGATATTTGGTTTTATTACAGTTTTAATGTAACTTACCCAGCATCTTGGGCTTCATGGGCTCTAATTATTGATAATAAATTGTTGTTCTGTAAAAATTCACAAACTGCAGGGTAACTGAAAAATAAAATTAGAAAACAAAAGTTCAGAATTAAAACAATTATTTTTAATAGGAAGAAGGGAAAAGCCAAGATGATATGAATTGATTGTTTCATGATTATAGGTATTATACACAGCTCAAATTAATAATCCTGACTGTTTGTTAACTTCTTTTGTCTTAACCCATAGCAATAATGATACAACACTGGAATTCTTCTTGGTATCTTGATGTAAAAAAGTACCATAGCAGCATTCATGTGCATGTATACACATGTGTGTATGTATACAGTTGGTGCTATTTTCTTCAACCAGCAAATTATCAAGCTTTTAGAAAAGTCAAAGAATTTACTTAGCGCTTTACATGTAATATCAATACCAAGATGATCTTATGCAAGATTATTACAGGAATAGGTGTAAGCAGTACAGCCAACCACATCCTAAGGAAAGGTGTGGTATCTGCACATACACCTAAAAGATTCTTAGTACTATTACCTTTCTGAATGACAAATATCTGGTAGGAAGAACTGGATAATACAAAATTAAACTGGAATTATCCAGGTGTTAATTATTTAGCTTATTTTTTAAAAATCATTCTCATTATGCTCATTAGAAATATTTTACTTTTTAAATAGATTGTGTGTGACATCATCAAGATGGCAGAACAGAAAGTTCCCAGCCCTTCTCCCCTCACAGAAACAACAAATTGGCAGCCATTCACAGACTAAGTGCTGCTGTAGGACCCTTAGGACTGAGGTAGGAGGCTGTGAAGTACTGTTGGAACCCAAGCCTGAGGAGGTGAAAGGAAGTGAAAAAGAAATCCCCCAGCCCTGAATCTGTGCAGCCCCAAAAGCAGGCTGGCCCTCTGTGGACTTGGTTCTACTGCCACTTGTCTGCAGTCCTGGCAGCAGCCCCATCTGTCTAGGGTCCTGGAAGGAGCCACAACCACTAGTGACACTGGTAACAGACGTGCCAGCCAAATCCAACTATAGAGCCAGGGCAGGCCTGCAGCTAAGCTCCAGTTCCACTCTACTGTGGCCCACAGGCAGTCCTAGTCCTGACTTTTCAGAGACCTGGGACACTTGTCCATGCTCCAGGGCTATTGACTAGACCCTAAGGCAGCCCTAAACAAGCCCTGTGACCTTGCTCAAATTCATTCTATCAAGTTCCAGAGGCATTTGTGTCCACTCAGCATATGAGAGGAGACACACCTGTCCATGCCCCTGGTGGCAGACCTACCAACTGTGGACCTTGTGGTAGCACTATGACCCAGCTCCAGTCCTACTCAGCCATGATCCCAGAGAAGTCCCCAAAGTCCAGGGACCCAGGAAAAGGTATTTACCTGACAAAACAAATCTGTACGGACTAGGGGTGGTGTCTGTTCCTTCCAGTACACAGACAGCAGTGCACATCTATGTGGAATATGAAGCATCAGGCAAGCATGATGCCAACAAAGAAAACTAATAAAGCTCTAGTGACTGATCCTAATGAAATGCAGAGTCACAAAATGCATGGCAAAGAACGCAAATCCATCATTTTAAAGAGGCTCTAGGAGCTACAAGAGGACACAGATAGACAATTAAATGAAATCAGGAAAACAATACAGGAACAAATTGAGATGTTTAGTAAAGAAATAGAAATGGGGTTAGGGGTATAACTCAGTGGTTAGTAATGTACAAGCCCCTGGGTCAATCCGCAACACCAAAGGGAGAAAAAAACAAAGGAAAGAATAGAAACCCTAAAAAAGAACCAAACAGAAATCCTGGAGATGAAGAATACAATGAGTAAACTAAAAAATCAAGTAAAAATCAAGCAGCAGACTCACTCGTGCTTAAGAAAAGAATTATTGTACTCAAAGATAAGTCATTTGAAATTACCCATATAGAGGAATAATAATAACAAAAAAGAATAAATAAGAGTGTAAAAAGTATATAGGACTTATGAGATAGCATTAAGCAAAATAATATATGCATAGGAGTTCAAGGAGGAGAATTTAAAAAAAGGGGCAGAGATCTTATTTAAAGAAATAATAGCTGAGAATTTCCCAAATCTAGGGAGGGAAATGGACATCTCAATTCATAAAGCCCAGAAGTCTCCTGATAAGTTAAACCAAAAAGGTCAACTAAGATGCATTATGAACAGTCAAAAATTAAAAGAGAGAATTCTGAAAGCAGAAAAAGTAATGTAGCCATTCACATAAGAACTTCCTAGTCACACAGGAAGCTTTCATAAGACTATCAGTGAATTTCTGAGCAGAAACTTTGCAGGCCAGGAGAGAAGGGGACAATATATTCAAAGGAAAGGAAGGAAGGAAGGAAGGAAGGAAGGAAGGAAGGGAGGGAGGAAGGAAGGAAGGAAGGAAGTTAGGAAGAAGAAAAAGCAAGAAAGAGAGAAAAGGAAAGAAAGAGAAAGTTTTTAAAAGAAAAGAAAGGCAGGCAGGCTGCTATGTCAACCAAACTCTTAAAGGATTTTACCTAGCAAAATGTCATTTGACAATGGAGTAAAATTTGAGTGTGGTGGTGCATGCCTGTAATGCCAGAACTCTGGAAGACTGAGGCAGGAGGATTGCAAATTTGAGCCTAGCCTGGGCAACTCAGCAACTTTGTGAGACCCTATTTCAAAAATTAAAAATAAATAAATAAACAAACAAACAAACAAACAAACAAACAAACAAAGAGCTGGAGATGTAGCTCAGTCCAAGGGCCCTGGGCTTAATCCCCAGTACCATAAAAAAAAAAAAAAGAGTGATAAGTCTTTCCTAGACAACATGAATCTGAGGGAGTTTATTACCATTAGATCTTTCTTATAAGAACTGCTAAAGAAAGTTCAAGTTAAAATGAAAAGAGGTTGAACGACATGAAAACATGAAGGGAAGTTGTGATTGTAACCATTTGGACTATAAAACAAAATTATGGGGAAATTTTTCTCATGTGGAACCTAAGTCTTCCATAGACAGACACAGATAGACTATAAATATATATAGAATCCCAGTATATAAACAGCTTGTTTTCTTTTTCATTTTGAAAAAACAGCTTAATAGATCAATGTCTAAATCTATCACAAATTATTTACCTTGTCTCCTACTGAACATTGTGGTTATTTTCATTGTGGCTTTTATCATAAATAATGTAGAAGGAATAAACATTTCACATACTTGCAGGTAGCATCGATTCTTATTATTTGAAGTAATAAGCTTCAAAAGTGTGGGGCTGGGAATTTAGCTCAATGGTTAGAGTGCTTGACTGGCAAGCACAAGGCCCTGAGTTCAATCCCCAGCACCAAAAAAACAAAAAACACAGAAGTGAATTAGCGAAGAACAAAACATTTCTAGGGGAAATATAGGCTTAAGGTCTGATAAGCCTTTGGTCGTAACATTTGCATTGACACACACCATGTGTGTTTTATAAAGATGCTTTACTTAAATATATTGCTGATTCATGGACGCTGAACATATGGCCAACATCACAATTTATGACTGAACTGAGATTATCTAACACACACAAACTTTCTACGCAAGGCACAGTTCAGCCTTCTTATGCTTGGGAACAGTAGACAGGACTCCAGCACTATGCTTGAGTGCCATTTAAAACAGTGAAATCACTAACCAAAAGCACAAAGCCATGGAAAATGTTGTACTATATAGGTAGCAAAAAGAATACAGGTCCTGGTTTACAGTATGATGGCTGAAACAAGAAGATAAGAGTATTACCTGGTTAACCTAGCAGGGAACACATGTGTGGAATAAATCAATTTTTTTGTTCCTATGCACAATGCATGTCTGTGAATAACTATGAGAGATCTGTATTGACTTTGGGATTATGAATAAATATTAGTGAATTGAGGAATTCACAAATATGGACTTTGCAAATATTAAATATACACTGTCTATTCACAGGATTAAGTCTTTGAAATAGAATTCCTGGATCAAGACCACATGCATTTATAATTAAGAGATTGCTAAGTTGATCTCTATAGAAATTATACCAATTTACATTCTGCTAACAATAAATATTATACTCCAAACAATGTAAAGAGAAAGAAAAGTTAAGTGATTTAATCATATAAGTCACTGGAAAGGTTGGCAGTGAAAAATGTAAAAAGGTCATTTACAAAAATGCTGAAATGGGGACTAGGGATTTAGCTCAGCAGTTTGAGTGCTTGCCTACCAAGCACAAGGCCCTGAGTTTGATCCCTAGCACCAAAAAAAAAAAAAAAAAAAAAAAAAGATAAAATGGAGGCTGTGTTGTTTCACTTAATTAAGGTGCTATTTTAGCCAATTAACAGATTTTTAGGGGAGTACATACATGTTTTCTTTGTCACATAAAATAATTTATATTTCAAACTTCCCAATCTCTTCTTATTTGTGTGTGTAGGGGGGAAGCCACAGTGAAATCTCACATGTGGAACTCAGGACAACAGCCAACTTCCAGGAAATGTCCTGGGTTTAGATCACAATGTCCTGTTCTTTTTATATCTTTGTCTGTACAAGTGGTTCCAAAAGCTGGAGAGCTTTTTAAAAATAACAGGATTCCCCTGTCTCAGGCCTATTGAATTGGATCCTCTGGGGAAAGAGCAAAGATATCTTTATTTTTATGAAAATACATAAATGATGTTTGAGAACAAATAATCTAGGCAATTTACAGTCAGACAATATTTAACACTGAAAGATGTGCAACCATGTTTGGTCCCTTACACTTTTAGGGCATAATACCCATGAAAATACAAAACAAAGAAAACATTTTTGTCTTCTATTCAAAAATTAAATAGAAGTTCCTATACCACATATTTGAAATATAAAATGCTTAAAAATAATTTGATTTTTAACAGTAGCACAGTTTTTTGTTTTTTTGTTTTTTTGGTAATTTTCTACTTCATTTAGCTTACCTGAAAAAGTAAGAACACCCTCGGACAGTATTGTGGGTATAGTTCTCCAAGGTCTTTTCACTGCCATAATCCTCCGAGGGATCAGACCAAAGCAGGTCACACACTGGCCCAAAGGCAGGAGGTTCGGTAAACCTGTCTAACTGGAAGAGATGCAAAAGCCAGAAGACAAAAATCAGGAAAACAAAAGGGCTCTCAGAAGCAGGTGGGTCAAAAACCCTCTTCCACCTGTAAGAATGTATTAGGAGAAAAGATAATAAGCCCCTAAAAGGTTTTCCTGCAAAAAAAAAAAATTTAAACAACTTAGATACACAATTTTTATTATTTTCTGTAGTAAACGTTTATAAATATTCCCGTCATCTACCCACACCATTGAAAGGACCTCCACCTCTTTGGGCTCGGGGTACAGTGTACAGTGCTTGTGTAGCATGCACAGGCCTGGGTTTGATCCTCAGCACATCAAGAAGAAAGGCAGGTCAAAAAGGACATCCTCCCACCCCAATCTTAAAGCAGTACTCGTTTGATCTGAATGTGAAATCAGTCACCAGAGAGACACTATTTTAAGAAAACCATGTGAGGGTAATTTCAATTGCCTGTACAACCAATGTTACCAGGACAGCAGGAGGGTTTCCTAATGGTTCTGTTCATTGTTTACCTCCTTGCAATGGATATTTATTTTTAAAGAATGCTGTTTTAACTTTGTATAGGGCTTTCATCCTTTCTGTTCTATGCAGTGGCAGCATTTTAGTATACATGCTGCCAAAGCGAGCACATGCAGAGGAAACATTTTAGTATCAGTTATTAACTTATGTTTTTAGTCACTGTTGCTTTAGTTAAAAGCATAAAGACCAAAAGAATGCAAGTAACTAGAACAGTTCAGTGCCAAAAAGAGGACTTCTGCTGAGTGAAAAGGGAGGTATTTATTAATACAACTGATAGAGAATTGTTAAATCCAAGATTTACTGTATGAAAGTGAAAGGCTGGTAATTAAAGACAGTAAAGCAATATAAAAGCCAGTGCATACAGGTACACTCCCTTAGCCTCTGGAGACTGACTTACTTTCTATCTTTATTTATTTATTTTAGTTTTTTGAGATAGGGTCTCACTGTGTGGTTCAGGCTGGCTTCAAACTCACAGTGATCCTCCTGTATCAGCCTCATGAGTGCTGGGATTACATGTGTGAACCACCACACCCAGTGAAAGATTGTCTTCAATTCAGAGAAAATAGTTTTATGAACACACAAATCTTTAGTTTCAGTAACCATATGAAAGAACTAAGAAAATACAAAGGTAGTGAAGGTGATCATGTAGAACGAAGATTGGTCCTCTTTTTTTCAGTGATGAAGATAAAGACTCTCTGAAATAATCAGCATGTAAAGCAAGTGGAACAATTAAACTTTATCATCTAAAATGTCAAAATCAATGAATTTCAGAGCTGGCAGAGTCCTCATATCATCCATTCCAACTTCCATTCCAACTTTATTTCAGAAAGAAAACATGCTAAGAAGTCAAGCGATTTTGTTGAGGACTAGGATTTAAAACTTTGGTTTTGTTCCTTCTGTATCGTGACATAATTTAAAGCTTCGAGCCAGGCAAGGTGGTACGTGCCTGTAATCCCAGATACTCAGAGGCTAAAGAGGAAAAGAGGATCCTGGCAGCCTGGACAACTCAGCATCACCCTGTCAAGACAAAAAGGGTTGCAGATGTGGCTGAGTGGTAGAGTGTGCCTCAGTTCAACCCCCAGTACGGGGTGGTGATGGTAAAAAAAAAATTTCATACCTATAGTCTAAGGATTTTATGCTTCTATTGGCAAAGACACAGAATTAATTTTTAAAATGAAAGAAAATTCCTGGTAGATTTGTATCTGTGTAAACAGTAGTTATCTTGCAACAATGAGACCATAGGTAATTTCTATTGTCTTACTTTCAATTATCTGTATTTTAAAATTTCAGCTAAAGATATATCAATTGGTTGCAATAAAAAATGACATTTTAAAATACAACTGTGAGAATAATAAGAGCTTACTTACTTTCCTAATGTCATCTAAACAAGTGATTTCAGGTGACATTCCTCCATGTACACACAGAAACTGCTGGTTTAAGAGAGCAGCAAGAGGAAGACAGTCAAACGTGTCCATACATGCCTCATACACCCGTTCCGAATATTTTATTAGACCTAGCAAAAAAAAGGAAAAAGTCAAGGGAAATATATGAAAAAGGATATAAGCCAGAAGAGTATGAAATCATTTCAGTCATTTATTTATTTCAGGCAAATTTGAAAATACAATCATCTTTGTAAACATATTTTTGAAAAACTATAGATGAAGCTTTAACAAACCTTGCTCCTCTCTAAAGTCAAGCGTAACCTTGGATTACCTTTCCAGTTTTGTTGCCCTGGTAAGGTGACTCTCAGCTGTCTCATTAGGCAACACTGTTTATGGTAAAAATTACCCCATTACCTGGCAGGAGGCTGTAGCTTTGGGCTCCTTTGAGGGTGGTGACTCATAAGTCAGTATGTCCCTCTTGGGACTGGGGAAGCTCTGCCAATAAAGCTTTTACAAGAGATACTGACACTTGTGATGTGTGAGGCTTCTGAGCTAGAGCACCTCCTAGCCCTGCAGGGTGGATACTGTTTCTGTGCACCCGAGCTGTGACTTGGGAGGGGAAAGAAGGCAAAAAGCTTCTGGACTGCTGTGTGCATTCCCCACAAGGACTACAGCACTGAAAGACAAGACCTGCAGCCTTCTGAGTAGATGGAGGCCAAGTGGTCTGTGGTGGTCCTGTGAGCCCAAACATCTCACTGAATCTTAAAAGTTTCCTTGAAAGTGGTGAAGTATTTAAGTAGAAACCGGAGATTTAAGAGACATCAATGAAACAATAATAATCTTTTTGCTCATGGTTTTAAAAGTCTCTAAGTAAATCATACCCTGATTCAATTTTATGTAAAAATGTTTGGCTTAATCAGTTATAGTTTGGTGTAGTTGTCAAGTTGAGGTTACAGAACAAGGAAACACTCCAGTGGGCAGAAAATGTGAGCCCTGCAGTTCTCTGGGAAGGAAGGGTCGTGAAATACTAGGTAGGAAACTGGAAGATGGGCTTTTGTTTAAAGAGAAGAGGACCATTTTCTTCTTCTTGGATTCTATAGTTGGGATGTGGTTTGAGTGTGCCCCCCAAGTGTCTATACATTGGAAGGTTGGGCTCCAGTGTGGAGATGGTAAGAGAAGGAACATTAAGAGGTGGAGCCTGGTGGGAAGTCCATGGGAGCTGCCCTTGGAAGGAAATGACTGTAGTTCTTCTGAGACCCTGGTTAGTGCTTGCTAGAGGGTTGTTCTAAAAAGAACGAGACTGGCCCCTCCCAGTCTCTGACTTCCTGTCTCACAACATGATCTCTCTTTAGCATGTGCTCCTACCATAATATCATCCACTATGAGGTCCTCACCAGGAGAGACCCAATGCTGGCCCATGCCCTTGACCTCCAGAACTGTGGACTAAGCAAACCTTTTTTCTTTATAAAGTATCCACCCTTGCTGGCCTTGGTAGTTCACACCTATAATCTCAGCACCCAGGAGGCTGAGGCAGGAGGATGATTCTGAGTTCAAGGCCAGCATGGGCTACATAGTGAGACTTCGTCTCAAAAAAAAAAAAAAAAGAGTACCCACACTTAGGTATTTTGCAATAGTAATAGAAAACAGATTGTATACTTTACACTTGCTCTTGGGTTTCAAAGTCAATTTGTGTCTGGGGGTGAGTGTTGGGAGAGAAGGCCAGAAGCCCTATGGTCAGGCAGCCCTAAAACACTGTGAGCTTTTCTGCTTCCAAGAGTCTGTGCAGATTAGACAGCCTACAGCCCAGGAGAACACAGCTGTAGCTAGCAAGTAGGATTATCCTAACAGTAATGATTTCTGTACTTGTTTTCTTTTTCTTTTTGTTTTTGGTGGGGGGATGCTGGGGATTGAACTCAGAGCCTTGGGCTTGCTAGGCAAGCACTCTACCACTTGAGATAAATCCCCAAACCCCTTATTTCCTTTTCATAATTGCCAATATCTTATTTTTTTTTTCTTTTGAACACCGGCTTTACATCCCCCCTTGAGGGGGTGCACTGTTCCTGGAGGTACTATAATACCAGGTCAAAGCATGGAGTAGATGGAACTAGCTCCTATTCCATCTCCCTGCTCCAAAAGTCCATTTAGTATGTTGCCCTTGGCTAGAGGACATATCAGATATTAAGTTGGTAAGAACAAATACTGCCCTTGTTCTTAGTCAAAAGGCCAAGAAGCAATCTCTCCAAGCTTTCAGAAAAGACATTTCAGTGTCAGAGCCTGGCCTTGGCAAGCTTTGAAGAATGAAGTAAAGGAAGAGGGGTCCACATTTGAAGCACAGTGCAATACCTGGGTGGCAGGAACTATTAGAGAGGTTCCTAAGGAGAAATGTAAACCAGGGAGCCATGCTTGGGTTATATGGTCTTCCACTATAGATGTGAAGGTTTTCTCTTTATTATCAAAACCAAATGATCTGGGTTTGGGTTCCTTAAAGGAGTTTGTGGGTTCTTTTGAACCTCAGAATGTACTCCCACCATGATGTCGTTTTGGATTACATGACAGCAGCTAAGAGTCTCTATTTTACAACATGTGCCAACACTAACAGGAGCTTAAAGTTAACAAGAGCCATGTCTTATGCACCTTTGTATCTCCTTAGAGAATGGCACTGTACATTCTGCTTTGATTTAAACACTGTAAATTTTGGCTACTTCAAAAGTAGATCCAGCATTGGCTACAAAGCCTGTTGGAAGGCAGAAACAAAACAACAAAAATACCATTTAATTGGTGGTCAATGAACTTTTTCTCCTGAAAATCCTAGGAGCTGGAGTTTCCTCTATTGCCACCATCAATAAGGAATTCCTTTCTAAGAGTCCTAAGCTCACATATAGGCAACAATCTAAATTACTTACTAATCAATGCTCCATAACAACACCTAGCATCGACAATATGACTTTTGACCTTTGCATGATTTAAAAGAATTACTTAATTTACAGAAGATATGTCAAGTTTGGAGAGAGATGGTGAGTAAATATAGTAGGTTAAGCCAATCTGTAAATTATAACAGGACGCCAAAAATCAAATTAAAAGGAACTCATGTTGTGTTAACATGTGACTAAAATAGGTCACAACATGTTACCATTTTTACTTTTTCAAAGTATATGGATAAAAGCTGGGCTTGGTGTACATGCTTGTAATCCTAGCACTTTTGAGAGGCTGAGGCAGGAGGATCACCATGAGTTCAAGGCCAGCCGGGACTACATGGTGAGTTCAAGGCCATCCTGAACTATATAGCAAGACCCTGTCTCTCAAAACAAACAAACAAAAAGTATACAGATATACATATATAAATATCAAAGGGTTAGACTGAAGATGATATCTATATTTTTCTTTACATATTTAGCCATATTTCCTTAACTTTCCATGGTGAATATATCATCTTTGTATACTACTGTCATATTACTGATATTGAAATGTGTTGCAGGCTCCCAAAATGCCCTTCAGGTTGCTATGTGCTTGACACAGCATGGGGGTCAAGAAAATGGTCTGGAACCTTACTGCCTCAGTTTGATCTTCAGTTCTGCCACTTATTAGCTATGAGACCTCAGGCAAATTTCTTCACTCTGTGTGCCTTGATTTTCTCATATGTAAAATGGACATGATAATAACACTACTTACAGCTTAGGGTTCCGGTGATGATTAAAGGAATTTGTATATGAAAAATGTGTCACCAGCTGGCACATAGTAGATACTATATGTTCAGTAAGATTACTTAATCCTTACAGAAGCCCAATGAAGTAGGTTTATTACCATCTTGATTTAAAAGCTGATGACGTTGGGCTAATTTGCTCAGAGATGCAAGCTTGTATGTGGCAGAACTAGAATTTAAACATGTTCAAGTTCTTAACTGCCCTCCAACACACCTCTGAATCATTGTTTACATAAAATACTTAATAGGAGACTCGAAATAGCCAAATATATAATTATCAAAGATTAAATGAGCTGATTCAAGTACTTTATTTTCAAGAAAAAATTTAAAATAAACCCCATAAAACATTTATTTCTATAATGAAGGAAACACATATCACAGCCATTAGATCACAATAATACAGGTTCTAAGTAGAACCAATAATTTAGCATCAAAAACTTTAAACAAAATGATCTGAAAGCAGTTTGAGAACACCATTACAAAAAACTACAAGCTGATCTAATCACTGATCACAGGTTTGTTTCAATTTTTACTTGATTTCATATTTTAAAGACCCAGGAAACACAATGATGTGGTCCCACATTTAAAAGTGGCAGCAGGATCCATACTTCTATCCTCTCTCTGCAGGCAAGCAGTGTTACCAGTTTCCTGGGTGTCTCTGCAAAGATAGTCTAGACATCTATGTGCAAATGTGCACATCAACTCTTTCACAGCATCTTTGTGTTTGCCCCATAAATGGTAGCATTGTTCTGATCTTGCTTTTGGTACCTATGAACATATTTTGGAGATCATGCCACATCGTTATATGAAGAATGAAGAAGTTAAATACACTACTCTGGCACATTGACTATTTTGGGTTAAAACAACCTGAAAAGCAGCAGGTAAAAAAAGATCCCTCTGACTTTCATGCTCTTTCTTAAAAGCAGGAGATGAAATTCCCATGTGAAAGATGCCCTTCCTATACCAGAAGGAAAATAACATTGTTACTGTCAAGGGTGGGAAGCTGAGGCCCAACAAATTCTGTACAGATCTCATTAAAATCATACTTACCGTACTGGGGATACAGCTCAGCAACACACACAAAAAAATTTAAATTAAAAATAAAACCTCTTCTAGCCTCCCCATATGATTTAGTTTTTCACAATTTATTATTCATGTGTACTAAACTGGACACTCATATGATGATTCCCGTGTCATCTAAAACTTATATTAAACATGTGAATATACTTTTCTCCCACTGGTCTTATCTGTCAATTTAATTCCCAGGCCTGGATGAAAAAAAACTGAGAGTAAAAGTAAAAGAGGAGTTCAGTAATAATTAACATCTATGTAGTAGTTTGCTTTAGGATGTACCACAATCTAACCAGATCCAGCAAAATCTTTTTTCTTTTAGGACTGGGGATTGAATTCAGCCAGGGGCACTCTACCACTACATACCGGGACATTTTATTTTTTATTTTGAGACAGTGTCTCACCAAATTGCTCTGGCGGGACTCGACTTCTGTTCCTCTTGCCTCAGTCTCCCTCAATACTGGGATTATAAGTGCGTAGCACCACACCTGGCTCAGACCAATCTTTTGCTACTTTAAATAATGCTTCATGGAAAAATGAAAAAAATATTTGTTTTAAGAAAGATCTACTTATCATAACAATACTGTTTTCATTAGCAAGCTTTCAAGTATTTCTGGAACTTACCGGTAAGCCATCAAAAAATGGTTCATTCAAACAAGAAGTTCATGTATTTTAGAAACCTGGACCCAGAACTATGAGGTAAAAATCATAAAAACACTAGGTTTCTTGCTTTCCAAGTACATAACAATAAAGAAATATTTTTGCAATGACAAATGATATGTCAAACATTAACTGTTACACTTATCCCCAGATTTAAACCAAAAAAAACTTTTTTAAACCTTCATAGCATAAAGCAATCAGGGAAAGAAGAAAAGCCTCCCCCCTTCACCCCTTAAAAACATCAACAAGATTGCAGCTGCATAATCTGTAATTAAACATCACTTAGTAATTATAAGGTATTGAATTGAAAAGCCACAGTGGCCCTTTAAGAGAGGTCAGCTTATCAGTAAAAACACACATGCAAAACGCACACATGCTCTTTCTTAAAATAGAAATAAAATTTTAAATTTGTACTTCAGTTTGTGTGCTTGTTCTAAGACTTATTTACATTTCAGATGCAGCATTAGAATGAAACCAGAGTACCTTGGTACAAAGGAGAAAAATGAAGTGACCAGGTTAAAACTACAGTTAAAGCATATGGAAAGTAAATAAAAACCTAAGATAAGAAATTCTGTGTAGGGCTGGGGATTTAGCTCAGTGGTTAAAATGCTTGCCTAGTAAGCACAAAGCCCTGAGTTCGATCCCTGGCACCAAAAAAAAAAAAAAAAAAAAAAAAAAAAAAAAAAAAAAAAAAAAAAAAAAAAAAAAAAAAAAAAAAAAAGAAGTACTTCCTGAACCTATTGTTCCATCTTCTAAAAATAGTTGAACCAATTATTCTTGTCAAAAAGAACTGAGTTCAATCCCTAGCACACACACAAAAAAGAACCTCCCCAAAACAAAACAAAAAACCTTTGATAAAACAGAGGAAGAATTAGATTAAATGTTACTTTAAAAACCTGAAGCTTAGCCATGCAAGATGGCACAGTCTGAAGTCCTAGCTACTCAGGAGGCTAAGGTGGGAGGATCATGGGAGCCCAGGAGATTGAGGCCAAGAATGTAACACCCTGTTTCAAAAAACAAAAAACCCTGAACCTTAATTCAGAGAGCTAAAGAATAACTAAAAAGGTTCCGAAGAAGTGATTATACTTACATTCCTGTTTGAAGGTGAAGTATTCTGTAAGATGCCTGCATTCATGATTTCCTCGAAGCAGAAATAATGTTTTGGGATGAATAATCTTTAAACTCCATAAAAACAGCACACACTACAAGAAAATTCAAGAATAAAATTTTCTTTGTGAGCATGATACGCATGAAGACAATTTATATAAATCCAACTGATTTGCTAAAATGCTGTATCTCACTGTCACTCCCAAGGTGAGTGATATTGACAGTGAGTTCTAGAAGCCTGGATATATAACTATTTTATAATGAAGAAACACTAGAGATATTTCCAGTAAGATTGGGAACAGGCAAGGATATCAACTCCCTGCTACTATTTGACATTTAGCAGCGCTATTAGCCAATGGAGTCACACAAAAGATCTTTTAAGAATAGGGAAAAAAAAAAAAAGCAAAATGATCATCACATATGTTGTTATAATAGTGTATCTGAGAAAAGAAAACCAGAAAAAATCAATAAAACTACTCAAACAATAAAAGAACTCAATAAAATAGCAGGATATAAAATTAACATAAAAAATAATTTTTTTTCCTTCTTTGTAATGCTGGGGATCAAACCCAAAGCCTTGCACACAGTAGACAAATGCTCTATCACTGAGCTACATCTCCAGCCTTGAATAACTTTTTATATACAAACAATAAATAGGACACCATGGTAGAGAAACCTTTATTTGTAACAGCAACAACAAAAAAACCTAAATACATAGGAAAAACTTTAATAAGAAAAGTACAAAATCTGTACAATTTTAGAAATTGTTTGAGGAAATTTTAAAACACTCCTCAAACATACAAGGAGACATCCAGTGTTCTTGGACAGGCTACAGAGGCTACAGGTCTCAGTGCTGGGGCTAAAGCTCAGTGTAGAGCACTTGCCGTGAGTGCTCAAGACCCTGGGCTCAATCCCCAGCACCTTAAAAAAAAATTCATTCTTTATAATTTATAAAATCACTTTAATTCCAACAAAAATACCGACAAGCTAATTTATGGAGTTCAACAAGCTGACACTAAAATTTATATGGAAAAATCAACATCCAATACCCAGGAAAACATTGAAAAAAGAGAAACTTTAATGAGTGAGTAGCCCAAAAACCATAAACTTCTATACTATACACTCCTATAATCAAAATAGTGTGCTGGCACATGAAGTCTATAGATAAATACAGTGGTATGTAGCAGTACAGAAATAGATCCAAGTACATATAAAAATGTGTATATAGTAAAGGTGCCATCTCAGATCACTAGGATAATGATAGGTTTTTAGCAAATGATTCCAGGACTAGTTGTCACTTCAAAAAATAGAAAATTGGATCTATCGTTCACACAACACATAATAGATAATGAGTGGATAAGCAATCTAAATATAAAATAACAGAACTATAGAAGTTCTAGAAGGAAAAGAAGTTCTAGAAGAAAAACTTTGGTGGGTTCTTGTGGTGGACTTATTGAGGTCAACTTGAGCAGGAATGCCCAGCTAGACTGAGTGGGTGCGGTTCTGGGCGTAGAGGATCCATCTGAGGATTGTCACTGACACAACATAAAGGGGGAACAGGAGCAGAAGATAGGGGCCAGCTCTCTCCCAGGAGAAGCTCAGTTGAAGCTGGTTCTCCCAAAGGGAACTCCACTGTTCTTGTTGCAGAAGGAGCTCCAGCCTTGCTGTCATCAGGGATGGCTGGTGTTTGCTTTGGGGGAGTTCTGGGATTCATCTCTGCTGTGCATGTCATACCCTAGCTCCAGTATAGATTTCTTCAGCCTTTTAGTGCAGACACAGACATACACAGGACATTGCCGTGAGCTCCCAGCCCTTGACTGGAACTTTCAGGTCTCCAGTGCATAGACATTCTGCACTCTTCCTGCATTTGGCTTGTGTGTGTAAATGTTGTAATGTGTAAATGTCCTGTATTAAATCTGCTCTCTTGCAAACCATTGACTCTAGAAAAGTAACTAACACAGTTCTTCCATAAGAAAACATGAGTACGGAAAAAAATGTTTCTAATTAACAACTGAAAATTGGTAGCCAATAAAGGAAAATCTCACTATACAAAAATAACAACAATTTGCATAGTAAAAAAACAACGACAATTTAGGCCAGGTATGGTGGTGCACTCCTATAATCTCTGTACTCTGGGAGGCCGAGGCAAGAGGATAGCAAGTTCGAGCCCAGTTTGGGCAACTTACAGACTTAGTGAGACCCTGTCTCAAAATAAGTACACTAATTTTGTTTTGTTTTGTTTTGTTTTGAGGCAGGGTCTCGCTATTTAGTTCAGGCTGGCCTTGAACCCACTATGTAGCCCAGGCTAGCCTTGAACTTGAGACAATCCTCCTGCCTCAGCCTCCCAAACTGTTTTTTTAAGATAAGCTTTCACTGTGTAGTTCAGGCTGCCCTTGAACTCATGGCAATCCTGCTGCCTCAGCCTTCTGAGTGCTGGGATTATAGGTATGCACCACCATGCCTAGTAAGTACACTAATTTTTAAAAGATAAATGTCCAAGTATGCTCATATATGTTTAACCATCTCTGCCATGTTATATGAGAAACTTGTAATAGCAAAATATAGTGGTATAGATCCGTATGGGCACTGGTGAAACAGAGGCAGAGGGTTGCAAATTCAAGACCAGCCCAGGGAACACAGTAACAACTTGTCTCCAAAAAAAAAAAAAAAAGGAAAGAAGGAAAAGGAAGAAGGAAGGAAAGAAAGAAAAGAAACTCCTAAAAATGATTATAAGTTTGAATGACTAACATATGAGGAGATGCTCAATTTCACTAGTAATTAGACAAGTACTAATTAAACAGTAATAAGGTACTACTTCATACTCAATATATTGGTATTAGAAAATGAGATAAAATCATGTTCCAGAATTCATAGGACCCACTAGTAGAACGACAGACTGGCCTGGCCATCCTGAAGAGTCATCTGGGACTCAACGGTCAGGTTCAAGTACCAAAGCTTGCAACTTGCTAGCCATCCCACTGTGTCCCTAAACCATCGAGAAATAAAACATGGGCCTGTGTGTGGACTTAGAGCAGGGGTTCATCACCACAGTGTTCACTGAGAAGAGACTGGAGGCAACCTAGGTGTGCACCAATGAGAACAGAGAACTAAAATGTGTACTGTGGAATCCTACACAGCAGGAAGAAAGCAATAAACTAGAGGCATGGTGTTATGGGGGGAAAAAAACAACAGAAGCTAGATGTGGTGGCCCATGGCTGTAAATTCCAGCACAAGGGAGGCTGAGGCAAGAGGACCACCACGAGTCTGAGACCAGCCTGAGGCTACATAGTGAGTTCAAGGCCAGCTTGAACTCCAAATGAGATCCTGTCTCAAAATAAACAAATAAATAAAAGTCAACAGAAATAGAGCTCCAGAGGTGGTTTCTAAACTGTAGTCATATTCATTTCAAAGTGGGGGCATCAGCATCACCTGGGAACTTGTCAGAAATATACTGTTGGGCTCTAGCCCAGAGAAATGACAAAGTGGGGTGGGGCTCAGAAACCTGGGTTTGTCCCAGCCCTCCAGGGAGTTACGATGTATGCTACACTCTGATGACACAGTACCATGACATTTATGTACAATTAAAACACCTTTTCCATAAGAACACTGTAGGTTAAAAAGTTGATGGCTGAGGTGATGCTTAGTGGTAGAGCAGTGGCCTAGCGTAAGTGAGGCCCTGGCTTCCATCCTTTGCACTGTGGGAAAAAAATGCCTTTATTCCAAGGCATGTATCAAATTCATAGAAATGTGTATGCAAGGGAGCAAGAATAAGGAAGGCAGAGGTCACATCTAAGGGGAAAATAAAGAATAAAACAGAAGAGAAGGACTTGGCAAAGTCTAGTGATAGAAATGTGCTATGACTTGAGGAGCTTAATTAATTCAAGCAAGATTCTCCCACCTCTCTACAAAGAAAAGACTTCAAAATCCTGATCCGAATGCTTTTCTTTATACCTCATCTCGCCCATATTACAGGTTGAATATCCCTAACCTGAAAACTGGAACCCAAAATGCCCCCAAATCTGAAATTTTATGAGTGCTAACATGACGCTAGAAAAATTTTAGATTTTGGGACATTCTGCATTTCTGATTTTCAGATTACGGGTATTCAACTGGTAGAATCTATGCATATTCCAAAATCTGAAACACTTCTGGTCCCTAGCATTTCAGACAAGGGACACTCAACCTGTACTGGATTTGATTCTTTACGGGTCTCTGCACCCACTTTTAGGCTACTATAGTCAAGTCACCACATAACAGCCAGAGCAACTGTTCTAAAACATAAATGTGACTATGTCGGGTTGGGGATTTAGCTCAAGCGGTAGAGCACTTGCCTAGCAAGCGCAAGGCCCTGAGTTCAATCCTCAGCACCAAAAAATAAATAAATAAAAAGGCAAGCGGTGACTATGTCACCCCTCCTCAAAAGAGGGGGGCGGGGGCTTCCTATCTCATTCAGGTTAAAATCTAAACTCCTTTACTATGGTTTACAAAGCCTGACATCATCTAACCTTGGCCCACAACATCTCCCATGTCTGCCTCTTTCTCATCACTCTATCCGGCATTGACCTTGTCACTGTTCAAGGGCTGCCCTGGGCCTGCTCCTCCCTCTGAACTTCTCCATGCTGTGCCCCCTGCAAGGAACAGACTTCTCCAGGGCCTGTGCACAGCTGGTGCCTGCAGGTCACTCAAGTTTCTGTTCAGATGTCACTTTCTCAGAAAGGCCCGCCCTGAGCCCTCCACCTAAATTACCTGCCGCTCTCTCCCTATAGTCCCTTACTCTGGTTTTAATTTTCACAGATGGTAAACAAATAATACACACTGCTCCTTCTCACTAGAAAATAAATAGAGGACCTTGTTTGGCCTGTTCACTTCCATATCCCCTGATCTCATGATGGTTCTCAACGCAGGCACTGCTGACAATTGAAAAGGGTGAATCTGTGCTGTTTAGCACCTTCTTTCTAATCACTGTGACAAACTATCCACACCCCACTGTACACAATATAGCACATCCACAGTGTTAGTTCTCAAAAACGGATTTGCCAGATAAGAATGTATAGATTTTAACTCAGTCAGATATTGCAAAGCAACCATTAGAAAACTGAAAAATATAGATACAAATTTACTTACATTACTTTTTTTTCTTTTTGGAGGTTGAATTTCATTATTAACATATTAATTTCCATAAAATATTCCAAGAAAAAATTACATTATATCTGTACATAAATTTAAAAGCATTTTCTCTTTCCTATACCTACCTTCCCCTACCAGAACATGATCTATCTTTTGATGTATTTGGAGTTTTATTTTTGCTTTCTAAACTTTGACCACCTCACCTTTTTGAAGTAATGAGATATACAAAAACACAATCCAGATCCACAGTGCAATGTAATTTAGTTTATACTTTTCAGCCTCTGATTCAAGTTTCATTTCCTTACTTTATACATCAGGATGCAGTGGTACAAATGTCTTACACAATTAAATTACAAGGTCATGATTATAAAGTCTGTTGAAACATTCAATTACTTCTTTTCTTCTTTGTGAACAGAATTATTACTCCACATCAAGAACCATTTCTGTATGTCAACCACTGCATGTTACCTGGTCATCTCATAATGCTATCTTTGATGGCTCCTGCGCATTTAGTAAAACATACCCTATACTAGCCAGGTGTGGTGGCACACTCCTTTAATCTCAGTATTCTGAGAGACTGAGGCAAGAAGATCCCAAGTGCGAGCCTAGCCTAAAGCAACTTAGCGAGACCCTGTCTCAAAATAAAAAATAAAGGGCTGGGGCTTTACCTCAGTGGTTAGAGTAGGCCCTGAGTTTGATCCCCAGCACCAACAAAAACGAAACAAAACAACAAAAAAGGGGTGGGGATGTAACTCAGTAGTAGAGCACTCTGGACTCAATTCCTAGTACCACAAAGAAAAAAAAAATCCCATGCTGAAAACTTTCCCTTTAATCCTTTCTTTTCCTGTACTGTCAATGAAAGAAAACTAAAATGTACCTTCCCTACCATGAAGGAAGCACTTTAGCTACAAATGAGGAAGGAACATCAAAAGACTCAAAGAAAAGTGAAACTTTGCTATTCTGTTTTATCAATGACATTTGGATCAGTCCCTGGTGTACTAATCAAAGCCAACACTGCTCAGGAAAGATCAGTGCCTGCTCTGAGTATGAAAAAGACATTCATCATGCTTTGATTCTCTCATACAGGTGCTAATAAAATTATCAGGTATATAAAGAAGTGAGTGAAATAACATTTTGTGGAAATAATTTAGCAATATGTAGCAAAAGATTTTTACTCTGATCCAGTTACTTCACTTATAAAAATCTGAAATATCAGACACACCATCAAAGATACTTTAAAAAGATATTAATTTCAGGGGTTGGGGATTTAGCTCAAGTGGCAGAGCACTTGCCTAGCAGGCACAAGGCCCTGAGTTCCATCCCCGGCACCACCACCCCCGAAAAGATGTTAACATCAATACATAGAACAGGAATAACTGGAAAACAATCTCATACCACTTACAGTGCAAGTGATAAAAAATCTAATGAAATGTTGTGTAAATCATAAATCCATTTAAATATCACACAAAACAAGTCTGGAGATCAGATGTCCAGGTTTAGTGGACTGGCTCAACACAGTCCCCAGGGAACTCTGCCTTTTCCACCTCTTTGATCTGAGATTCACAGCAGATCTCTTTCTTTTGGTTTTTTTTTTTTTTCCTTCCCCGAGTTCTGGGATCAAACCCAGGGCTTTATGCATGGTAGGCAAGAGCTATACCACTGATGGTGATCTGCTTCTCATCCTTAGCCATGTCACCTCCTCACAGTCACCAAATGGCTACTACAGGACACACACTGGCATCCATAAGATTTCACCTGGTAAAGAACCTTTTCATCCAGAAAGAAAATGTTACAAAAACAAACAAAACAGCACCCAATAGAGTTTGTCTCACACATTAGTGGGTAAAAGAGGATCCCACATTTACCCATAATGCAATCACATGTGACAAGAAGTAGATTTGCCTTAACTAGTTCAGACTAATCAGAATTGATTCCCGGGGCTGGGATAAAGGCTATTCTTCCTTAAAATCAAGAGTTCTCCCTATAACCCCAATCCTATTTATCTGGAATAAAACAGCGATTTTGTTAGGAAAGAAAGAGGGAAAAGGCAAGCAATAAGCAATATTTGTTATAAACCTATTCATCTAAAAATAGAAGAATGGTAAGATAAATTATGGCATTTACACCATTATCTACACATTTGGAGAAATTTTAATGGTAGATAAAATTGAATTCACTATAATACTTAGGAAAAAAATACAGAAAGAAATACACATTGCTTGGTGTTGTGGCACATGCTTATAATGTCAGCACTCAGGAGGCTGAAACAGGAGGATCATGAGTTGAGGCCAGCCCAGGCAATATAGTTCTAGGTCAGCCTGAACTACATAGTGAGACCCTGTCTCTGACATCCCCCTCAAAAAAAGAAAACCACAGAATGATTCCAATTTTCTTTAAAAACAAAATACATACAGATATAAAAGAAGAAAAAAGACTGCAAAAAAAACGCATCAGGGCTGGGAGTATAGCTCAGTGATAGAGCATACGGCCAGCATGTAAGAAGCCCTGTTCAATCCCGAGCACCACAAAACTAAATAAATAAAATGTTAACAGTGATTATCTCTGATTTATAGAAAATTTTTGCTTTCTTAGATTCTGCATCTCCTAACTTTTCTACCAAAAAATGAACTATTTATAACAAACAATTTCATTAGAGATTCCATAATTTTAGTTTCTTCTTTTAGTTGACAAGAACACCACATTCATGGTCATCAGAGACACTGGTAAAAAATCATTTTTCCTATGTATACTTGTACCACATTAGACTAAGCCGTGGCCTACAGTGGCTTATAAAATTAGGCAATTTCTAACTAAGACTAGATACATCAAATAATTCAGTTTTTTTTTAATTTTTTATTTTTACCAAGAACATGTAATGGTACATTGTATACATAATAATCATAATCAACATGGTTATTTTGTACCTGTACATGATACACCTTGGTTCAAATAATTCAGTTTTAAAATTTGTATAAAATAGTATTATTTCCTTAAAGTTCCAACTCACTCATCTCTTAAAGTTATTCTAGGAAACTTCAAGTTAGCAAACATCAAGTAACGAATAAAACCAAAAATAAACCATGACTTACTTATTCATTTAAAAATACTAAGTGGCTACTATGCTCCAGATGACCATGCTAGAGGTCAATACTGTTGATAATAAAGCACTTTTCATATTATACTGAAAGATCTCTTGATAAGTGTACCTTTTCTACCTTTTCCATTAGCTTGTCAGCTCCTTCAAAGAACATGAATCAATCTCTCTCTCTTTTTTTTTTTTTCCTGTGGTGCTGGGGATCAAATCCAGCACTGAACTACATCTCCAGTACCTTTTTATTTTTTGTTTTAAGACAATTTCTTAAATTGCCCAGCTTGGGCTCAAACGTGTAATCCTCCTGCCTGAACCTCCCAGAGTGCTGAAATTATAGACATGTGTTACCAAATCCAGCTAAATCTTATTCTTTGTTTTACTTTATTCTCATATAGCCTGCCATAAAGTTAGCACTCAAGAAATTTTACTGATAAGAAAAAAAATGCATAATACAATAGAGTATTCTGAATACAGCAGATGTATATAAAATTCACTGTGGATTTTTAATATGTACATTATTGAGTATATTAACGAATTTAAACTCTTTATAGGCTCTAAAACCAGGTGTGGTAGCACATAACTGCAATCTCAGCTACTTAAAAGTCTGAGGCAGGACGATTGCTTGTACCCAAGAGTTTGAGACCATCCTGGGCAACACAGCAAGACTTTACCTCAGGAAAAACAGAATAAAACAAACCTAATCGCTGGGGAGATAGATTGTGGTAGAATGTGTGCTTAGAATGGGGAAGACACTGGGCTTAATTCTCCAGCACCAAAAAACAAACAAACAAACAAACAAAAACAAATCCCAAAAAAACCTACTGTATTTTTAAACTATACAAGTAAATAATCAGTAGATAATTTGTCATCATTATGTTTTGGGAGGAGTGCTGGGGATCGAACTCAGGGCCTTGCACTTGCTAGGCAAGTGCTTTACCACTGAGCTAAATCCCCAACCCTGTCATCATTATATTTTAAAAGTTGGTTCATTAAATAACTAAAAACACAGTAAGTTCTGCATTCTCCTTTAAGCCTCTGAAACTCCCTCATGCTACCAAACACACAAGAAATAAATTTTCAGCCAAGCGTGATAGCATGTACCTGTAATCCCAGCACTTGGATTACAGACCGAGGCAGGAAGCTTGCCATGAGTTCGAGGGCAGCCAGAGCTGTCGTGAGTTTAAGGCTAGCCTGAACTACACAGCCAGACCTTGTCTCTAAAAACAAACAAATGAACATTTTTTTTCAATGTGTTCTTTAAATATCTATACTTTTGACTACCTCTGTATTGAAACATGATGGGAAAAGGAGTCGAACCCTTTCAATGGTCCAGTCTGCATGGATGAACTCTATGCATGCCCAGTATCTGTAAGAGGTTGTGGGCATTTACTGAGCTTCAGGAAGACATGCAGTGGGGAAGACAGGCATATTTTTACTTTATACCTTAACGTTTGTCCTCACATTTTACACAAAATGAATTTTAAGCACTGGCAGATAAAACTGAACTTTCTGATTCATGAATTCAGTTTGCTTATCAAATGAAAAAGTAAAATCTGTTTATTTTATTGTTTATTTTTCCTGCAGCTTCAGAACAGTGGATGCTACTTTGAGCCTTGGATGAGGTAGATGATTTGCATTTAGTAGTGATGCTACATGAACAAGAAACCTCTGGCCACCAGGAACACAGCACAGTGAGACCTTCATACTATGAGAGGCGGGCAGACTAACGGCAGCAAAAACCGCACACAGACCCAATTCCTCATCTCACATATTCGGGGCACATTACAAATTTGATTACCCTCACTGTCTCAAATGTTTTTCCACTTTTATTTGCCAGGCATGTGGAGTTCAATCAATGGACATTAAATATGAATGCGCTGTGGTCCCACAGTACTCGAGTCCATGCACTAAGTTCTAAAATAGTTTTATCTTTTACTGATAAAATCTTATATTTTTTTAATGCTAACCATGTTCCTATCATTCTACTCTCAAAATATGTAAAGATAAACTGTGAGTTTTCATTAACTGCAATTCATTATTTCTGTTCAGCAAATATTTATTAAGTGTTTATTATGTACAACAATGCCAGAAATTATTCTTACAATAAGACAAGTCCCTGCTTATTTACAACTGGCAGTTAATCTAAAAGTTAATTGTAGCTCAGCAGCTTATGGTTTTATAATTAAGGTCAGCTAATCCAAAGTATGGTAGGGTGAAAAGCAATTTATGTCTCTCTATACAGCCTGCATTAAAGATACTGAAGGAGGAAAGGCCAGTGAACATTTCACTTATTTTTAAAACTGGTTTAATATTGTATTCCCTATGCCAGGTTTTCTACTGCTTGAAAAAAAAAGCAGATTTTCTTATGTAAGGTAGAACAGTTCTCTATTGCTTTAACAATTGTAAGCAACAAAGTTTATAAGTTCTACCAGTGTTCACATTTTAACTTCTTCTAAAGAATGGAAAGCGAATCTTTTTTTTTCTTTTTTTAAGGCAAATGACAGGTCCAACGTATCTAGGTTAATTTTACCTCTATACTGAAATAGCCTCTGTCCACATAGTCACCCAGAAAGAGGTAGCGTGTGCAATTAGGTGATCCCCCAACTTCAAACAGCTTCATCAGGTCAAAGAATTGTCCATGAATGTCACCACAAACTAGGCAAAAAAGACATGATATTGGGTGAAAAATTATGACTGAGAAAAAAAGGCCTTACACCAACAAGAATTATAGTTTAACTTTTAATTTAAATCACGTTAGCTTTTGATTGAACAACATATAATTACAGTTGATCTGTGGGTACTAAATAGTCCTACAGGAGATACTAGACACTTTTTTTCGATACTAGACATTTAAAATTTCATTTTTTCAAGGAACAAAAACATCTTAGCCAACCCTAAGACTGTCTCAAAATTCCTAGAAAAATTTTCATATTGTATTTTAGTTGATTATTTGTAATCATTTCTCAAAATCAGCTCACATCTAAAAGCCACCATGTAAATACTTTACATACCCGTGACTGGTGCATCCACTTCTATCATAGTCTTCTCTTGTCTCAGGATAGCAGCCCCATCACTGATTATCTTTAAGGCTACTTCCTCTTCTAGTCGACCTTCCTTTACCAAATGGTTTTTCAAAACATCAATTTTAGGTTTCCCATTCTCGAATACTTCCTTCAAAGTAAGCCGGTGGGTTGGAGGAAAAGGGACAGCTAGAAAGAAAAAACAAAATTTAAATACTTAAATGTATAGGTAACAATCATGAATATACTTCTTTTACGTGACAAACCTAATAAATCACCTAATTTCATATCCATAGCACTAGAATATATATGTGTGAAGAAAAAGTCTAAGATATCATATACCATGAATGATCAATTCTAATATTTGAAAAGGTCACAGTTAAAGGCAAAGTCATTAAAAAAATATGTGTATGTATAAATTATAATGTTTTATATATAAACATGAAAGACTTGAAGCTGATTCAGGGAACAATCTGAAAGTGAGATGAAGTACTTAAAAATGATATATCTTTATCTTTCCATGGAAAAGGCATTAAAAACAAAACTGTGGGGTTAGGCGTTTAGCTCAGTGGTAAGGTGCTTGCCTAGCAAGTGCAAAGCCTTGGGTTTGATCTCCAGTACTGGAAAAAGAAGCAGGAAGGAAGTGGGAGAGAAAGGCAGGAAAAGAAGGAATGAAGGAAAGGAGGGAGCAAAGAATGAAGGGAGAGAGGAGAGGGACTGTTAAAAAGAAAATTAAAATAATCATAAACAGGACACAGAGGTCCACATCTGTAATCCCAGCTATTTGAAAGGCTGAGACAGAAGGACCACAAATTCAAGACCAGCCTGGGCAATTTAGCAAGTCCTTGTCTCAAAATAAAATTTTAAAAGGCCTGGGGCCCAGTGTGGTGGTGCACACCTACAAGTAAGAGGATCACCATGAGTTTGGGGCCAGCCTACACTACATTATGAGTTCCAAGCCAGCCTGAACTAGATAGCAAGACCTTGTCTCAATAAATAAATAAACAAACAAACAAAATAAATAAACAAAAAGGGCTGGGGATGTAGCTCAAAGGTATAGTGCTTGCCTAGCATTACTAATAATATTCTCCTTACTCTCAAGCATGATGATTTAAACAACCAATCCAAAACTGGGTGTGGTGATGCACGCCTGTAATCAAAACTATTAGAGAGGCTAAGGCAGAAGGACAGCATTAGCGAATTAGCAAACCTGTCTCAAAATTTAAAAAAAAAACATGGGGCATGGTGGCTCATTCCTAAAATCCCAGCATTCTGGGAGGTTTAAGTGGGAAGAGACACATAAAGCCTCTTTCTCCTAACACGGTGACTGGGTTTCAAGAACAAATATCACAAGAGAAAGAGCCAGGAGGAAGCTGTCTCCTTCTGCTCCGCTTTGTTGGAAATGAGGTCTCACTATTTGCTCAGGCTGGTCTTGAACTCCTGGGTTAAGTGATCCTCCCACCTCAGCTGGGACTATAAGGGCTCACTGTTGCACCCAGTGGAAGTTGTATATTTTTATAAGCAGCCTCAGGAGTCTTATCACACAACCTCCCCATAGTCAATTGGTGGGAGCAGTCACAAGGCTGCCCAGGTTCAAAGAGGGAGGAAACAGATTCAGTTTGACAGGAAGTGGCAAAATTTTGTGAAAGCATTAGAGACCAGGAATATTGCTGGGAGTACTTCTTGAAAACAGAATATATCATATTTCTTCTCTTTAAAGGAGAAAAAAGGCCAAGTTATCAATGCCTCCAATAAGACCTTTAAGTAAGAACCCATTTTAAATGGATTTCCCTCTATTTTTCAAGCTGTTACCAAATGAGAGTATCAATTGTTACAGGCAAAACATTAAGGAGACATAGCCCTTAAGGTGTCAAAGTAATTGTAGGTACTATATTAGAAATCATAAAAATATTTTCTGATTTTTCAGCTGTTGAAAAGCCTTATGATTCTTCTAAACAGAAGAAACACAAATGTAAAAATAATCAACTATTGATGAAAAGTATACATTTTTAAATATTTGATTTGAAATGAAATAAATGTCAGGGTTCTTGTTAAAATGACTAGAAACTCCTAATGCAATCTCTTAGCATATGCTCTGGTCTGAATGTTTGTGTTCTCCCCAGCATCCACCAGATTCACATGTTGAAACCTAATCCTCTGTGTAGCGGTATTAAAAGGTGAGGCCTCTGGGAGATGAGCAGGTCATAAGGACTCTGTCTTACAAATGGAATTGGTACTCTTATAAAAGAGGCCTGAGGGAACCCATCTACCCCTTCTGCCATGTGAGGACACATGGAAGGCATGGTGCATGAGGAACACATCCCTCACCAAACACTGCATAGTTGCTGACACCCTGATTTCAGATTTCCCAGCTTCCAGAAGTGTAAAAAATAAATTTTTTAAATAAATTATCCAGTTGAAGATATTCTACTATAGCATCCCAAATGAACTAAGATAACACTTTACTAAAATACATATAAAAATAAAACAGAACGAAGTGAAAACTCTCACTATAAAAACTACAAATAGGGCCCCGGGGTTTAGCTCAGGGGTAGAGTCCTTGCCTAGGATGCACAAGGTACTGGGTTCACTCCTTAGTACTGCAAGGAAAGAAAAAAAAACTACAAATGATTAACACAAATATCAAGGAATTCATTCAAGTACATTGGCTCTCCGTATACACAGGTTCCACCACATCCATGAATTAAAACAACACTGATCAAAAATATTCAGGGAAAAAAAACTCTATTAGTACAAGGTGGAGACTTTTCTTCTTGTCATTATTCCTTAACACTACAGTATACCTACACAGCATTTACATTATATTAAGTATTACAAGTAATCTAGAGATGATTTGAGGTATACAGGAGGATGTGCATAGGTTACGTGCAAAACGTATACCATTTTGTACAAGGAATTGAGCACTCACCATTTTGGTATCTGTGGGGGTTTCTGAAACCAATTCCCCACAAATACTGAGGGACAACTGTAATCTTACTGAATTACTACTATGTGTTAATAAGCATTCTATGTACTAGCAAAAAAAAAATTTGATCAAGGCCAAGGCAAATAATAAAGCATAAAAGCATACATAGACACCTTAAAAACACCATACAATATTTTCTCAGATAGAGATCTAATTTATTTAACCAGTCTCCAATTTTTTGAAATCTCAGTTATTGTTAAATGTTTTGCCATTACACTGTCTACAGAGATTTTATTTTCCAAAAATGGCTGCAACAATATTTCTCATCACACATTCTCTTTTGCAATGTGACCTTGCCCTTTCCCATCAAGAACTGGAATGTAACTCCCCTCTCATAGAATTTGAGCTAGGCTTACTGACTCCTTTAACTTTGACAATAGAACACAGCAGAAATGACTTTGCAGCATCTGCCTCAGTCTTTTAGAATGCTTGTTCTCCAGCAGAGTGGGCTCCCATCGACAATCCCAGCCAAGCCAGGCTTTCAGGAGTCTCAAGCTTAGGTGAAGAATGCATAGATCTCCAGGGAATTTACCATGTGCCAAATACTGTGTGCTACTGGTCTTTTCCTCTTTTCTCAAAAGCAGAAGTAGTGCAAGCAGAAGTATATTAAGCAAAAACACAAACTATTTTCAGGACTAAAATAATGATTTTTTTGTTTTTAAAAAAAATTCATATAGTGGGAGAGCCCTCTCTGTCAATGTTTTCACAAGAAAATACTGCACTGAGGTTCAATACTAGCGTCTATCTTTAGCTGAGACATTTTGGCATTATGGTCATAAGAAATCAAGAAAAGAGGAGAGATGAGGCATACTGTGTTGTTTTATTCTCTAAGTCCTCTTAGATCTTTTCTCCAAGCATTTTCTTCTCCCAAGCTACCATCCCCCATTAGGATGCCAGAGCATGGGTGTCTTTTCTCAAGGGGCAAGAGGGAAGGGCCATGAAAACACTGCTGTCCTCCACCCACTGTAGTATATGACATGTGTGAAAACTCAGTTTTCTGTCAAGTAAGTCAATTTGACAGACAATGGAACTTCTAAAAATTATTTCATTAAATATTAATTACAAGCATATATGTATGTATACAATCACATAAAATTTTTAAAGCTGTATTTATGAATCAAAAAATTCATATACAGAACAACCAATGAAGTCATTTTTAGAGGTTAGAATATAAAAACTTACTAGATGATAAGCAATAAGTCAAATGCCCCATATTTAATATCTACAACTGTTCCAGTGTTTATTTACAAATAAACCCATACAGTATGATCTAAACCATGATTTAAAATGCATCAAAAAACACAGTAAGGAAATACATCCAAGGGGGCTGGGGATTTAGCTCAGTGATTAGAGTGCTTGCCTTGCAAGCACAAGGGCCTGAGTTCGATCCCCGGCACCACAAAAAAAAAAGAAATACATCCAAGTTGTAGTGCTAGGAAATAAGATTCTACATTATTTTATCCTTTCCACTTTCTTTTCAACTTTTTGCCAATAACCCTATACTACTTTTATAATCAGGAGAGATACATTTAAAGGAGTCAACATGTATAATTACACATGTACTACACAATCATAATGACATTCTAAGTGAATAATAAAATCTGAAAGGAGATGAAAGTATAAGCAGGAGCATTTGGATTACAGATGGCATTATATTTTCTATCTCCTTTGCTTACAATTCAATTTTTCCACATTTTTATAAACTTTATTAAAAGGAAAAGGTAACAGATGAGAGCAGAAGAAAAAAGGCAGTCCCACTGTGAATCATTTTCCCTATGTCAATCAGTTTGTACTTAAACAAATAAAAGACTTTTCTCAAACTAACAGAGCTGCACCCCAGACTCACTCTAATGAGTAATATTAAAAAAAATTCAACTTTGAATTTAAACTACACCTGTAAACAACAAAGAATTACCAAGATGACACACAGGAAATTCTGTGGCTTACACTTTCAGACATTAAGATGTGGTGGTGCGTGAGAGGGAGGTCTCCTAAGACTCCTGGCCCTAGTGTGCACAAACTGTCCCCCAGTCACTCCATCAAACATGCTGTGAAGGAAGCTGGCAGATGTCATGATTATCCAGGTAGACTTGACCAAATTACATGAGACCTTTAAATGTGAACCTAGAGGTCAGACATGTAGGGGTTCAGAGATCTGCAGCATGAGAGGGATTTGACATACAAGTTCTTCATCACTGGCTTGAAGACAGAAGGGCCCACAACACAAGGAGGGCAGGCAGCCTCGAAGAGATAAGTGGCCCCCGTCAATAGACAGTAAAATATGTATAAGGAGCCCATTCCTACTACCACAAGGAGCAGAATTCTGCCAACAACCTACATGCTCTTGACAGTAGGTTCTTCACCACAGGTCCGGACTAGAATTCAGCCTGACAGGCACTTTGATTTTGGCCTTTGAGGCCCTAAGCAAGCAGTTTATGTCAGGGCTGGACTTCTGACCTATCAACTATAAGTTAAGACAGCTGTCAATTTAAGCCCCTATGCTTGTGGGAATTTACTACGCAGCAACAGAAAACTAAAGCAGAACATCAGGTAATTCTTAAGTCAAAAATCTCCTTTCTGTGACCTTTCAACAACTATAAGTACACTTTGGTGGTGGGAGAGTGCTAGGGATGGAACCCAGGGCCTCACACAGCACCACAGACACACTTTTGATATCCACAAGAAAGTAACACTGGCTGCCTCTTGGAACTGAAATAGAAACCACAATTTCTAACAGTACTATGACTCATACAACAGTTAAATTGAGCAAACCAAACCAGTAATGTGTTTTACTAGCTAAACTCAGACTAGATTCTTCAGATCCATACATTCCAAAATAAGACTGGAACTGCCCAGACACTAACCAGATCTTCTTGAGTTCTAGCAACTCACCTAGTTTACAAATTCTAACTGCCCCTTGCAAAAATTACAAACTTATACTGTAAATCTAAAACTGTCACTAATTCCCAATGAGTGCCCTTTTGTAACTGCTTCCTTCTTGAGGGGTCACTAGATTCCTCTGGTGTTCTCTGCTTGTTGCAACACATTAAATGAATTTAACTTTTTTAAAAACTACAAATAAATGCTCCTGTTTTTGATCAGTGGGTTTTTTGCTTTTGGGTTTTTTGGCGCCAGGGATCGAACTGGGGCCCTTGTGCTTGCAAGGCAAGCACTTTAACCACTGAGCTAAATCCCCAGCAATCAGTGGGTTTTTTAACTACTACTGTTTCCACCAAGTTTTGTCCAAGCCCCTTGTTTCTGGTGAGACCATAACTATGAAGAAGTGTGTGGAATTGGAATCACCTGAGTGTCCTCCTGGCTCAAGACTACCTCCCTGCAACAGTGACCTGTCTGAGCTGCAGTCTTTTGGGGAAACACGTCAGCGTCAAGGTGACACAGGGGTCCCCTGACTTTTCAAGTCTCAGCAGACTGAGTGAGAATGAGTGAAATAAGGCTTCTACCTAACTAACTGCATTCTTTTCATCTACTACTTGTTCAGTTATCTTAAGTGCTGTTCATGTATAAAACGAAGGGCACAGGGAGAGGACAGATGACCTATTAAGTCCATCAGATGACCTCATAAGTCCCCAATCCCAAAGGCTGACAAATTCACATCTCATCACACCAGCACCTCCAACAAACTGTCCCAGGCCACCTTCTATAAAACTCCACAAGGACTCTTCCCAGTCTTCGCAATCCTGAGAAGTGTTTCGTTGAGCTGTCTGACTGGAGCTGCCTCGGTTGTTGACAGATGGTCTTCTGGGCCACTCAGTGCCTTCTGGAGATATGTGATAGCAAAGGGGCCGTTCATTAGTGCTGATGGCTGCAGGTCACCAGAGATTTTCCCACTCTAACAGTCCCCTCTGGATCTCCTCTATTTGCATGCTTCCTATTTCAGATTATGAACATAACTCAACAACATAATTCACCCAGGAAGAATTTAGGATTACAATAAAATCTTTTTTTCCCAGAACAAGGACTGAACCAAGGAGCACTGAGCTATATCTCCAGCCCCTTTCTAAATTTTATTTTGAGACAAGGTCTTGCTAAATTACCTAGGCTGGCCTTGAATTTATGATCCTCCCACCTCAGTCTCCCAAATACCTGGTATTATGGGGTATAGACCACCACATGTGGCATGAGCAAGACACTTTAAAACAAAAATTCAGAACTCTGACTATTCAAGGGCCTGCATTCTTCTTTCTACAGACAAGTCTCAGTATGTTGCCCAGGCTGGCCTAGAACTCCTGAGCTCAAATAATTCTCCTGTCTCAGCCTCCTGAATAGCTAGGACTACAAGTATATGTTGCCACACTGAGCTGTGCATTCTTTAATTAACATGCAGAGGCTCCCAAATGCAATTAGAACTCTACAACTGTTTTCCTAAAAGACTTCTCAACTCCCAGCATACAAAAGAAGAAAGTTATCGAAGAAATAAAACATGTGCAGTCCTCTTTGACCTCTTTGGTGTGCTCGGAGATTAAAAACCCAGAAAGGCAAAATCACCAAAATACTCTGTTAACTCTGTGCTTTTTGACATACTCTTAAATTTTCTTAGAGTTCCTCACTTTAGGGAAAAGAGGTAGCATTCCTAACAGTCACTCTTACTTGTTCTTGGGGTTTTTTTTTTTGTGCTGGGAATTGAACTCAAGGCCTTGTGCTTGCAAGGCGAGCACTCTAACCACTGCGCTAAATCCCCAGCTCCAACTCACTTGTTCTTGTGTATGAAAATATACTGTCTACAACTAAGTCTTACCTAGGGATAGCCACGACTTACATAAAACCATTATGATATTGTTTATACCTACAGTATCTTCGGGTTTATACTAAATGGTTGTTATATACCACAATTCAAGGCCAGCCTAGGTAATTTAGCAAGACCTTGTCTCAAAATGGTTTGATATTTTTGTTTGTTTGTTTGTTTTGGTTTTTTTTTTGTTTTGTTTTGTTTTTGTGGTGCCGGGGATCGAACTCAGGCCCTTGTGCTTGCAAGGCAAGCACTCTAATCACTGAGCGAAATCCCCAGCCCCTCTTCTCTTCTGATGTTGGTTAATATAATAAATTAGCTAAAGCCTACAGTCCCATCATCCATAAGTGGTTTCTGCTTCTTCCTGATGTGCAGCTTAAGTTCTCAGCTATATCCTAAAGATCAGGAATTGAGCCTCATAGAAAACATATCAAAAGAATTTCTGCAAATATTTGTATCATGCACTTATAACTTCTGATAGCACAGAGAATAAATCAGTCATGCGGATTGCTGATACCATTGCTACAGACAGACTGCAGCTGAGTCAGGATTTCCAGAACTGCTTTGGTACAAGAGAAGACTTGGTGAATAGACTGTTTATGTCCCAAGATCATCAGAAGATATAAGAATTTCCCAGATGGCGGAAGCCACTGATTGTCATCGTATTTTGCATGGTTTTAATCTTTTGGTTCTCCTCTCTATTTTCTTTTTTTGTGGGGGCAGGTGTTGGAGGCAGGGTCTTGCCATGTAGTTTAGGCTGGTCTTGAACTCACTATATAGGCCAGGCTAGCCCCAACTCGTAGTGATCCTCCTGCTTCAGCCTCCCAAGCTGGGATTACAGACGTGTATCACCACGCCTAGCTTCTCTTGGCTATTTCCTTCTCTCGCCACTGGTTCAAGATTCTAGATTGTCAATAGACATCCTTTCTTTTATTGTTGTCACTATCAAGACTTTTGTGTGTATGTGTGTAGTGTTGGAGATTGAACCCAGGGCCCTACACATACTAGGCCAACTGCTCTATCAGTGAACTACAACCCCAGCCCTCTATCAAGACCTTTATCCTCAAGGATCACCAAATATCAGGCTAGTTATTCAGAAATTTGTAACACTGAACAATCCATATTCAGATTTTTTTAAACTTACTTGGTTGTGAAAGGAAGGTCCAAATAGACTGGATCTATTGGGATCCCTATTTCAAACTTCAATAATTCTTGTCTGAGTTTCTGTCCTCTGAGGGTACCAAATATGTGATCTCCAGAGTCTTAAATGCTGCTGTGCAGCCACTGTCGGGCCTGGTGATGCACAAGTGCTCATCAAAGAATAAAGAGCAAAAAGGCCCAGTGCCTTAGACATCAAAATGTCTACCATCAGAAGGCTGACGAACATTCACAACCTACCAAGTAACAGTACAAATCTTGATTGCTCTTCCCCTACATGCAAACCCTTCAGTTCAGTTGAAGGATGATCAGAAGCAGAGATTGAGACTTGAAACAGAAACCACAACTGCTCAGAAATGCTCAGAATACAAAGATTTACAAAACATATAAATGGAAACCACAGTGAACATCACAGACCATCTAAGCACAAGCCCTGTTTTTAGTATTAGCCCACCCAGACATGCATGCTCCAAGACCACAGAAAACTACGAGAAGGGTGACTTCTCTGGGACTCGAGTGGACAAAAGGCAGAGCCACTGTTGCAAGTCCCTCAAGCTACAGATTCCAGCCAACCCCGGCCAGACTACTAACTTCCATCCTATCCTCACTCCATGACTAACCACAGCTCCTAATGTCCTTCACATCCTCTTTCTAACTCCTTCCCTGTGATGTATCCCATAGTTCTTCTGGTGCGTGTCAATCTTTTCTGCAACAAGCTAAATAAATTTAGTTTTGACCATAGATGTGTTCTTGGTGGTTTTCACTAGTTGGCTTTAACATTTCCAAAGCACAGAACGGTGGCTGAGAGTTAGGGATAGAACACTTTTTGCTAAATACTTTTTAAAGTTTTATAACATGTTACTTACTGTATTATTTACTAAAAAAAAACACTTTAGAAATATAAATAATTCTATTGTAAATGAATCAATCAATAGTAATACTACTACCAGTATCTAATCTGACCAGAACTCATTCAGGAATTAGAATACAGTTGGACATCAGCAGACAGGAAAATTCACCACCTGCTTCTACAAAGCCAGAAGAGCAGCCTGCAGTTAGGGGTGATAATTGGCTTTACATCTTTAACTTATTAAAAATAAACCTCAGAGGTAGAGATAGGCTTCATAAGTGTGGCTAATACAGTACCACAAGTGGAGGTTTTTAAGCTTTTAAAAAATCTTTTAAAATTTTCAAATAGAATTTACAAAAATAGAAAGAACAGCATATTACTCATGTAGTACCAATTATAAACATTCTGTTCATCTTTCAAACTATTTATTTACAGATTTCTCTAAATCAAAAATACTATATACCCCAAACTATATACTAAAAATTAAGGAGCTGGGGCTGGGGATTTAACTCAGTGGTTAAAGTGCTTGCCTTGCAAACACAAGGACGTGAGTTCGATCCCCAGCACCAAAAAAAAAAAAAAAAAAAAAAAAAAAAAAAAAAAAAAAAAAAAAAAAAGAGTAAAAATTAAGGAGCTAAGTGTAGTAGCCCATACTTGTAATCCCAGCACTCGGGAAGCTGAGGCAGGAGGACTGCTGCAAGTTCAAGGACAGCCTGGGTTATACAGTGAGTTCAAAGCCAGCCTGAACTACACATTGAAATCCTGTCTCAAAACAAAACAAAACAAAATGAAAAACAAATAAAAAAATAATGAACAAACCAAATACTTAAGGAGCAGAGCTGGGTGTGGTGGTATATACCTCTAGTCCCAGCTACTCAAGAGGCTGAGACACGAGGATCACTTGAACCTAGGAGTTCAAGACCATCCTGGGCAACACACCAAGATCCTGTTTCAAAAATATTAAGGAACATAAAAGAACAACAATAAAAATAAACACTACAATAACAAATCTCTTTGAATCCTACCAGCTAAAACCACTGTTAAAATAGTGATGTATATTTTGATATTTTAATATTTAAATGTATTATTTTATAATCAGTTACACTATACAGGCAATTCTATATTCTTTATAATTTTCTAGTAAACTACTAAAATTTTCTCATGCCAACAAATATTCTCCTATAATTTTCAGGATCTGCATCAAGGAGATAGTATAATTCATTGAATTGCTGCTATTAAACAATGTGGTGGTTCTTTTTTGGGGGGGTTTTGTGTGTGTTCCAGGTATTGAACTCAGGGCCTTGCACTTGCTAGGCAAGCGTTCTACCACTGAGCTAGATCCCCAGACCTTTTTTTGTTATTAAGAATAATGTGGCAACAAACGTCTATCATATACCTACGAACTCATGTGTTTACTGGCCATTTGAATTAATCCATTTATAAATTATTTATAAATCCTTTGCTCACTTTTCATACTTATGAGTGACTACAATTCTTTAAATATAAAAGATGACTAAAGCCCAGCTGTGTATTAAAGACAGTAGTGCTCTCTTGTCATCTACACTGCAAATACCTTTTCCCTAAAGCGTGCCTTCTAAAAGGAGGTATTTCAACCCCAGGCAACATTTCAAAGCAATTTTTATCCTTCTAAAGCAATCTACCGCTCTCTAGTTCAGAATCTCCATTTATTTCAGGGTTTCAATTCAGTTTTGTAGTAGCCTGTCAACCTACAACCTCTTTTTGGCCAAGGTAAATCACCTTCATGAAATCCTGTATTAACTTTACAGTACAGTCTCCAAAACATGTTTTTTAAAAGTATGCTTTGAGGTTTATTTAAGGACTAACATTTGCAATTTGATAAGTTGTAACACATGTACACATTTGTCAAACCACAACCACAATCAAGGTACAAAACATTTCCCTCATCTCTAACAGATCCTTCCTCCTCCCCCAGTACTGATGCTTTTCTGTCACTACAGGTTCGTTTGCATTTTCTAAAGTTTTATAACAATGAAACTATCTAGTATGAAGTCTTTTTTGTCTGGTTTTTTTCACTAAGTATAACGATTTTGTGATTCATTCATTCTGTCTGGCCTCAAACTTTCAATCCTTCTGCCTAATCTCCCAAGTGGTAGTTGGGATTACAGTCTTCACTGCCATGCCTGGCACTTTGTTTTTAATTTTATTTTATTTTAATGGTACATTTTAGATGTACATAGTGATAACATTCATCATAGGGGATTTGTACCTGTACGTGACATATCTTGTTGCTTCTTTTTTTCCCATTCCCCTCCCCTCACCCCCTCCTCCCTCCCTATTTACAAAACCTTTGTTTCCATTTTTTCCTTCCATTTCTTATTTCTCTTGTCCCTCTGCTCCTTTCCTCCTCCCTTGTTCCCTTTCCCATTTGGACATTTTCTTCCCTTTCCCAATATATTACACTTTAGTCTTTATTTACACTTTCAGTTTCTCACACCAGAGAAACTATGCTGTATTTAAACATGTGTGTCCGATTTATTTCACTTAAGAGTATGGTCTGGCACTTTGTTTTTATTGCTGAGTAGTCCACTGTGGGAATATGCCATATTATGACTATCCATTTACCTGCTGGGTATTTCCTGGTTTGAGCTATGTAATTAGCCACAAACATCTGTGTATAAATCTCGTCTTCATTTCTCTTCGGTAAATACCTATGAGTAGACTGCCAGGGTAAAGTGGGGTGTGGTCCTGTAATCCAAGCTATCAGGAAGTTCAGGCAGGAGGATCACTTAAGCTCATGAGTTCAACACCAGCCTGGGCAACATAACTAGATCCTCATCTTGGGGGTGGGGGGAGAATGCCAGGGTAGTATGGGAGGTATATAACACATAGTATTATGAAACTGCCAAATAATTTTCCAAAGTACTTACAAGTTTACCTTCCCACTAGCAGTATATGAGAGTTTTAATCACGTGTACATGCTTGCCAAACCTTAGTAATTGTCTTTAAACTTCAGTCATTCTAATTGGTATGTAATGGTATTTCATTGTGGTTTAAATTTGCATTTCCCCAATAGCTAATGATGTTGAACATTTCTTGTATTGTACTGGCCTATCTTCACCTGTGACTTGTCTGTTTAAAACTTTTTGCCTATTCTTAAATTCTTCTCATTGTCTACTAATTAATGAATTATAAATTCCTTACATTTGATGAACACCAGACCTATGAAGACATATACACAGCATGTCTGTGGGTTGCCTTTTCATTTCTTAACAAAACATCTTTAGAAGAAAAAGGTTTAAGGTTTCAATTTGATGGCATCCAATACCAGTGTTTATGGCTCATGCTTTTTACGACCTACAGAAACTTTGTCTACCACAATGTCACAAGTATTTCTAAAAGTATTTACTTTTAGAAGTTTATAAAAATTCCACATCCCCAAGACCCCACCTTCTAATACCTAACCTTGGAGGTTAGGATTTCAATATATTGGGGGGGGGGTGTGGAGAGACAGGAATAGTCCAAGAATATCATCAAATAATCTCTAATTTTTTTTCTTAATACATAAATCACAGTAATATGACATGGGCTACAATGAAAATAATCTCTCTGAAAGATCACTAAAGTTTAAGTCCAAACAACTACATACACATAACACACGAGTAACATTCCTATGCAAGATATACTGTCATGGAAACAAAAGGATTTTAAACAATTCTAGATAAATTACCTATAAGCCTCTCACACACACACAAACACACACACACACACACACACACACACACCCCAAAGTAACAGCAAAGTGGTTATTAGTGGTAATACTGAATCTACCCTAATTCTTACACAGACACACACAAAATCATTTAGGATTTCACATATTTGTTGGCAATAAATTATTTATCACACACTTCACACCCTGATTGCAACTAAGGAATAGTAAGAAACTTATAGCTCTATTTTAAAAGAGAATAGAGCTAAAAATAATAAACCACTAAATTTAAATTTAACTTTCTGGTGTCAACTTCAATATGTGAAACATATAATGCCACAAACTAAAATTACTCTTCTTTTTAACAATGAAACATTTTATTCTTGTGTCACATACTTAAAGGCTAAGGTTGCTGACCTCCTTAATTTGATTTAAAAGCAGCAAATTTTGAAGAAATCCACTGACCACAGTTAACCACTTTCCTCTTTCCCTAATAATAAGAGCTAGGAAAGATTAGCATAGAATCACAAGCTATTTCTCCCTCTGTATGAAACGCAGAGGTTTCAATTTCATCTCCAGCACCTGTGGGGAGATGTACAATTCAAGTCCAGTCATCCAATGTTATCCTTTTCTTTCTTTTTTTTTGAGACAGGGTCTCACTATGTAGTACAGACTGGCATTGAATTAATGGTGATCCTCCTGCCTCAGCCTCCTGAGTGCTGGGATTACAGGTGTGCGCCACCACACCACGCTCAGTGTTATCCTCTTAAATGCTGAAAGATTTCAAGTTACTAACTGAAAAAAAATTCAATATCTGAGTAGACCTAAGTTTCTAATAGTTAGTCTTCCTAGAATCCTGAGTAATGGTGTTAAAAGTGAAGCTCTGGAATCTTCAAAAGACAAAGAGCTGAAAGGGTTCTTTGATTAAAATTCAAAAATTCTAGGGAAAAAATATGAGGGAAGTAATTATATTCTAGTTCAATAAATATTTATCTGGTACCTGCTGCATGCTGACACTGTGTGGGTGATGCGTAGCATACACAAGTCTAATACATGGAGGCTACGTTGAAGAACTTTACGTTCTAGTTAACAAGGTCTTTCACATAAAACAAGATACAACATAACCACAAATGTGAAGCAATAAATTGTTATAGATGAAGCACAGAAAATTATAAAGTGGAATCAACAATGGCTACAGAAATCAAGGACAGGCATGAGAAATTTGAGTCTTTGGCTGGGTCTCCCCCTACCCCTAGTATTGAGGATTGAACCAAGCATCTACACATTGGGCTATAATAGCTAGCCTTTTTTTAAAAAAAAAATGTCTTGCAAATTTTCCCAAGCTAGGCTCAAACTTACAATCCTCCTGTCTCAGCCTCTCAGAGTGCTGGGATTATAGGTATGCATCACCTCGCCCAGTTTGGGCTGGGTCTTTTGGCAGGTCCAAAGCCACTTCTACATTTTTAGAATTTGTTATAGCAGGTCTCACTCTTGTACCAAAATAAAATAAATAGAAGTTGTGTTAAAAGCAAGAAGAAAAAAATTCTAGATACACATGTAATATACTATATCTACAGATATTTTACTTTTTTCAAAGAAAACATGGTCTTTATATGTCTTGATATTCTCTGTACATTAGAAAATGAAAACACTGTAACAGAATTATAAAAGTATTATATAATATATACGTTTACGTTCAACAAATGAATGCTTTTAACAATAAAAGTTACAATGCAGGGCAATTATACTCTGTACAAGATGACTACAGGACTTTATTTCCTAGCATGTCTGGCAAGGAGGTCTGGTCACCAGATGCCGGTTTTTTTTTTTTGTGTGTGTGTGTGTGTGTCTTTTTTTTTTTAAATTTTAATTTAATGGTACATTTTAGATGTACATAGTGATAATATTCATCATAGAGGATTTGTACCTGTACATGATATATCTTGCTGCTTCTTTTTTCCCACTCCCCTCCCCTCCCTTCACCCCCTCTTCCCTCCTTATTTACAAAAGCTTTGTTTCCATTTTTTCCTCTTATTCCTTATTCTCTATATCTATACTATACAGATAATTTAAATGAAACTTTTTAAAATTATAAAATTTTACATAAAGTAGTATAGAAATAATACATATACCCACATACTTATCATATGGATTTAAAATATTAACATTCCATATCCCTTTCAAAAAAATTTTAAGAACAAAGATGTTAGAGTTGAAGACACCTTCTATTCCCTTTTCCTCTTCCCAAGATAACTAGTTCTTTTCTGAACAAAGAGCCTGCTCAGACTGGCTTTTTAATTGTCTAAAAGTCAAACAAAGGCTTTTTTCTAGGAATTATTGTCTGTATCTGTCCACCAGAACCCTGTCCCTGGCTGAGGACCATGCATCTGGGCTGGTTCTTCCTCCAGGACAGGAGACCTGGGGACCCTGTGTGTATGTGTTTGTGTGCACCCTCAGCGCTCCTCACAGCACGCTGAGCTACCACCTGGCATGGGTGTCTCAGATGACAAGGCTGCTCTGGCCCAGCTGGGTCAGCCTGGCTCCTTGAATTGTCAGGACAGGGTGGTATCTTAGCTGGGGCTGCTGGTGACTTACAGAGGGCTGTGGTGAGGAACAGGCTAGGAGAGGCTCAGGGCTGGCTGGGAGGAATGCAGCACACAGTGAACAGAGGCAGCGCTGGATGGAGGGGCCACAGAGGTCGGGTCAGGCGCTCAGACCTCACATGCTGATGGCCAGACAAGTGTTTCTGCACATTCCCAGGTTGGCCACATGGGTGGGGGGACAGGGAGCAGGGAGGGATTGGGAAGAGGGTGAGAAACACACAGTCCACGTGCATGTGAGAGGACACACACTTCACTGACACGTAAGTCCTGGAAGCCCCCCAACAGCTCAGCAGGGCTCGGGCTATTGGAAGGACTCTAGGAAACAGCAGAGAATGGTGGCTCCACATTTGCTGC